>ML976988.1:585964-730331 GCA_010015675.1 Byssothecium circinans
ATTTAAATTGTTATTAAAGGTTGAATATTTGATTTTCCTTGCCAAGCTTTTGAGCGGTTCGATGGTGTGGGCGGTTCGGTGGTGCTTTACGTTATAGAGTATCTAGAGCTAGATAATATAGCGTAAGAAGTGTTAAGCCTAAGAGATGGCAATATAATGATGCGTGGGGCAGGTTTACGTTAGTAGGTTAAATAACGTGCTTAGTATGCTACGTGCTAAGAGGACGTAGCAGACGTAGCAGGATAAGGTAAAGAGACAGAATGAGTGGTATAAAAGACTAGATAGTTCTTCTTTATCTTTCTTCTTCTAATTCTTTGTAGTTAACTCTCTATAGTTTATCTCTCACCTAGATTGATACTTAGTTATTCTATAGTCTGTTATAGAATTAGTTGCTTTTATACATTTGCCTCTTAAACCACTGAAGCACACCACCTGACGTATACACTATACACCAACCGACCTCCCCTCACACGGATCAGGCCTGGCAAGTATACCTCTCGGTAACACCAAGGAATTTTGGCGCGCTCGATGGGGGAATACGTTATATTATATATAGCTGTATTTTAAATTTCAGCTTAATAGCTCTATTATTTAAATTGTTATTAAGGGTTGAATATTTGATTTTCCGCCAAGCATTTCTGCGCGGTTCGATGGTGCTTTACGTTACTATAGTTGTTAGTTATAGAGTAGGTAGGGTAGAGAAGAGAGAGATTATTTTATTACTCTTAGCAAGAAAACACAGCCCTACACTAGTCCTTGCTTAACTTTTTAGCGTGCATTAGCATTGATTGGAACGTTACGGTGAGTTTGGAAAGATACTTGTAGATTAAGAACCATACCCTTGTCAAGACTGTTTTGCTGGCACTTTTGAAAGGAAAGTATAAACGAGCTTAGGGGCCTAAAATCTGGGCCACTTGGTGCCAGAAACTGGGCCACACGTCAAGAACTGGGCCACCGAACAGGGGAGTGGCCCGAATCTGGGACAACTTGCGTCCCAGATTCGGGCCAATACTTGGCTTGCTCAGGTTTGCTCAGGCTGCCAAGACGTGCTCAGGCTTGCACAGCCACATGCTCAGGTTACTTAGTCACTGCTCAGTTTTAAATCCTTGTATGCTCAGGTTCGAAAGCGGAAATGGACATTGGTGAGGTCAGTCTCACCCGTAGAGAACAGCGCTTATAGTCACAATAACACATCCGTGCCGGATGCGGAACGGATTAATGATTATGTTACTGAAGCACGCGTCAACCCCAAACCATCGCCCCTCTTCTATTAGATGCCGAAGTATAATACGATACAGGCATCCATAATCGACAACTTATGGTCCGCTAAGCCTTCTTCCATCGGAACCTCAGTTGAGCTACTGCTGCCCTTGGCAAATCCACAGGGCTTTCGTGCGTGGTATCCCCAGCCTGTCAGGCCACCCACCGCAGAAATGACATGCCAGTACTGCGGACTCCCGCTTGCGACAATGCAGAGGCGCCATGCTGCTTCACACATGCTGAATTGTCATTCGCTTTCGAACGGGGTCTCATTCTGTTACGATTGTGCAGAGTTCATGGATGAAGTACCACGAGCCTTGGGACAGGAAAAGAATGTCACTGCAATCCATGCGCGCAGTAGTAAGGACCGGGCAGACACACTATGCGGCATAGTATACTGGCGCGACCTGGTGATCAGACCAGGCCGGTGCCCGTTCTGCGACAACGGTAAAGATTGGATCGACGCGATCAAAACGAGGGACCACATCCAATCCTATCTTCGGCGCGTTCCCGGAGGCTCTTTTTGCTGTCCTCATCATCTTTGCCACCAACAGCAAGGTTCTGGAGAGAACTTGACGGACCATCTCATTTCCGCTTACGGCATTTGGGTGCAGTCGAGGCTTCACAGTAGTTCGGAAAAAGATTCTCCAGAGCCTTTGTGTGGTGGAAGGATGAGCCCGCAGTCATGTGATTAGCCAGAGCTGGTGGTTTTTACCCAAGCAATTCTCGTGATCTCCACCATCATCATCCGCCATGGCAATATAGACAGTTTACTTTTGCACGAGACAGTATCGAACCGTTCTTTTAACAGTCTGGAACTGTTGTGGATGCACCCGAGAAAGCAGATGACGACGTTGCAGTGGAGCCGAATTGAACGCGGGCTGTGGTGTAGATTGTGTCATTGAAAGGTATGGATTTCCCAGGTTTTATTATGCAAGTCTGCTTTAGGGTTGAGAGGACTGTTGGGATACAATTAGCATTTCCCCCTTGCTCTGGCGCCTCTGCTATTATTCGAGATGCACTCACTGATCCCCAGAATTGTCAGCCCACCGGCTTCATATAAATACGAAATTCTGTCGTCAGCGTCCTCGGTAAAGTTGCCCTGATAATCGCAAAAGGCATATTTCGTGGGCATAATCTTGACGAAATAGTCAGTTGAAGCGTATATCTTTTTGCATTTCTTGTTGCATTGCTGGTACGGCAGGTGGTGGAGATGTCTTTGTTACTTTCCTCGCTGAACCTGCCGAATAGACTCCAGTCGACGGTGCCGCGATTATTGACTATCACGACCACTCAATAAACATGCCATAAGTTTCACCCACAAACCTCTACTTCAGGTTCCCAAAGCGAAGCCGACCTCTTGACAGAGCCTGCACCTCGACACTGAAGGAGGGAAAGAGTGTACTCACAAAAGAACCACCCGCTATCCCTCTCCCCGCTAGGGCTATCCTCAAAATCCACTTCCTCATAAGCACGTCTAACAATCCATGAATTTCTTCGCCACACCCGTCGCGTTAGTCCCCTCATATTGACGATCTATACATGATAGATCGGTACTCCATGTGAGCGAGGCGTTAACCCACGCTGGTTTCCTCTTGGCCAAAACATCCATACGATAGTTCACGCATGGTGAATTGGCTGCAACCTCGAAGCCAACCGCGAGACCGGCGAAAAGAAGGAACAACGATATGAGGCGCGTCGTCGACATTGTAGGTAGCAGAGATTCGTGATTAGGTGAAATATGACGATATTAATATCTAGAGCGACGCAGTAAGCTCACTCACTGTCCGCCTTACTGGGCAGTCGCAAACATATGCTAAGATGATGTCGGAGAGAAAATCGATGGCAGTGGCCCACCATTCAGTGTTGTGTTCTCCTTTTAAGAATCCTATACTATGGTATGCCATCAGATTCACTGGAGCCGGTTCTCGGTCGCCGGTCGACTCAAGGTCGCCCGCGAGGATTGGCGGGCACTCCCCCAGACGGCACGTTTAGTCAGGGTCGAGGAAGGCGGGTTCTTGCATTTCTCGTCCGGGTCGACGAGAGGCAAATGTTCAAAGTAAACATTGAAGGCGTCGCAGCCACTTTTGGAAGTGTGAAAGGTGGGCGTGCGAGGGAAAGAGCTGGTTGCATCATGGAAAGGAAGGTGGATGGTGGCTGACTCATCATGGGCTTTGTCAGCAAGCTGCTCTTGCCGTGCCAGCCGAAGCACTCCGTCTCCTCACGCATGCATCAACAAAGTACACACTGATATGCATTGCAACCTCCTAGATTCCCCCCTCCACCTTAATTGAATTTACACAACGTCCGTGGCTGTGCATCCTTGTCACTGTGCATCCGCCATGTTGAGAAGCGCAAGCGTGATTATAGCAATTCTCACGCAGAAACGGCGTTTCATATTTTATTTGTTTAGGCCCCGCCCCGCCGGTTCACACGCCACCAGTGATGTGACGAACCCCACCAAAGAGGCGCATGGCCTTCACTCCAACGCTCAGCCTTCCAGGTGTGACGCTGTGACGCCAAAACATGATGGAAAGAGCCTTCACCCTTCACGGCGCCTACCAGCTGTGGGAAATTGGTGAAGGTCGGCCAATCATAGGAGCGAGCTAGAGCGGGGCTGAGTTCAACGTGATGCTGTCATCAGCAACATGGGGCAGTCTTTAGCTGTGCCTCTCAGCGCCCAAACTTCAGCTATTTGCGCCGCTTCTCTCACTCTTTACACCCTCAAACCTCGAACCATTACACACTCTGCACCATCCTACATCTGCAATTCCAGCACAGCAAGTCAAAACCTCAGAATGGGTGTAAGTCGCGCGCACTGCAACCATATACTCATCGGTGGTGGGGCACTCACAAGGCTGATTCGTCATACAGTTGGCAAGCAAGCTCGCCGCGGCTGGCCCTCCAGGCGCATATCCTCCGCAAGGTCAAGCACAAGGCGGCTACGTAAGTTCTGATGTGTGCACGCTTGCGGACCATCCGCTAACGCATCTCATAAAGCCTGGGCAGCAGAGCTATCAGGCATATCCAGGCGCACCAGGTGCCGGTCCTCCGGTAAGTTTTTCTTCCTTACATAGCTCTCCACCGCCTCTACATCGTCACCGTCACCGTCACCAGACGTCACCTGGAATTCCGCGACTTCACTCACCTACGCCACAACCACGCCCTTCTAGCCGCGACTCCTCGGCCACTCCACCCGAAGCGCTTGTCCGTCGCCGACCATCATGGCCAACTACAACCAGCCATACCCGAACTACACGCCTAACCCCTACCAGACCACTCTCCAACCGACCCCAAATGCCCCGTTCTCTCCACCATATTCACCTGCGTCCCAACAACCGCCCTATTCGCAGCCGCCAACATCGCCGTATCCTCAGTCACAATCGGGCTACAACAGGCCTGCGCCGCCTCCTCCAGGCCAACAGCCTTTATCTCCATACCCAAACCAACCGAACTCGCCATACCCAGGACAACCCCACTCGCTCTATCCGGGACAGGCGCCGCAGAGTCAACAGCCCTATGGCCATCTGCCGCAGGCATACCCACAGCAAAACCAATGGCAACAACCTCAACAGCCCTACGGACAACAACAGAACCAGTGGGGACAACAGCAGCCTTACGTACGCTAAGAGACCTCTCACACGCGGCGATGCAGAGCCGGGCTTAGAACTGGTCTCAAACTTTTTTGGAGTTATGCTAACCCACCGATTCAGGGCGCTCCACCTCCCGGTCAGCCACCGCAACAACAGTATGGCGCACCCCCGCCCCAGCAATACGGCGGTCCAGGCGGCCCGCCCCCTCCTACTCAGGCTGGCCCTGGAGAGGTCGGCGCCTACAAGAAGCTTCTGGAGGCTTGCATCCAAGAGAAACAGCTGCATGCGTTCTACCCACCCAACTCTCCCATCGTTGATCAGATTGCCCAGCGGGCTCCGGCCCTGATCAATCAGGTCATACAGCGTTGGCGCATTGCCAAGGAGGTCGCGAACGATATCGTCAAGCTCGCCCTCTACGACATTGTCCTGTACATTGGTGCGTATACCTTGTAGTACCCAAGACTAAATCCTGCGAGGAAAATATATTCTGACTATGGTGTAGATGACAGCGGCTCTATGGCATTCGAGGAGGAAGGCAGTCGTATCCAAGACTTGCGCCTTATTCTGAACCGAGTCTCGTTCGCTGCAACTCTATTTGATACAGACGGCATCTCCGTTCGTTTTATGAACACGGATTCTACCAAACAAGTTGACCAGCAAGGACGACCCCTCCATGACGGCGTCGCAACCGAGGCTCAGATCGAGCAGATCATGCGCGGCGTCCAGTTCAAAGGATTGACTCCTATGGGAACGTCTCTTCGCAGGAAAGTTATCGATGAGATTGTCCTTCTGAAAGCCAGCAGGGACCAGCTACAGAAGCCTGTCTTGGTAATCACCGTCACGGATGGACAGCCCGCCGGCGAACCGCAGAATGCCGTTTTCGAGACTATCAACTTTGCCGTTGAATCGTTGAAGCGCACGCGCTACGGTCCAGGTGGAGTCTCGTTTGAGTTTGCGCAAGTCGGTAATGACGAGATGGCCAAGAAGTTCCTCGGAAAGCTCGACGAAGACCCGACTGTTGGTCACTTGGTCGACTGTACATCTAGTGAGTTGAGCTAAACCTTCTTAAGCGTTCATGACTAAGAAGTTACAGACTTCGAAAACGAGCAAGACGAGATGTCTCGCGCAAATCCTCCTGTTGATCTCACTCCTGATCTCTGGATCGTGAAGTTACTTCTCGGCGCCATTGATTCCAGCTACGATAGCAAGGATGAGAAGGCCAACCGACCACCCCCTGGACCTGGCGGACCTGGTGGATATGGAGCTCCCCAAGGTTATGGAGCCCCCCCACCTGGCCAATACCCGCCTCAAGGGCAGCCTGCTTACGGAGCACCGCCGCAACAATACGGACAGCCTCCCCAGCAAGGCTACGGTGCACCGAACCCCGGCCAATACCCTCCCCAAGGCCAACAGTACCCGCCCCAAGGTGGCCAGTATCCGGGCCAGAACCAGCAGAGGCCTCCTCAACCCGGTGGCTACCCAGGCCAACAACAATACGGTGCACCCCCGCCCGGTGGTCGTTACTAGATTGACTTGGACTGTCCAACTGTCTGTGAAGAGAGCACTGCTGGGCATGGTGGATCAGTCATTTTGCGATCTTGTGATTGTGAATATGGTGCGGGGGTTGTCGGAGCTATGAATCACTTCGGAATATTTTTCAATGCGTGGCTGGTTGGCCCGCAAACTAGGTAGTGCTTGAATGCAGTCATGAATAAATACCTCTATCACGGCAATACCACTTAAAGATGATGATACCTACTTATTAAAGAAGATGGAGGTATTTACACGTAATCATGTTGCACTTGACGGCATTACACATTATAGTGCTATCAAGGGGAATATATTTGCACTTTAGTACCGGAACTTCTCACTAGCGGACATTGGCTTTCCTAAGGAGTATCCGGATTGGAGGAGGGTGTAGTAAAAAATGTTGAGGCGATCGCAACCGCTCTGCGGAGTGGAAACTCGAATGTGCCAGCCTCTAGTAACACCCAAGAGACTTACAATATACTCCTATATAAATATATTCACAGCATTAAGGACGCGATAGGTAAAACCCACCGCTCGCCTCTCCTCTCCCTCGAAATCCATTGCACTAGAAATGGATCTTAGCCACGGCATTCATCGCCTCTTATTCGCTCTAAATCCTTCGGGTATCCCGAGCAAAGACAAGCTACGGGCCGAAAACATGGTATTAACTGTAGCGTATTGGTAAGGAACCGAGGCGTCCTTTTCTTTATCGTTTCGGTTCTGGAGTTTGGCAAACCGTGAGTGAGTTCTGTACCTACTGTGACTTTCGAGTAGGTCCGATGTCGGCGCCGATATGTACCATGGTAAGGTTCTGTGGTCTAGGGTAGGTATTGCCGAATCAGGACAGCTAGAATTTGCTCTTTGGAGCTTTGGGTGTGCAGTTGAGATATGGGGATGTGGTATGCGGAAGGAGGAAAGTATGTACCATAGTATGTAACTATGATTCGATATTTTTCACACTATCACACCGATCAAGTAGGGTTTTCGAGACATGGCATCCATGGTATGCTGTCCGCTCACTTACTACCTACCATGGTACCTACCCGTTCTCCTGAGTCCTCATCGTACAAAAGAAAAAGAAAACGGCAAGCAGCAAGCAACAACTCTCCTTCTTTCCATAAGGAAAAGCGAATGGTGAAAGGATCGTTTCAGTCGTCGTGTATATTTACATATATGCAGCGAGCAACAAACCCGCACTCTCGTTCTTCGGTTGGACTGGCTGAGACCTGAAGAATACAATTGCACCGTCGGCTACGACCCCGACCAGGTATAATAGCTTTGACTCTCATACGCGAGGCCCCGGAGACCCAGATGGTGGAAGCGAGACGCGTGCGGGCAGCGGTGACGTGTGGAAGTTGCATAAGTGCGAACAGAAGTGGGAGCTTTTTCTACTGTAACCTGGATTGCAGAGCAGGTGATTCCGACAAGTAATTTTCCATATCGATGTGTCCAACACACCGCCTAACATCCGTATAACGTTTTTTTACCTCGTAGCCTGAACTATGTAACGAAAAAGGTCGAATCCTACTTCGCCTCTCTTCTTTTCCAAGAAGAGGATCAAAACTTACGCCCCGTCACGGTGGTAGAGAGGTACGAAGACGCACACCGTCTTTTCTTTTTCCCGTTGGTGGGGAAAAAAAGCCAGAATCCTTCAAAATCCCACACATACACCAACCCACCCCCTGCACCTACCCTACCCTACCGCATTGCCTCACTTTTTCCCACCTTCAAAATCGCCAGACTGGAAACTACCAATCCCTCAAGAGTCTACGGACGACTGGCCCAGCTAGGTAATCGCTTGAACCTTGTGTCTTGATACACGAAAAGCTTGAAATACAATACGAAAGCGCCATTCGTATCCCCCCGCGGCGTCACAAAACCTCGGGCATTATGCAACGACGGGACGTGATTGCGAAGTTTGTTGGATTCTTGGTTACGCTTTTCGAATTGGACGTTGGAACCCCGGGTACTTGCTGTTTGGGTTGTAGGGATTGCGCGATGGTCTTGGGTTATGCATCTACCTTGGTACCTCCCCTTTTGAGGCGGAGTGCATGGTTGCTCGGGACGTATGTGGAGATGTGGAGGGCGCGTTGTTTTTGAATGGTTGGTGTTGATGTTGGGTTTTGCGGGTTTGGTAAATAGGTTTTGCGGGTTTGGTAAATAGGTTTTGCTTTTTGTTTTGTTTTTGCAATGATGTGGTATTAGCACTTTCAGTACTGCATTTTCTCTCGCGGAGACGTCAAGTTCGTTTGCTTCTGCCTTGTCCAATGTCGCAGATTGGCAAACGTCAACTGCATCATGCCGCTCCAAATCAACAAGTCCCCGACAAAGTATTCGACCTGCGGAGATGCAGACAACTAAAATAACGAAGGTCTGGCTGCTGGGGCGTGAGCAGCAAGGTACGCGGAGTACTTTGGGATGTCGAAAATCAGGGCCAGGCACGGGCCGCAGGAGTGGGCTTGCTGCTGGTTTTGGGCTTAATTACTTCCGCACCGCACGTTGCAATCCCGCGTGGAGATGCCAGACAAGACGGCGGTGGTTCACGCTCGGACGGTTCCATGTGTAATTTAACCTGGGTTCTGGATAGCCAGACCGTTTGACAGGGAACGGCTCGGCATCACAACTGACGTAGGGGGCATGAAATTTGGAACAAATGCAGGTCGAACAACCGTGTTTTCGAGCTTCGCCGCAAGCGAATAGCCGAGTGGCTGATGGTGGTGATTGTTTTTATTACAGTTTGGCCGCCGCACGTGTGCATTGTACCGGGTTTGCGGGATCGGAGCGGCTGAGGCCAGGCTATTTTACAGCAGCACCAAGTCCATAATCTGATTGCCTGTTGAGCGCGCGCCTTCCTTCGGACTCTCTACATCTAGTTGCTGTTGTCGGAGGTATCCGGATAACCTAAAGTGTTGCAAAGTCCGTGAAACCATCCATTACCGCATATGCAAGTGTATAGATTCGGAGATAGCTGCGTGCTAGGGTTGCGTACGATATTCGGTCGAACAGGACGGGAGGCGCATCTTCGCTGGTAGAGTAAGCCGGCTGAGATGCGTACCCGCATCGGTGAGTCGATGTGCTGGTGACGTCTTATTGTTGTAAGCTTCATAGAATGATTGTCATGGTCTGCTGAGCTGCTGAATGATTAGTGATGATCGAGAGACTGGTGCTACACAAGCATTGCAATGTCTCTCACGTCGAGCCCAACCGGTGCGGCCGTGCATGTGGTGACGTAAACTATGATCAAGATGTCTGGAAATCGAACGAACTGTATTTCGCGGCGAGCGAGAATTCTAATACGTCTATGCGGGGATAGCACCTGGCCCTGGGGGAATCTGTACAAGAGGGGAAGAAAAAAGGACGGAAGAAAAAGTTGTCACATCGCATCCGCATCAAAGGATCGTGCACTTCGGCCGCCGGTGGTGGTGATCGCCTCGAAATCTGCGGCCGCCTCTATGTCCCCTTGGGGGATCCCTTATATGTGCTCTATGTTCTCTTCGGTCTTTCATGATGATCTGCCGGCAAAGGTCGACGAAAACTTCGTCCACGTTGGCCCGCCTCCTTGCGCTTGCTTCGTAATAAGGGACGCCGCCCCAGTCTTGTGACGTCTTGAACGCTTTGGCTCTGGATACTGCTCGGTCGTCTTCGAGGTCGGACTTGTTTCCTACGAGGACCATGGGAACGTCGTCTGAGCACGTTAGAATTGAATTGAAGCTTCGCAGGGAACCAGGCGCCTGTACCATCCTCTTTGATCTGCCGTATCTGTTCCCGCAATTCATTCAACTCGTATAGGGAAGTCATGTTCGTTATAGCGAAGACTAAGAGGAAGCCTTGGCCGGTTTTCATCTGCTGTTGTCAGCCGGGATCGATAAGCAAGGAGTGTCTCAATTACATAGAGTTCTCTACACATGGTCAGTGAATGTTGGCAAGGAGGGAGTGGCTGCAACTACCTCATGGCAGTGAACTGCTCTGTCCCCGCCGTGTCTAGAATTTCCAAAATAACATGGCGGCCCTGGAGAAATGTTCAGTGTGGGTGGCGATACGCCATGTGATATGGGCGTACTGACATCGACTTCTATTGCTTTGCGGTACGAGTCCTCGATTGTTGGGTCATAGGACTCTATCCATACGTTTTGGACAAACTGCGCTGTGAGACAGCTCTTTCCTACGCCGCCTGATCCAAGCACAACTATGTGGTACTCTCTTTGGTTCATGTCGTCAGTCAAGGAATTGTGGAGCGGTCGGAAGTGCCGAGGTAGATGGTGATGTGTTTTTTTGGTGTTCTCGTCACAAGGATGGCGCTACCAGCAAGCGTCACTAGAGGAGTCCCCCTCTCTGCACACAAGCCACGGTCGGTTGAAGAAGATGCGACAAGTAGAACAAAAACTTCGAGCAGACGACGACAGCGGTGAGATGTTGATTCGAGCGGGAAAAGTGACGTGTTGTGGCAATGCAGGTTGGGCAGCGGGCGGAGTTGGTCGATGGCGGGACTGAAGGAAATTTTGCCCAAGCTTATCGATTAGGCCGACGGGAGCAGGAGGCGCTCACGTGCGGGATTTGGGAGGTGGAGGTAGGGAGAGCCTGGGGAACTGAGGGTGGAAATTGGGGAAGTTTTGGCAGCCAGGAGGGCGAAGCTGCATGATTATATGTGGCCAAGGTCGAATATTGACAGGCCGGCCAGGATCCCTGATTGAACATGGGAGCGGTAGTACCGTTGCATTGGTAGCCGGGGCTGCATGTGGACATCCGACAAGCCGCGTAAGAAGTGCTAAGAACCTCGCAGCATTGCCGTACATTCCACATTACGTGGTACATCACACAGGTACGCTACGGTACACGACGCGAGGCTGTTACTAACGTCGCATTTGGAAATGTGTACCGACCTCGTCCACCATGGTTCAACGGCGAGTTCGCGACATTGCGAGATTTTCTGGGTCCAGCCCTGTCGCCAGACGCCGGTAGTCAATTGGTCCGACGGGACATACAAAGGACAGCTCAGCCTCGCCGAACGCTGTCAGAAAGCGCGGTTCATCATCATACGTGAAGTCGCTCGACAGTGGAGGCACCCCCTGCCCTCGCCCTCGAGCTCGAAAAAATGAAGCTGGACTCGTGGAGCTTTTCGCGGCTTCGGGACGGCGTCCGCCGGCCTATTTTCTCTAGCTCGCTCAATGAATGATTCATGTACAGTGCCAAGTGTATGTGCAAGTGCAAGTCTCTTGAGTCTTGCCTGTGATACCAGGCAGCCAAGATTATTGCCCATGTGCATTGTGTGATAAGATGATTGTCCCAAGTTCCAATCCAACCAAGGGTAGACAGACGGTCACGGTTGACTGGCACAGCCGCCGCGGCGTCATCGTCTCGGCCCGGAGATGATCACGTGCTATCGAATCTCGGCCCGGCTGGGCACATGGCGCCGGTCCCAAACATTCAACCCACGTCCAATCTGCCGCTCCATGACAAGCAGCATCCACACCAAACATGCGTCTTTATGCTGCCCTGTCCCTTGCAGCATGTCTGGCGCCGGCCTCTGCCATCTTCGAAGATGACGCCCGCCACATCGACTTCCACTACGCCCTGCTAGGTCTGCCCAAGCATGAAGCCACCTTTTTCTCGAAGCCCTACGCCGCCTCGAAGGCATCCCTGCTGTACACAATATCAGAAAAGGGCATCGTCGGCGCAGTCAACCCAAAGGACGGCGCATTGGTGTGGCGGTCGGCGCCCGGCCTGAATGCAAACAGTCACCTCAGGTTTGGGGAGGATCAGGAGACAGTGGTGAGCGGCGTAGGAGATCGCATAACCGCATTCAGTGCCTCAGACGGCAGGATCGTTTGGGAAACAAGAGCCGCTGGCGCAATTGTAGAAGACCTGGAGATTCTAGAACAAGAAGACGGAATTACAAATAATGATGCCAAAGATGCCATAGTCCTGGTGGGCGGTACGCAGCAGGCCGTGAAGAGGCTTGACGGCAAGACAGGGCGCACGAAATGGACCTTTGAAGACACCAGGTGCGTCATGCGAGCGAGAAATGAAGTCCATTTTGGAGGCAGGCACTAACCAACAGCAGTGGAGACGTGCCCTTCCAGGTATCGAGCTCACCCACGACCGTCTACTACATCTCGCTGCACTCGCCGCTCCTTGGCGGAGGCTCCAAGCTGCGCGTGACCTCGCTGAGCCCCATCACCGGAAAGAAGCTCGACTCGTATACGCTGAACTCTGAGGGCGAGATAGCCTCAAAGGACAACATCCTGTTTGCCGGCGCAAATACGGCCGCCCCTCTGCTAGCATGGACGGACAAGGCGAAGAAGGTGTTGAAGGTGAACATCATCGGCACCAAAGGCGTGTCAAGCTTCAATGCTCCTTCTGGCACGCCGGTAGAGAAGATTGTACTGCACGCACCGAATCGCGTAAACTCGCTGGCTCACTTCTTGGTCGATTATCAAACGGCCACTGGACACTCGGCGCATGTCTACCATGTGGATCTGAAGAAGAACACTGTGTCCCAGGCTTATAGCCTCGCGCTGGATGAGAAGGCTACTTTCGCAACCAGCACATCCGATGCCAATGTTTACTTTACCAGAATCACCGCCAAGGAAGTTGCCGTCTTCTCATCTACTTCATCTGATGTCCTGGGACAATGGCGAGTAAAGGGCTCATCGGCCCTGGCTGGCGCCTACCCCGTTCACGCCGCATCCGAAGTTGTAGTCAAAGCCAAGTCCGCATCCGCCGCAAGGGCTGCCGTTTTTTTTTCCAACGGGCAATGGGCCCTTGTTCGCAATGGAGAAACTGCTTGGACCCGACCGGAGTTCCTTTCCACCGCGGTATCTGCGGTGTGGGCAGAGTTGCCAGAAGAGGAGACACTTGCCCATGAACTCGAGGTTGAAGGTCATCAGAACGTGGTCGCTGCGTACATTCACCGCGTGAGCCGGCATATCCGCGATTTGGTTCATTTGCCCGCTTGGCTCCAGAGCCTTCCCACTCGTCTGCTTGGCAACCTTCTTGGGAAATCAGAAGACTCCACCATTGAAGACATTCAGCATGACACTTTTGGCTTTCACAAACTCGTGGTGGTCGCCACTGAACAAGATCGCCTGGCCGCGCTTGATGTAGGCGCTCAAGGCAAAGTGGTTTGGAGTTCTGATTTGCACCAATTTGCACCTGACGCGAAGTTCCAAAAACTGTCACTGAAAGCTTTCCGTGGCTATGTCGAAGTCAAAGACAGCGGTCTCACTGGCTCTTTATTCATCAATTCCACTACTGGCGGACTGCTCTCCTCACAAAACATCAAGCCTCAGCCTGTGCTTGTACCTAAAGACCGGACGCTCGTTTCTTTCGACTTGATCGGCGGTGAACTCAAAGGCTTCTTGGGAGCTGAGCCTACTGAAGTTGCTTGGGCCTTTGTAGCTGCACCTGGAGAACGCATCGTTAGCTACACCGCTCGACCCGTCAAAGACCCCGTGGCATCCATTGGCAAGGTGCTTGGAGACCGAAGGGTACTTTACAAGTACCTCAATCCGAACCTTGTCCTCGTTACTGCCGTGGCCGACTCTTCTCGCAAAGCCTCCATCTACCTCTTGGACTCTGCATCCGGACAAGTGCTTCACTCTGTCTCCCACTACAATGTCGATGTTTCGAGGCCTATTCCGTCCACCATCTCCGAGAATTGGTTCACCTATTCTTTAACAATCGATTCGACCTCGTCTACTACTCGCGGATACCATTTAGTTGTCTCCGAGCTGTACGAATCGCCGCTGCCTGATGATAGGGGTCCACTAGGAGCCTCATCTAACTCATCGACAGTGCAGCCCATCGTAGCCAAGGGCGAGGCAGCCAAGCCCCACGTTCTATCCCAGAGCTATCAAATCCCGGAGGAGATATCACATATGGCCGTCACTCAGACACGCCAGGGTATCACCAGCCGTGAGCTGCTCGTGACACTTCCTGCTTCAAACTCCATCGTTGGTATCCCTCGCCAGGTCATCGATCCCCGCCGTCCCATTGGCCGCGACCCTACCGCGCTCGAGCAGTCCGAAGGCCTCGGCAAATATGTGCCCATGATTCTGTTCGATCCAAAATGGCATCTTAACCACCTCTACGAAGTTGTCGGCATCAAGGACGTCATCACCAGCAAAAGCGGTGTGGAAAGCACAAGTCTAGTTTTTGCCTACGGGTCAGATCTTTTCGGAACGCGGGTAGCACCAAGTTTCGCGTTTGACGTTTTGGGCAAGGGATTCAACAAGATACAGATGTTGCTGACGGTGGCGGCGTTGTTCGTCGGTGTGCTGTTTGTGGCACCTTTAGTAAGTCATGACCATGCATTGGTGAGGTGATCTTGGCTGACATGATGTAGGTTGCGAGGAAGCAGATCAACACGTTATGGACGACGTAAATACGACAGTGGTTGTGAAAATTGAGTTTTGTATAGCAAGAGATACGAAGGAACTGAGAAGGTCCGCACCTGTGGGAGGGCGCGAGATGCATGAGAACAGTGCATACGTTGATATAAATATGCCGCCTTGCTTGACAGTGCAGCAAGGATATAGACGCCAATCGCTGGCGGTTAACAATTGTGTTCAAATAGATTCGGCCCGAAATTGTATCACGCGCTCCTCGAGCAATATTCATCTGCATTGGCTGTTCTGCGAGAGAAGTGGATCTCAAAAGCAACCCATCCACACTATCCGCAACCTTGGAAGCGACATCCAATCACCTACTGAACAGGGTAAATCTGCGCTATCTCCGCCAGTAAACCACCCTATGCTCAACTAGCAGTCTTCCTACCGCAGGTGCATGAACGATGTCGCGAGTCCGACGGGTAATGCAGTCATCCAAGACGCAAGAGCTAAAACGGGCCGGCGATACGCTTCTCGTCCGCGCTGCGTGATAGTAAAGACTTGGAAGGTGTATATATTCGGCGCAAAATGCCCGCATCATCGTGAGAAGTACGATCTCAAGCGCAACTACTTCTAGCCCGAAATTCGAATCTTTTGCACTGAACACATTTAACTATCCAGACAAGCAGACGATTCCACTCTCTTTTATTTCGTTCCATCCCATCACCCCCGTTGCCCACCAACCAACCAACCAAAGAAAAATGGCAGACCAAGCAAAATACACCACCAGACTTCAAAACGCCCGCATCCTCATCATCGGCTTCTCCTCAGGCCTGGGCTACGGCGTCGCAGAAGCCTGCCTCGAACACGGCGCGCACGTCGTCGGCGCCTCCTCCAACCCAACCCGGATCTCAGCGGCCATCAGCGCTCTCCAAACCGCCTACCCGACCAAAAAATCCCACATCCACGGCCTCCGCGTCGACCTCTCCAACATCGACACGCTAGAGCAGGAGCTCGTGAAGCTCTTCCGCGCCGCCGTCGACAAGATCGGAACCGAAGCCGGCAAACTCGACCACGTAATCTTCACAGCCGGCGACGCGCTGAGCACGACGAAAATCCAAGACCTGAACATAAACAACATCATCAAAGCGGGAAGTGTCCGTTTCTTCGCCCCCCTCCTTGCCGCAAAACAAGTGCAGAAGTACCTCGTCGCCTCGTCGCGCTCCTCGTACACCATCACCACGGGGAGCGTCAGCGAGCGGCCTATCCCGGACTGGAGCGTCGTCGCGTCGTATGCGGGCGGGCTGCATAGTATGGTGAGGAACCTCGCGGTGGACTTGAAGCCTGTGAGGGTCAATGGGATTAGTCCCGGGGCGGTGGATACGGAGCTTTGGGGGAAGATGGGTGAGGAGGAGAAGAGGGTGTTGTTTGAGAGGTTGGGGAGGGGGTTGCTGGTTGGGAGGGTCGGGAGTGTGGGGGATGTTGTGGAGAGTTATTTGGCGGTGCTTAAGGATGGGTTTATGGATGGGGTGGTTGTTAGGTCGGATGGTGGGGGGACGATTGTTTAGGGGGTGCGGGTTTTGAGAGATGGGGGAGAGGGGAGAGGGGGAGGCATAAGGGTATGTGAGAGAATGTGAAGTTTTAGAGGCGTGGTAGTGAAGAGAGAGTGCAGTGAAGAAAACATTATCATTTGCCACGTCAAAAGATATTTAGAAGGGTGACGGCAGCTATTCGCCGGCCGGTGTGACCCTTCTCGTACCTCATGGACGATACCCGTCTATGCCATATCATAACCCGAGTCCCGCAGTAAACCGTTGTGAAAGTATGATATCAACCCAAACACAAGAAAACAAAGAAGCACGCAGGAAACACCCCTCTCCAGTGACACTTTACTGCACACAAGCCACCATCAACCGCTCATAATGGCCGCTCGTCTCGCCCTCGATCCTTCTGACCAAGGTCTTGCCGTACTTGCGCTTATACGCATCGCTCACAGCCCTCATGAACCCTTGGTCCCAATGGCAGCGTACCACGCGCTGCACAAGCAGCTCATCCTTCGTTCCTACGCCTGCCATGCTCGCTTCCAAGCGCACAGCCTCGGCGGTCGGGCGATCAATAGCACGTGCAATCAGAAGGGAAAGCGCATCCTCCATGTGACCGTTGAATTTTGACTTGATCTGGCTCTCGAGACTTGTGCGGAAGCGCTGCTGGTACGATTGGGCGATAGCCCGGAGTTGGGCATCGTTGCGGGTAATCAGGAGGTCGCACACGGCGCTCGAGTTCTTAGTTATAATATTGCCAATACCGCGGTGGAGTTCGGTTACGTCGGCCTCGATCGCTTGCGGATTCACGGGCGCAGAGTCTTCCTGTCGGCGGGCGGAGATGATCATCATGTACATCTGCTCCGTTCCACCGGAGAGATCTGAGCGAAGGTCAGATTCAAGAGACCGCTTGAAGATGCGCTGGTACTCGGTCTTGATGGCGTTGATGTCGGCATTGCTTCGACCGACCAGTACATCGTCGAGAGCAGCTTCCTTGGTTCCTAGTCCTTTTAATGCGGAGTATAGAGTGTAGCAATCGCCTGTGAGCGGACCGCGTGCAATCTGAACCAGTCCCTTTTCGAAGTAGCCCGAGGTCTCCTTCTCCAGATCGCTAATCAGGTTTCTCATTAATCGCTGGTCGAACTGTGTGCGGATAGTGTTGATTTGGATGGGGTCTTTCTTCGCCAGAACTTGGATGAGCGCTTTCTCGTCAGTACCGAAGCCCTTCATTGCTTTCCGAAGAACCTCAACGTCGCGTGAAACATCGATGTTGGCTACCTGTTGCGGTCCATATCCAAGCGAGGGCTGAGTCGGTGGTCCGAAGTTCTGGGGCGGGACATACGCCGGCTGACCGTATGGTTGAGGAGAAGGTGCACCGCCAAATTGCTGTGGTGGAGGAGCGAATTGACCAGGTGGCGGCGCTCCATACTGGCCTGGCGGTCCTGGAGGCGGAGGCTGACCCCACGGCTGTTGCTGGGGAGGATACTGTCCCGGCGGGTGAGCTCCATATGCGTTTGGAGGTGGCGGCCCCCAGTTCTGCTGGCCGTACTGGCCGGGTGGTGGTTGATTGTACTGGCCTGGAGGCGGTTGATTGTAGCCTTGCTGGGGCGGATACTGAGGAGCTCCATACGGTGGCTAGAAGGGTGCAAAGTTAGCAAACTTCTTCAAAATGGGCGTCGTCGTAGTCACCCAACCACTCTGGCTTATAGGCTTGACCTATCTGTGGTCGTTTTGCGGGCTTTACGTACCTGTTGCTGACCATACTGATTTGGTGGTGCATTATATCCGCCCGGAGGCGGTTGTTGCTGTCCCCATTGTTGCTGAGGCGGAGGGTAGCCTTGCTGACCGGGATATTGGTTCTGCATGAGACTCTGGTCTTTCGTTTCAGAATAACAGGAAGTGTATGAAAGTTGAGTTTCGGTAAAATCCTATGCGCTGGCGCGAGGTGGAGTCGACGAAGTCGATTCTTTATACCACAGAGGAGTCACTCGTAAATGACTGGGCTCAGCCACTCGACGGGGCTTAGACTAGCGCCTGGGCACAGCGGCGGGCCCAACAACTCACATGTGTTGCGAATTCCTTCTTCTTTCATTGGAGCGCGTTGAATGATTTCTTCACCATGATGCAAGGTGACCATATAAACTTGTGGCTCAGTTCTTGCTGTGCTTAAATAAATCGTATTTTCCTAGTGTATCGACGAGTGGCGCCTTAGGTACCATGGTAATCGACCACCGGTGGCGCATACACCAACATTGACTCCGCCTTAACCGTACGGTGATAGTACCGACTTTCATGACTCAATATGGAAAGCGCAGTAAAGCTCCTTAAAAAGACGGATCACGGCGTATTTTATTTGATAGCTAAGTTCGTACAAATCACTGCTCACGCCTGCGCCCGCGGGCGTGTGCGTTGGATCCACGGGATTCAACAGTTCCCGTCCGCATCGCACCCGCGGATTTCATGTTACACCTCACAGACAAAATCTGGAAAACGATATGAGGAATTTCAGATCTATTAATCATACAAAAGACGCTGGCATGATGACTGCAATAGCTGCAGCACAGGGGTATATCGATACGCTGATGCGAAAAGCAGTACATGAGAAAAGACCAGAAACTGTGTTCGCGACAAGATATGCGTAGTCGTGATGTCGTGGGGAGTTGCTACGGAGATGGCGAGTAGGAGATATCCCACCTCATTTCGATGGTAACCGGCTAACATTCTCAATCAGCACAATCGCCTCCAAAAGATTTGGTCAAATGGTTGCAGATGGCGGGATTCGGGAAGGTGGCCTTTAGACATGGGACGGCGCACGCCCGGAGAGCGTGGTGCTTGCCTTCCTTTCCTTCCAGAAGATGAGTGCGCCATACACCGCCGTGCCGAGCCAGAGAAGCATGTTGACAAGCTGGATCCACACAGCGTGCTTCATGCGGGTAATGCCCTTGTTGCCTTCAGCGTCCTCCTTGATATACATCTTCCCAAAGATGCCAAAAGCTGTCAGGTAGAGGATGAAGATGAGGGTGTCGATGTAGAAGAAGAACCACGCCTTGACGAGCGGAAGCATGAAGACCAGGGAGACGAAGGCAGAGAGAGTGCCGACGACCGTCGCGTACATCCATTTGGAGTCGTAGCCTACACCGGCCTTGTGGGCGCGGTTTAGGTCGGTGGCGTACAACCCGATGATGGTTATGCCCATGACGAACTGGAAGAAGCGTGCTATTAAGCGGAGGGCACCACCGATGCTGAGATTGGCGCGGAGCTGATTCTGGCTGCCCGCCTTTTCGCCCTTCATTGAGCCTCTGCTCAGGAACTTAAGCGCCATTGGGAGGAACTGGAGAACCATGATTGAGTAAAGGGTCCTGTAAGGTTGGTGGAAACGTACGTTTGGTGGGGGTTAAGGCTTGAGGCTATCCGTAGTTTGTGGTGATAGAATGCGGAAGGAGGAGTTTGTAGTGTGGTGATGATGGTTTGGTGGTGTGGTATTGATAAGGCTGTCGAGTAAAACGGGTGTCGTAGCTTAAATAGCCTGTACCGATTTGATTGTTGCGAACAATAGCCTTTGCTGCACAATGCGAAAGGGTTGTTGAAGGTCAATGTTGGCGCTCAAAGAAATAATGGGCTCAGTTCTCGAACGGCAGGGGTGTTCGGGTGTATGACGTTGTGGGCGTTGGAGGGGAGTGCAGCCTTGTTCACGAGACAAGGGATAGCTCTTTCTGTAGAATGATCGACAATGGGACTCTTTCTTTGGTGGGAAACCACGGTGCAGGCAAGATAGCGGGCACAAAGAAGACGAGGAAAAAGTGCCGAGCAATATATAGTGTATTGAACAATAGAGCACAGCTCTCCGAAGTGAAGAAGGGAATCGAAGAAAATAAGGTGACCGAAAGGAAAATGTGCGATGGGTCTTGCTGCGATGATGGAAAGAAGTGACAGAGGTATCTCGATCTTATACTGTCGTCGTAAAGCCAAAGCCGCTGGCTGCTCTAAAAAAGTGCGTCTCGCGCGCTCACTCTGCTGGCGCCCAAGTCACAGAACGATGAGTGACAGGCTGTCGCGCTGGCGGTTGACTGTCTTAGCGACGTCATAGCCGCCCGCTTAGCGTGGGGTTTTCGTGACAAGGGTCCGCGGCGGCTTGGTTGGCGTGCGTTGCTCACGCCCAAAACACGGTCACATATTTTGCCTGGCTCAGCGCTCTGAACGGCGCTGATGCGTCGCATCGATGAAACACGCATGATTGTGTGGGTTACCAAGACTTCCACTCTGTGAAACATGACTGCGGGGAACGGCCGGCAAAAGAAAGCGACGGGGACATCAGAGCTGCGATCATTTTTCATTTCCTATTGTGACACAGCTTACGTCTATGCCGGTTTGGCTCCTTCTCGCGCTTCATGGAGAAGCGTACTTGTATCCGTACTTATCCTTGGCTGCTTGAATCTGGTCCTTCAAGGCCTTCTCCTTCTCTGCAAATTCCTTGTCATCCTTCAACCTCTGAGCGTATGCGTCATTGCCGAAGGGTGATCGTGCCGGAACTGAGAGTCCAGCGACTACTGCTGGACGTGCGAGTATCCTCTCCCACCATGCCTTGAGGTTTGGGAAGTCATCAATCTCAACACCAGCGAAGCGCAAGGCGTTGACCCAGCCGAAGGAGCTGATGTCGGCAATGGAGTATTTGTTTCCAACGAGATACTCCTTGTCCTTCAAGTGGTTGTCTAGGATGCCGACGAGTCGCTCAGTCTCGCCCGTGTAGCGCTGCATGCCATATGCGATGCGTTCTGGCGCGAACCGGTTGAAGTGGTTTGCTTGCCCTTGCATTGGCCCAAGACCACCATGCTGCCATGCCATCCATTGTTCGGCGCGGGAGATATCGAGGGGATCGGTAAAGCTGAACTTGTGGTCGGGGTCATAGTGCCTAACCAAATATGCGAGGATCGCGAGACCCTCCTGTACAGCAAAGCCGCCTTGGTCGTGGTCAACAATGACGGGGATCCTGCCATTAGGACCAAGCTTGGTAAACCAAGGCTCTTTCTGGATGTTCTGCCCAATGTTTATGCCTTGCCAGGTGTACTCCTGAACACTTCGTTAGCGCCCGTTCAATTCTTCCAAAGAGGATTTTGTACCTTGCCATATACTGCCTTTAGCTCCTCCAACAGAATGGACGCCTTCACGCCATTCGGGGTTCCCCAGGTGAGCAATTCAATGCCCTTGTTCGCCTTTAGTCCTGTAGGTCGTTCGGCCATGTTTGGGTCGTCTTGTAGTCGTCTGATTGAGGTCGAGAACGGAGCGTGAAGAGGCTGCTTCGCGAGGCGGGGTGCAATCCTAGTAGTATTGCGAAGCTGCAGGCAGATAAAGGGCCGAAGGACTGACATGGTACAGTAGAGTGCCTCAAGCGGGGCTTTATATCCATAGATGCAGAGCTCTTTCGTGTACAGCTGCGCGACGCTTAGAAATCCGCGACGTCATGCTAGTCTGTATTGAGCCGAGAGTCCGAGGGTCGAGCTTCCTTGTCGTAAGAGAAAGACAATGTCCACATCAGCATGCTAATTGTCAGCGCCAAAGAAGCTGTTGGAATGGGGTGGCTCAAGGCATTGGATGCGTTGAGACGGCTTGGTCAGCCAAGTCTCATGCATCCGAGAGCGGAGAACATCACCAGCTCCTCTGAGGGTACATCCAATACGCGCAGCTATGAGAGTTCGTGGTCGAAGGCCCTTTGCTCGTCCTCATTTCACCCGACGTAGTAATGACACGTGTGAAGGTTGATAATATTCAATGTTCGAAGGGCTCCTATATCACGTACGTGGAGCAGTCGGACAACGGACGGCGGAGGGCATGTGTCATATAGGGATACAGAGGTATGGAGGTAAGATGGAAAATATCACGGATCACTTTCGTCCCTCAGCCAGATGCTTTTCTTACCATACCTGTCTTCCCGCTTACACAGTAGGCCTTTTTGAGTTTTCCTCCCCTTACAAATGTGACGATATGGTGAGGTATCGGTATTCATTCGGAGCAGGCGCCTCCTACTCCCCATCCTTCAGTACTCGCGGAATACCACCGTGCCACCTAGTGGGTGCGTCATCCACACCAACCATAGCCAAGCTTCATGAGTCGGCAGAATTCCGTTCTCCAGTATCCTTCGCTTGAGCCCTGCATCGTTTCGATTTGTTAGCTCGCTCCGCACGAATGATTACGTCTATTAACAAGCGGGGTCAATGACGACCGCCGTGACTGAGGAAGAAAATGAGGGGGAGCGTTCAAAAGCGTCTCTCCCTTGAACTGCGATCATCATTTGCTTTAGCTTCACACGTACTGTACGTAAAGCAATGGCAAATACCACCAAAAGCGCACAGAATCGCCTGTCGGCTATGGTATCGAATTTGACTGGCGGCGCCATCGGCGCTGAACATCAGTTCCCTGCTTTCGACGATTTACCGAAGGTAGAAGGAGAACCACAGGGCTGCCTTTGGGGCTTCTTTGACAAGGATGGAAAGAAAGATGAGATCGGAAGCACGGCCTCCCTGTGAAACCATGTGGTCCCTGAACTGACAATGCGTGACCAGCGATCAACCTCCTCACACCTGCTACCGTCCTATCCGCTTCCCGAGAGATCACCTCCGGGCAATCTATCCAACTCGATTGGCCTTTGAATAATGTCGAATTTCCTGGATTCAGCCGCAAACCCTTCGAGCATAAGAAGGTCGACCTGTTGCCTCTCATCAACTTCAAGGCTATGGACGACGAAGTTTATATCAACACTCAATCGGGGAGTCAATGGGACAGTCTCAAGCACTTCGCTCATCAAGCTACCGGGAAATACTATAACGGTCTCACTCATGACGAAGCGACACGGACCGACACAAACGGTATACACAACTGGTGTGAAAGGGGCGGGATTGTAGGAAGAGGTGTTCTAGTAGACTGGCTTAGATGGTACGAGACGAATAGGGGTGAGGCACCTAGTCCAGTGCAGAGACATGAGATTACAGTTGAAGACTTAGAGGAGACTTTGAAGTGGCAGGGAACTACCACACGACCAGGTGACATTCTGCTGATTAGAAGCGGCTATGTGCGATGGCATAAGTATGTACTCCGCCACCCCTTTCCACATCTACCAATTTGAAGTCACTTCTGAACAACCACCAGCAATGCATCGACACAAGCCCGCAAATCTGGCACCCAGGAGAACTCCATAGCGATCGGCGTTCAAAGCAGCGAGAAATCCGTTCGTTGGCTGTACGCCCATCACTTTGCTGCTGTAGTTGGTGACACTGTCGCCTTCGAAGCCTGGCCACCAAAACCCGATGGAGCCTGGTGCTTGCATGAGTGGTGTCTGGTACGCTGGGGAACACCAATAGGAGAGATGTGGGATTTGGAGAAGTTGAGCGAGAAGTGTGAAGAGAAGGGAAAGTATACGTTCTTTTTAACGAGTGCGCCGCTGCATATTAAGGGTGGGATTGGAAGTCCACCTGGGGCTATCGCGGTCTTCTAAGTTGCGCACTGGAGAGTGAGGGTCAAATGTCGCCAGATTTTTAAGCATAAGATAGTAGATTGACAAGTCTAAGATTTTACGCAATTTAATAATTCAATCCTATCCCCGCTTCACCGCCGTATTCGCCCACCTTATAATCCCAGTGGTACGAGGTAAAGACTTTATATGTGCGCGGTAGGCATTCCACTTATTCATCTCAACTCTTCCAACAATTGTCGTAACTTTTGATCTCTGGCAGCCATATACATCTGTAGAGATCCTCTCCCCATGCCAGCTTTTGTCCACGCCCAGCCTTCCCCAGCCGTTGCCGTCATTTCCATTCTTCCCACGGCGTCAGTCGTTAAGGGACACCGCAAGGTATTTAAAGGCCTCAGGCTCAGCGGTGGTGCTGAATGCCCAATGAGTGGTCTCCAGAATGCGTCCTGGCAGAAGTTGACCAACCAAGTCGGGTCCATGGGATAGACCAAGTAGCCTAGCTTACCAAGTCCTACTGCTTCGTACCTCGCTGGTTTCGTCGTCCACAATACGTCCAAAGGCCATACTTCGAAATTCGCACCCATGGTGTGTTGCATAACCATGTTAATATCTACACCGAACAATGCTCTTTCTAGTGCGAAACCTAGCTCACCTTCACTACTACCACTGATTCGGCTCTCCTCACGATCGTAGTAAGGCTCTTTGTGTCTCCCAATGCTGTCGGTACGATTCCGAGCATAGAACGCATGGGACAGGTCGTGAACCAGCAATACGGCTAACGCAAACATGGTTTTGTAATCGCGGTAGTGTGTGCGGTTTGTAACTACACCAGATCCCGGACGAGGCTGGCTGAAGTATTGCCTATACGCATCGTTAACGACGATGTAGTGTCTTTTCGACCCGTCAAGGTTAAGAGTGCCATTGCGGCTCGCGGCCATACCGGCAGCGTCGAGCCAGTAGTCTTTCCCAAAATTGACCAGACGCAAAATGTGCTGAGCGTGGATCTGAGATTGGTCGTTGGGTGAGGGGATGCCAACACCCCAGAGAAATTCTAGCTTTTCTCCCAAGGTCGCAAGGCCCAGCCTGACCATCGCGTTGGCGGTACGGATCCCGGCATCTGTTGTGGGTTGAGTGTAGCTGAGGGACTGCAGACCAGTTCGCAAATCGGTCGTTAATGTACCCAATCGAATACGCCGGAGAACTGACATCATGGGTTGGGAAGCGAGTATTTTGCTTGCGAGTATAAGTGCTGGCCGAAGTTCTTGTCACAGTTGTGTGTTGGCAGCCCAGTTGGCTACGGGCCATTTGTTCTTGGCGAAGATACTGTTAACAGTGCCCGTCAAATTCGGAACAGCGGGAACTGGAACTGGGCTTTGGTATCGGGCTGGCGTGTTTTGTTTCAATTTGCTGTTGGCGAGAACGAAAGTATTCTCGTTTCCCCAAGCTTCGACAAGCCGTTGGAATTCGGCTTGCGTCGCCATAGCCTTCAATACTCGTTTTTAGTGGATTTGTGTTAGTGTTCTGTGTTTTTTGGTGTTCCTGTGTCTTTTTTCGAGCGAGTTTGGGTTCAGAATGAGTCGCTAGCTGATCAAATCAATATGGTGCAACACAGTGATGAAGAGACAGTGGATTCGTCTCGACACTTTGAAGATTATTGTATAAGGCCATATTCCTTTAGTTGGCGTGAATAGAGCTAGAATAAGTTCAGACACAATGCCCTTGTTACAGTCAGTGATAAGCATCTTCACAAGATCCACGTGTTCGACCAATGGCAAGGCCTTAATTTCTTGTGTAATGGGCCGAAGTCTCCGTGGTCTTTGAAAGAGGCCGACTTCCTCCCCCTTAACTAAGTTTTCTGTGAAAAAGTAGGTTCGGGCTTGTGAAAAACTTCCTGGTTACGGCGGAAGAGCTTTGAGTATGAGATGGTTATATTTTGATGAACTCCTGATGCCAAATTATACAGTGATTGGTCATCGCTTCGTTTTTGTGACTGCGTATACTTGATGATCAACTTAAAATTATAGTCCGGCGGTCTTTATCTCCCCTTTTCTTTCTAATCTTCAACGCAACGAATCTAATAAGTTGAACCAAATATTCTACTTTCCTCACTTAAGTTATCTTCTTCGGAATCACCGGTAAAATTACTCCATACTTACACATCAATTCATCCATCCCTTCGTCTGGTAACCTGACCCCTTCCTCTTCTACAAATTTCGGTCGACCGTCCCTTTCCACAATTTACTGTTGAAGTTTTCTCTGCCGACAGTACCTTGAGCGAGCTAGATCAACGATTAAGGCTTTTGACTGTTCTCTACGCATTAACTCTTAGAGTCCTCGCACAGTCATTAGGTACGAAGCTTTCTCAGCCATTGGAAATCACAGGAGATCCGATTATGAGAATGAACCTGCGGAGAAGGCGCACAGTGACACTTGACCAAAGTACATAAACGTACGCTCCAACAAGCTCAATGTTATGATGACACCGACAGAGCAAGATTCGCATAATTCGGAGCCGAATTTCTGCTTTTTATTTGATATCGTTTTCCATCTAGTTTGATGCGTCCTTCCACCTCTCAGGCCCCTTACCTTTGAAAGCGAAAAATTATAATTAATGGCGTTACCCGCCTTATTTGAGGAAACGCAAATTTGAAATATGAACGTATGGTTATTGGATATATATGAACATATAATATCACGAGTAAATACATTCTATGGTTCTAGATCTAGCCCTTCCAGACGCTTTGATTTCCGAATAGGTGCCTCCGGGGCAGTTTGGCCGCCTGTAGCGGTCTTCCCACATGTAGTGGTCTTCTGACGGGCTGCCAGAGCTGCCAGCAAGCCGTCGAGTGTTTGGTCTGCGGCTTGAGTCGCAAAATAAATACTGGGATGTGAGATGAATACTAAAGGTTGTGTCCATGACCAGCCGACTGCATCACCATCGCGTCCACCTGGATTCCAATTGTCTCGCGAGATAGCATCTGGGGGTAGACGGATATGCAACGACCTTCGCCATTCTTTGAGAGTCTTACCCGCAGGAGTGATTCCATCCCAGAAAGCATCAGTGCCTAGGTCTTGCAACCAGTGGGGGTCGACGGGATAAATCAGATACGCCGGCTGCTCGAGGCGGACTACTTCGTCGCCTGTAGCATTCCATTTGAAATTTTTAGGCCTGATTTCAGCATCAGCACCCCGATCATGACGCATTCTCATGTTGATGTCTGCGCCCCAAATCTCCTGCTCCATTGCATCTCCTAATTCGGGCTGGCTTCTAGTTCTTGCCTGGTAAAAATCGTAATAGGGCTCGTGAAAGTTTTCTTTACCGTCAGTAATTTCGCGGGCATTGAAGGCATGTATAAGTTCGTGTACTAGTGATGATGCAAACACCCATGCCGTACGAAGATTTTGAAACGGGGTGCGATTCGCTGGAGGCATGCTGTAGAATTGACGATAAGCATCGTTGATGACAATATAATGCCTCGAGCCATCGTGACGTAGAGTTGTGGTGTTTCCGTGTTTGCTTAAATCATACCTTTTGCCCAATTCGTTAAGGCCCACAAGGTGCATAGCCTGGATTTGTGATGGTACGTGATGTAAACTTGCGCCCCCATGATCTAGGAAAGAGCCAAAGACAAACCTCAGCTTGGTCGCTAGGGCAATAAGGTCGTTGCGTACTCCAGTGTTCTCTATAGCGCGTGTGGTGTCATCGTCAGCGGAATTCCAATCGAGATAAGTCTTCTTGGTCTTGCCGTCTCGTCTGCGTTGACCATACTTGAGCTTTCGGAGGGATCTCATGACCGGTTCTGATTGCAGCAGACGAGTGGCCATCTGGAGT
This sequence comes from Byssothecium circinans, assembly GCA_010015675.1. Taxonomy (NCBI): domain Eukaryota; kingdom Fungi; phylum Ascomycota; class Dothideomycetes; order Pleosporales; family Massarinaceae; genus Byssothecium; species Byssothecium circinans. The sequence goes on from ML976988.1 coordinate 613,510, forward strand.
GCAGGTGTTATTCCAGTCCAAAGCGTATTGTAAGTGGTAAAAAACCCAAACTCCCATTGAGTCTGATCAAAGATAGGATCAATAGCATTGGAGAGGGACAAAGTAGGCTCTGTTAGACCGGGACATATGTATCTTAGAGGCATATTTTTCTCTAATGCATCAGCAGATAAGACAAAAGTAGCGTTGGTGCCCCAGTACTCGACATTTTTCTGCCAACGTTGGCTTATTGCGCCTGAGATCCTGGTCTCTTTAGCTTTTACCAGGGCTTTCTTCTTCGCGACAGGTTTTGTAACCCTATATTTGGAAAGAGCCATGTTCTTTTTCAACTCGAGGGTCGGAATTCGGCTAGATTATTGTGATTTCGATGGATATACTGGAGGATAATGACAGGAGGATGATACGCAACCGCCATGGAAAAGACGGCGATTTTAACTACATCAATGATACCAACCGGATAATGATCACGTATGACGGAAAGAAGGTGTGAACAAAGGATGGAAAATAGCCGTGTTCGAAACAAAGAAGGATAATAGACTTCGAGCATAGACAATAGCATTGTTCGTCTGGTATAAGGTAATGAAAGAACCAAGGACCCAGAAATTGACGATAACCCAAACTACGCCAACTATCTTAAGCTGTTATTGCCTTAAAGAATAACGGCCAACAAAAGTACGGTGAACGATGCGGCGTGATTATGGCCCTCCACTACGCTATGTGTGGTAAAAATGTTACTAGTAACACGAACTATAAAATGATGTCAAATGTTACTCGTTGTAACTATTGGAACGCCTTCTGAGCAGGACATGTAGGAGGAAACAGAAAGCACAAATTCAATTATACGTATGGTTATATGAAAGCCCAAAATATGACACACTACATCATAGATTTTAGACTCGGTAGTAGCAGCCAAAATAAAGACAGATCATCTGCTTGGGCGCCTTACTGCTGTCCTACTTTCTTCTTGTTTTACCAGCTAAATTACGACCCCGTTTTGTCGACATCCTACATGCCATCACGAGCGGCGGATTGTCCGTTTTCCTCCGCTTTATTTGACGTGAAGGAAGCGTGACGTCGTCATCACTATCTTCCCTCTCCATTACTCCTTTTAGCAGATTAGCAAGCCTACTTTTCAATACATCATTGACGAATTGGTCCAGTGATTTTATACCTGTGCTCTGTAGCCGTATCCTCATCCAGAAACCACTCAAATGCTTTCCAACTAGGATCCCTTCCAACAGCATGGGGAGATTTTGGCATGTGTAATGCAACCTCCCTTTATTTTTGGCCCATAAGGCTCGATACCCTGACCCAATTTTTCCCCTCGATGGGTCCGCACAGCCAAATCGGTGAAACAGGATACACGATAAAAGCTGGTTTCGTAAATGATACTACCTGGGTCTTCTTAGTATTCCATAGTAGATCTAGGCATCGTATATCAAACCGTGCGCCCTCTTTGGGATGCATTTTAATGTTGATATCACAGCCCCGCACGGCGAGATCCATCGCCGTTCCCAGCTCACAACCTTCTTGACCAGTTCTGAACTGAGCTAAGCTGTAGTAAGATTCATCATATTCCACTCCATTTGTAACGGTCCGTCCATAGAAAGTGTGGGTAAGCTCGAGCACTAATGTGCTTGCGCTTGCCCATGTTGTTTGGACGTCTGCATCGTGAGTACGTGAACAATCGGGTTGGGAGAAATACTGCCGGTTTGTGTCGTTTATTATGATACAGTGCAATTTACCTTTTCCGAGTAGTTTTGAAGCATACCCTCTCTGGTCGATATGAAATTCCTTATCGAGTTCAGAAAGCCCTACCACAAGCAGGACCTGAACCGGTGGAGTGTTTTCATTTACTGGCCTTGGAAATGCGCCAAACAAGAATCTGAGTCGCTTAGCCATTGCTTCGGGATCTTCCTGGACCAGGCGGTTCTCTTGCTTATCGTAATGTAGGTAATGCTTTCCTACCCTAGGGCCAGGATCTTCGGGATCCAAGATCTGCGTACCATTTCTGAACTTCCGTAAAACAGTAAAGAATGCTTCGGATTGGACTATGTGAGTAGCGAGTTGGAACATGGGTTCGAGTCGTGCCCACAACACCTTACCTTCGTCTGTTGTCAAGTCTTCCAAGGGCCAGTTGGCCGCCCTAAAAAGGGGATCCGGGTTGTTAGTTAGCCTGTTCCAGTTATCGGAGATGTGTGAAATAATCGTCTCTAAGAACAAAGTCTTCATCGATTCCAACGTATTCCACGCATCTTCTCCACCGCTCTTAGTTATGAACGCTTGTACCATATCGTTTGAATTTACTATAGGTGGTTCTCTCTTACAACGCGATGTTGATGGTTTTGGTAGGTTGCTACTATGATTGCTCTCCTCGCAGGAGTTATCGGTTATTGCTTAACGAGAAGTTTGAGCGACACGGGTCTTTCTTCTCTGTACGTTCTGGCCTACTAGAATTGCTATAGCTACAGAAATTACAACACTCTTCACTGAACAGCATAAAGCTAGGGAATTAACAATGGCTTTGATAATGACATGAACAAAGAGCCAATAATACCTGGTAAACAAAGGTGCGGAGTTGGATACGTGTGCACAAGGAAGCTCGAAAGTCGGCAAGGAAACTTCAATCTGTTGACATTGAGTCACTTTGCCTGATAAATTTATCCCGTTTTAATCGCTTTGGTATTTTTAGGTTCCAGCAAGCCCTTTTGGGCAGAGACGGCAGACAAAGATATGACAGGGCCCTTGATCTGAGTCGATCAGACCAGCAGTAAGATTCTGGATGCGTGTGGGAAGATTTAAGCGCTAAAGGCCTACTTGAGATTGTTTTATGCAGATCAAGAAGAGTTAAATAGTGTCATGAGACTTCAAATGCCTTATTTCTTGTCACTGTTTTGAGTCATAGTAAGCTGACCACATACATGATCGCTTTTGGCACGCTCACGAGAATCAAATTACTCTAGGAATGACTTGGTTTTTAACACAAATTTATTTGCAATATGGCTGTGAGTATCTCACCTATTGTATAGGCTCTTGCGGTATTCGAGCGGCCGCCCAACATCTCGAGTTGAGTTAATATAGTCACGTGATCTATGCTTTTTTGAGATCACTCCTGTCAGATCCCGGATAAACAAAATGTAGATGCAGATTGATCCAATTACGGTATTTAATCATCAAATTCTATGAGCTGCCAATAAATATGGTAGCTCTGTCCATATGTCATGACAAAAGTTTGGAGTCCACTTGGATGGCAAGTGCCTGAAAGGATATTAAGTGGTTATCCTATGCCATCCTTCAATGTTCGTATGAACGTCAAACCAAAACGGTCTGAAATATGTGACTTGGCAAGTTGAACCAGAACTCTCATAAACTGGGTCCCTTGCGCTGTCGAGTTGCACCCAGAACTTTGTCGCTGGCATGGGGTTTTAGGGAAAGAGGCATGTAATCGATCGTGGAAGTGCGTCGGCGTGCGTAGAATCTTCCCAAACAAGTTTGTGCCTTTGCTTAGTGAGACATAGAAGCTCATATTGATGGTATAAATTGACAAGAGATCCTATCCAGCACCAAACAAACCAGTAACTTCTCCCAACCACCACAACACTCATGTTAGACCCCACAAAAGTCCGCGCCGCCGCAAATAGGGTCGAAGCAGCCCGTGAACTTCAACGCGGAGAGCCGGGAAGTATTCTTCGTCAAATCGCCTCCTTGAAGGTGGAATGTATCCAAATCGAACGAGATTTGGCGTTAGCCAGTGAGAAGTTTGGTCAGCTACATCCTGACTGCCGTCGCTAAGTACATGTATTGACGGAGAAACGAGGAAAATTACGGTGAAGGAAGTAGGAAGTGGAAGGTGGTTGGGATCCGATACGGGCCATGTGCCCAAAAGACATGCTGTGGAAATTATGGAAGAGGTTGAGCATTATCTTTGTGAAGCCATGGATACCGATCGGTAGGGAACTATTGCATAGTCTGTTTTAAATGGCTGGCAATGAGTCAAAGGCTAAAACCATATTAAAATACAGGATTGCTGTTGAACTGATCATATACACTCTCGACAAAGCTTTGCGCGCGCTATCCGTTAAAGCGGTAACTGTAATACCACATGGAGTGAAGAGGACTGTTGACTGTGTACCTCCCACCGGAAAATGACTATCCCTCCTGGCTGTCTAAAATAACCTCTACAAGACAAGTAGACGACTTATTCCTGTTGATTTGCGTCATCCCCGGCTTCACCTTTTCGATCATCTCATCGGCAGTAGCCATCAAATTGTTGACAGCATCCTCAAAGCCCTCCGTGCTGCTCGCTCGGACCCACGGTCTCGTAACCTGTCGCCCTAGCTGCCTCCTCTCGATGAAGATGGTAATCTTGTAATTGTCAAGTCGGCAGTCCGTAGAGTTGCAGCAGCAGTGTTTGTATCCGCAAACTGACGGCCCCGAGACGGCGATGAAGATATCGGCTGCCGTTAGAGATGGTCGCACAACTTTGAACAGTGTGTTAAGATGCTCTACATATATAAGCGCTAGTTTTAAAGAAGAGTCCCGGGTGTTACATACGGACCAAGGTATCGATCTGATGGCCAGGAATTTCTCCTGTCAGGCTGAGACGGAGTTTCTCCTCGAGGAAAGAATGCAGGGCGTCGGACATGATGATGATGCATGGATTTTCTATGGAGAGGTCTTGACTGTATTCTAAAGTAGCCATTTCGTAGGCGTCGTTGTGGTTGTGTGCTGTTCTAGCAGTGTGGAAAGCTCATGATATCTGCTGGCATGTACTCAATGACGTGGGTGATTCCATGTGTCAAACTCTTCAATGAAACGTGTTGTTTGGATTGCTATGTTGGTGACAAGTTGTACAAGCCTAAGCGTTAGTACCCAAGCCTCGTAAATTGAATGGGCGTTGTGTTGCCATCAAACTGCGGCGTTCCTTGTTCACATTCTGACTTGTTTGTGAAGCAGTAACCTTATTCCAACACCGTGTGTGTTGAAGAGTCACATGTATACGTGCTGAAAGTCGGTACATTCAATATCACACGTAGCATCTTCGAAGTTTAGGTAGTGCATGACGTCGATTGGTCGGGGCGAGAAGTGACGGCATATACGACCGGCATATAGTAGATGACTCAGAGAAGGATGGTAAGGCCTGTTTATGGAAGCCCTTTTCGAAGTCGTTGATGGACGTGATGGACTTCACTGCAATTGATGTATGGTAGGTGGCAGTCGGGGTGAAGAGAGATGGGACGACGGGCTAGAGGTGGGAAGGCATTAGCGAGTGCACGGACCAGTCTCGAAAGTTTTCCTCCTTTTCTATTCCTGGTATCTCAACCATACCACGACATCGCCAGCGACATCACACTAATTATCTATTGCACATTGTGTGTGCTTGATGAAGTCCATCAGATCTCTGTATGGATTGATGACAAGGTACAGCCGAGGACTCTCCCCTCCTTCCCAACAGCCTCATCGCAAGGCCTTGGCAGGACCTAGAGCCATGGATCTTTCTACGAGCACATCCGCCGAAGTTCGTATGTCGACTCCTGTTCATTTGGATGGGTCGAACTAACCAGTTGCAGAAGAAAGGTTCGGTGCAGCATGATACTCATGCACTACCTCCCAACTTCATCACAAGGGCGCATTGGAAATACCAAAGCATGAGAAAGGCCGACCTGGAGACCGACCCAAGCATAGTTGATCTCAGCAATAGGGACAGCTTAAGCGAAGAGAAAAATCAGATATGGCGTCCAGCCGGTGTCATTTCGGCCTCACGCATTCAAGGTGCTTGTGAGGCGTACGCTGGAGGCAAGCCTTTAAAGACGCCGCCTCAAGATGCGCCGTGCTTTGAGCATCGCGACTTCCCCGGATTACAAGTCATACCTGGACTACTCCCACCGGAAACTCAAGTTCTGTTCACTTCATGCTTGATGCATCGAGATCTTGCCGATCCTGAGCACAAGATTAACCTGCAGGCGGACTTCAACATCCCATATCCACCATCAACTTCCTCAGACCGGCAGCGTTTCGACACGTCATTTTTTCAGCGCGACCGTGCTTCTTCAGATGGAATCTTGATACCGAAGACACCTGAATCGCACAAAGCGTTGAACAACGAGCAGTTCCTCTACACGAGACTGCGCTGGCTCACTTTGGGTGATCAATACGATTGGCCGACCCGCAGCTACAACAAGCACGCAACTCCATTTCCCGAGGATCTTTCCACACTGGTTACGGGTCTCTTTCCTCACATCCGTCCGGAATCTGGAGTTGTCTTGATGTATGGCGCAAAAGACTTCATGCCCGTTCATCGAGACGTCAGTGAGCAGTGTCAACGTGCTCTTGCAAGTTTTAGTGTTGGCTGCGATGGTATCTTCATCATGGCCCGCGGCGAAGATGATGGCGAAGGCGAGAACGTTCCTAGAACTGCGGCTATAAGGGTTCGCAGTGGAGACTGTGTTCACCTTGATGGAGAAGCTCGCTGGGCCTGGCACGCAATGGCAAGGACAATACCGAGTACCTGTCCAGCTCATCTAGCGGACTGGCCGGTCGGTACCCCTGGTGCTACGCCTCAAGAGCAGAAATTTTATAAGAAATGGAAGGGATATATGGGTACGAAGAGGATCAATGTGTCCTGTCGACAGGTCTGGGATTAATAAAACCTAACGCGGTATCGCCGTAGGCTCCATTCTTAAATACAGCATCTATCGACGATATTGGACACGGGAAGGTCACCTTGATCAAAGTCATGGAATAACGTGCTCACCATTCTGTGTCTTTCAAGGTACCCAGAATCATTCCGGTTTGCTATCAAGATACGCTTCAAATATCTCATTCGATGACAATGATGGTGCTATATCAAAGGCACTTCGCCGCGTCCAACAACATTATTGATAATCCTCCACCGCCCACGATGACATCCATCCACCCATCCCCTCTGCCCGCCAAAGTCAGAGGAACACCCACCCGAAAGCACCACAGCCGCCCCACACCACACCCATCCCGCTTACTTAGGGACCGTGCGATATGCAACAAGCGGGCCGTCTCCCCTCCCACAGTTCGCCTCCCGACGCTAACGCTCCAGCCCCTGGCCGGGACAGCCGCAAATCTCCCGTTGCGGCCATTCTGGTTCGTCCACCATGCACGATTCGGAGCAATACCTTCCAACGCGATGCTCAGAACGCGCAAGATCCACAGTTTTGAAAGGTGGGACAAAGCCGGGCGCATGCCGCCAGCCGCGAATCAGCGGCGGAGGCCGGCGGGTGAGTGAGCATGGCCATGCGTGCATGCCTCGTGTTAAAACTTAAAACCCTCCTCGCGTGCACGCTCAGACCCTTTTTATTTCCTTTTTGCTTATTTGACAGCGCCTATAAGTTTATCATATCGTTGTTTTTGTTTTTTTGTTTCTATAAGCGACGTCTTGTTTGTCGTTAGTTTTTGCGAAGAAAAGAAAAAGAAAGGAACAGATGCCGCATCCGCCACCATGGTCCTTAAAATCTTCAACCGCGAGATACGCTACCACAGCCCCTGGGTCCAAAACATCATCAGCGGCATCGGCGTAGGCGCCTCGGCCGGCATCTACGTTGCGCTGAACCTGCTCGGCGCCGGCGGCGGCAGACCCGACGCCGCGCATGTCGTCCAAGTAGTCAACGCGACATTATGCTCCGTCTGGTTCTTCTCGTCCTCGTTCGGCGGGTCCATCTTGAACAAACTAGGTCCCGGCCTCACCATGTGTCTTGGAGTCCAGACATATGCGGTCTATGTCGGGTCGCTGTGGTACTACGATGAGATAGGGAAAACCGGATATCCGTACGCTGCTGGGCCCATCATTGGCATCGGTGCGGGAATGGTGTTTATTACCGCGGGATACATATCGACGGCGTATCCCGAGGAGAAGGAGAAGGGGTCGTATGCGACCATGTTGATGAATATGCAGGGTTTGGGGTCGGTGATTGGGGGGATTATTCCTGTTATTATTAATAAGGATAAGGACGTTGCGGCGGGTGTTCCCAGGCCTGTTTACATCTCCTTTATCATTATCATGATTGTGGGAGGGTTGATCACGCTTTCGCTCCTAAGGCCGCAGACGCTGAAGAGAGACGATGGGTCTGTGGTCGCGGTGCATCCGCCGCGAGGCGCTTGGGAGGAGTTGAGGTCGAATTTGTTGATCTTTACGGATCCGATTCTGCTCATGATGTTGCCGGCTTTCTTCCCTGCGGAGTGCTTCTTGGTGTACAGTGGTTCCGTCAATGGTACGTCCCAACGCTTGATAACTACGAAGAGAATCTACTTACAAGAGTATCTAGTCTATTTAAACAGTCTCCGCGCTCGCTCACTCCTCTCCTTCATCGCCGTATGTCTGCAAATCCCCGCTGGCTGGGCCCTCCAATGGATCCTCGACCGCCCGCAATGGGGACGCCGAAAGCGCGGCCTCGTCGGCCTCACCATCGTCTCCGTCCCCTTAGTAGCAGCCTGGGTATGGGAAATGATCCGCGTGCGCAACTACGACCGCAGCGTCCCCGTCACCGATCCCACAGATTGGAACGAGCCGAGATTCGGATGGATCTTCGCGCTCTTCATGCTGAACTGGGTCTTTTCGGTAAGCCTCCACCGAAACCATTTCTATACAATACCATTGTCCTTGTACTAATGATATGAATTTAGCAACTCTGGCACAACATCGTCTACTACTGGATCGGCGCCATAACCAACTCCCCCCAGAAACTAACGCACTACGTCGGCGTTTTCCGCGGCGTCCTCGGCGCCGGAGAAGCTGTTTGTTTCGGTCTCGATTCTATTAAGATCCCTTTCATCGCTGAGGCGGGCGGTGTCTTGCTCTTTTACATCCTCGGTATCGCCAGCTTTTACTATCTGGGGATTTATCATATCAAGGATACGAATTACGACCATCGGGAGGAGGGCGCGGTGATTCCGAATCATGTGCTGGAGGGACGCGGGTTGACCGAGGGCCAGAATGTGGAGGAGATTAAACGCGCGGCGAGTGTGGGAGAGGTGAGGGTTGTTAGGGGGGATGAGGAGGTGGGGGAGAAGAATGGGGTCAGTGGGAGGAGTGCGTAAGCGGTGTGTGGAATGGGGATATACTGGACGTTTTGGGTTCGGGGCTAGAGAGAGTAGATGTTCGATTGGAAAGTAAGAGCAGGATGCTAACAGTACGGCTCATAGAGTTTTTACCCCTCGCGCGTTTTGTAATTACAACAGTGCACGAATCGATGAAGAAAACTAAAAATCATTCTTTATCCTCACTGCTCTTCTAAGCAGACACTGTTACATTATTCGTCTCATTTTCGAACATCGACAAGCCCAAATAACAATCCCGACTAACACTAACGTTCCTGCCCCCTCCGTTCCCCCGATCTCAAATCATCTTCTCCAACCAGCGCCACACATACGCAATCGCGAATCAGTTCCCTCGTAGCAACATCCGCATAGCCAGCTTCGAATCTCGCATCCAAGGCAAAGATTATACCAAGAGGTCAGTTTGATGTCGTCAAGACAGTGAAGAGATTGAAAATGAAGAAAAAAAGAACGAGTGAAGAAATAGACTTGAACTTGTTCATGAACGAGAATAGAGAGATAACGACCACCAGTCCGTCTCATACACGAAAAAAGGTAGCAATAGAAACAAAGGTACCCGTCCCCATCACCCACACTCAACTTCCCTATTCACCCCCTCCAAGTCCACCACCCCATCACCGCACATCAAACAAGAGAACCACCCACCCCTCCCCAAACACCCTCCCATTACTCCCAAAAAAAACCCTAAAGCTCCTCAAACTCAAACCTCACCAAAAGCGAACAAGTAGTCTCGCCGCCCTTCAAATCCAGCATCCTCACAAACCGCCACCCATCCACCACATACGCCAACCTCACCGCCGCGACAGCAAAAAGCGGATTCCTCGCAAACTTATCATCGCTCTTGATCAAGAGCCTCAAAAACACCAGCTCATTGTCGTCGTACTCCCACTCGAGGACTTCCTTCCACAGCGGATCGGTGGCAGGCGGGTTTTCCTTGTGCAAGAAACTTGTCATCTTGTGCGGTTTGTACGGCGCTGTTTTGCGCTTGGGAGGCATGTTGTTGAGGTCATTGGGGTGCACGAGGGTGCAGGTGAGGTAGGGTTTGATCTCGTCGTCGTCGTCGCGGTGGGAGGGGAAGGGAACGTCGGTGGCGCCGGCGACGTGGAGGCGGAGTTTTTTGCGGCTGCCAGTGTTGAGGTTTCCGGTTCCGCCTTGGCGGAGGGCAGCGGGTTTGAGGACGTAGCCGCCTGAGCCGGCGAAGAGGGCTTCGTTGAGTTGCATGCTGGCGCCGAAGGTTTGCCAGTTTAGGGCGCAGATTTGCGCTCCGAGACCCCAGAAGGGGACAGGAGGCAGGTTGCGCGAGGAGATTCGGGTACCTTTGGGGAAGACGCGCATTAGATGCTGCGAATTGTGCATGGCGATTTGGGGGGTGTGCGCGGGCATGTAGGCTTTTAGACCGGTTTCGGAGACGTTGATGAGGTGGTGGTGGGGGCGGTCTTCGAGGGTGGTTTCGAACCACTGTAGAATGGTTAGTAAGTCGTCTTAAATGTGTAGGAAAAAATGCGCGACGTCTGGTAGGGCGCGAACCGAAGGTTTCTCATGCTGGAAACCCGGGAGTCAGAAACGTTACTCACTGCAACAAATATTAGCAAAGATCAATACCACTGACATGGTCTACTCACCAGAATTATTCACCGGCTTCACACTCTGCGCATAAACCCCCAACTCAGCCAACTCATCCACTATCGCCCCCGGGTGGGTCTTCTTCTTCTGTTCCCGATACTGCTGATGCGCCTGCAGAACCTCTGCCTCCTCTTCCTCGCTGTCGTCGCTATCACTATCATCCTTCTCGTTCGGAAGATGATACTCCACAATAACCACGACCTTGTTCTCCAACTCCCTCAACGTAACATGTTCCCCAGAGCCTTCCTGCTCTCTCGTACCTTTCTCCCTCACAGCCTTCGAAAGCAACCGTTCCCCAAAAACCTCCTTCATGATCGCTGCTAGTCGTCGCTGACCACTTGTATCGCAATGGTTCTCGAGGGAAATCATGACCGGAGCCGCATTCACTCCATCACTCGCCTGCTTATCGACAACATCCCGAATCGTCTCACAGACCTGTCGAAAGGGTATGTGAGAAACGAGCGTATACCCATGCGTGACCTTGGGCTCATTCGGATCATCGTCATTATCCCAAGCATCTATCTCCACGCACCGAGATCCCGTGTGCAGCGCAATCTCGTACGCTGAAGCATGGCTCTCCCCATACAGCTGGTGAGCCATCAGATACGTATTGTGGCTCGAAGAGATAAAGTAGTCTGGCAATGGGTGATTCCGATCAATAGCCTCGGCGGGAACGTTGATATGCGGTTCATCGAGAAACTCTCGCAATGCAGAAGTAGGCTCTTCTTGCTCCAGCCCCACTTCTTCCTCTGAGAGAATACCCTCTTTGACAAGAAACGTCTTCAAAGCGTGGCTGACGCGGAGTTGGTTTTTGGTGATAGTGGATTCCTGCGATGCGTGCCCTCCACCGGCTACGGTGCCCTGGTCGATCGCTTCGCCTTTATCCTCATCGTCAACAGCAGGCTTCTTCGAGAACGGGCTCAGTTTCGCGATCCCTGAAATTAGTTGAGACATGGCTGATAGGAGACGATAGTAGGGAATGATAGGACTAGGTGGGGTTGCGGGATGTGAGCGATGACGTTGGGGCCGGCTTGCGGTTGAGAGTGGAGACAGTTCCAAGCTTAAGGTTTGTGGCTCAGCTGCGCTAGCTGGAACAAGAAGCCTCGAACGAACACTCCTCGTATTTGATTGAAAAGTTGGCGGAAGAATTTGACCGTCAAGCGTATTTTTCCTCTGTTGTTGATAGTGTGATGATTTTGCCTTGACAGGCAAGCATCGTGCAGTGCTGGTTTTCCCGACGGCATGGAAGCCCTTCTGTCGTGCGTTCAAGGCACGTAGATTTGTAGCTAAACTATGATCAGCTCGTCGTCAAATGAAAAATAGAGCCTCACCAACTGCATCTAGGTGAATGAACCAATGTTGACTCCTCTGTAATAGCTTCTTCAACCCTATGAGACCTCTGCTCTCTTCGATTGCCGCACACCCAACAGTCACAAGCACATATTGCTCTCTAATTCAACTCGCTAAGCAGACTCAAACTCTACATTATTGGAGGCAGCGAAAGACGTATGAGATCGGTATCAATGTCCATATACGTAGACTACGAATACAATGCAAAGAAGGCCGTCGAAATTTTTACCCCAGCCATACCCAAAAGCCTCCACATTACGGGCAGGCACAATCCATCCGCCACAGGAACTATAGGAATTGAGTTTTGAAAGAGAAAAGATCCTTTTGCCCGCTCGCATGCTAATGCGCTGAGTGCGCAAAAAGTGGTATCATTCGTTATCAAAAGTGAAGAAGCGAAAGCAAAAGAGGTCGTGATGCATGGGGCCGTGTCCAAGATGTCAGCGATCAAAAAAGCCTTGTGGAAGAGCTTTAGATCTTGCCTTGGAGGACAGGGTTCTGGTCGCCCAGCGTAGTGTTGTACTGGTTCTGACCAGCAACACCCCCACCATGAGCACCACCAAGACCGCCTTGCTGAGAAGGTACGCCACCCACACCGCCAGTGCTAGCGGGGTTGAATGCTCCGTCCATCTGGTTGGCAAGGCCTTGACCAGCACCGACATTGTGACCATAGCCGGCGTGCTGACCGCCCACCCCAGTACCGGGAGCGCCAGAACCAGCCTGAGGTTCGTAGCCGCCGGCGCGACCATGGGGCTTGCGGGTGACTGCGGCAATCTTTGGCAAACTAGTCGTCTCCTTCGCGGAACCAATACCGAATATAGGGCTCTCCCACTTCTCACCCTTGGCGGCGAGCTCCTTGTACTCAGTAGCCTTGGTGCTGATGCCGCCAGCCAGGGAGATGTTCTTGAACATGCTGTCCTGCTGTGTGACTGCGACATTGACGTGAGTATCCTTGGCACGCTCCTCGACCTTCTTAGCCTTCTGCTTGCCTTGCATAATGCGTTGGTTGGCGGCGGAGGCGTATCGCTGGTAGATGTTCTGAATATTGTCAGGATCGGGGTTGCGCTTCGCGTCTTCGGCAGCCTTCTCAGCCTCCTTCTTGATGTCGAAGAAGAGCGCGTCGAGCTGGTTCACATTGTCCTTGATCTGCTTCTCAAGCACACGCTGAATAACAGGGCGCATGACCTTGAGCAGCAAAGGCTTGAACAGGCTGAATAAAAGCTTGTGGTTACTCTTCTTCAACTTGATGGAAAGGTGCTGAATGTCCGTCGTGACCTTGTTGATCTTGAAGTAGTGAATCTTGTCGTCCTTGTCGGCGTTCTCCATCTCAACCTTGAAGCTGAAACCAGAGCCACCCATAAAGACATCCATGACACCCTTGTCTGTCACCGAAGGGAAGCCTTGCTTGCGCTTGACATAGTAGGATACATCCCGGATGTCCATCTGCACACCAGACACCGAAAGCATGACCTTGTTCTTGTTACGGTTGGAGATGTGCTTGCGGCCCCAGCGCCAGTAGTTGTCCGAGCCGAACTCGATCGCATTGGGTGCCAGATTGTCGCCTTCAATGACGAGGTTCTCAATAACGGCATCCACCATGGGATCGCTGTATTCAATGCGCGGGATGGGAACGTAGCGAACGTTCTCGAACACGGCTGGAAGGATCACGTCGGTGAGATCTTTGACCAAGTGCGGCTTGAACACGGTCTTGCCGTTCTCGTCGTGACCCAGATCGTTGAACAGCTTGGTGACAGAGTCGCCAAAAGCCTTGTTCTGCGGGCTGTAATTCTTGTCAGTACGATATCAATTGACGCACGAGGGTAGACTTACTCAGAATCAAATTGCTGGCCAAGGAACTTAAACTCGTCAGCAATGCGGTCAGTGTGACCACGGTAGCGACCACGAAGAAGCTCGCGACCGTCATCGTATAGTCGGTTCCATTCGTAGTTGGATTCGTCCTCCATAATGTAGCCCTGCTGTTGCAGGCACTTGCGGATGTAAGCGTCTAAGCGTTTGAACCAGTTCTTGAGGTCTGAGTCGCGGTCGGCATCCTTGTAGATCTGATTGATGGAATCGATCAGGTCGTCAAAGGACGTGCTGTTGGCGAAGCGCTCGAGAAGGGTCTTCATGTCTGTCAGCATACGATTATTCCCTGATAAGAAACCTAGGACTACATACCTTGAGGTCAGCCTCTGCAAGTTGAAGAGCATCATCCGTGTGCGCACCTTGCACGGATCCCTTGCCTTGGGCGGCAAGTTCCCTTCCATGTCCAGCATACTGCTCGGCCAGACGGATAAGTGTCTCGATGGCGCCCTGGTAATCCTGGTGGCCTTGGATTTCGACGATCATCTTCTTCAGTCGCCAGATGGTCTGTTCACGGCGCTCCTCGGGCATCTTTCCCTTCAGGTAGTTGTTCAGACGCTCGCGCTGGCGACGCGCACGCTCCTTGTCCTCCTCTGGAACGTTTGCAGAGGCCTGCTGCTTTGCTTCTTCGACGGCAGCTTGGGCGTTGAGGCCGGTGGATTGACCAGTCTGCGCTTCCGTGGCGCCTCTGTCGACAACATCGGCGGGGTCGCGGGAGCCCTCGGGGTGAGCAGCCTGGGTTACGTCTCCAGCGACTTTCTCGGCATCCTTCTTGCCGAAAGGCGACCTATCCTTCAGCTGGTTCTGCAGGTTCTGCTTGGAAAAATCCGGGACCTCATGCCATGTGTTGTCGTCTGCCGGGCGATCGATCTGGCTGAGCTGCTCCTCGCCGGGCTTCACCCTGGACGCTGTGTTCTGCGCAGCATCGCCGGCGATATCCCTCAACAGGACGGTAGCGTCTGAGAGGAGTTTCCGGAACTGGCCATTGGAGATGATGAGAGTGCCAAGAGTGCGAAGACCCTCGAGCGCCTCGTTGCCGTGCTGCTGTGCGGTCTGCTTGTCAATTGGCGCGCCGGGAACCTGAGCGTTGCCGCCAGTTACTTGCTCGGTCTGCCAGATGAAGTCCTGGAGGAGGTTGCCCTCGTTCTTGGTGAGCACGAGCGTCTTGGCCTGTTCAATGACGAGCTTCAGATCATTGACGAGCGACTGGCCTTCGGGCGACAGGTTTTTAGATGGTGAGTTGAGAGCTTTTGATGCGAGAACCGAGTTGAGAGCAACGTCGATCTGCTTGTTGGACGGTACTTTGCCGTTGGCGAAGGCTGTGTCATGTCAGTACAGCTCCCAACGCAAGCCACACGTGTCGCCTACCTTGATAGATGCCGTAGAGCTGGAGCTTGTTGTTGACGTCGCGCTCCTTCTGGCTCTGGTCCATTGGCGCATTGACGCCGGCCTTGCCTCCTGCCATTCTGTAGGGATAACTTGGTCAAAGTCGGGGTATCAAATAACCAAAGGAGATGGGGGAACAAAGGGTAATGGGTGGTGATGGTGTGATAGCGCGATGTGAATGGGTATCTGGGTATCTGGGTAGCTGGGTATCTCGAGGGGAGTGGAGGGGATGGAATGTGTGGAGCGGAGGTGGAGGCGCGCGCTTTGTTATTTAGCTGCTGGGGGCAATCGCAATCGGGGTCTGGTTGCCGTGGCACACACAGAGCAGGAGGCAGGCACGGCAGGTTTCGTACTACGCGACGTCATTACTTCGACACAGCAAAAAGCTGCCAAGGAAGGAGCCAACGACACAACGCTGCATTGGTGGCAAGCGCGACCCGGCGCCCACATTCGAATTCACTCTGGCCAGCAATCGTCCAGCCATTTTTGGTCTCGAGGACGGCCAGACGCCGATTGAGCCGTGTGAGCCGTGTGAGCCATGTGAATGCTACGAAGCGCCTGATCTGGCGGTGCATGACGAGGTTGAGACGTTGAGCTCGAGGAGCGATCGCCGGGGATGCGCGTGTTGGCCCCGGTCTGCGTCATCCCGTATTCATAGCGCCATTCTTCCCGAGGTCACCACGGCGCTCTCCAGACGTCATATGCGAAAGGAAAGTATCGTCCATGTGTATTTCGCCATAGGCATGGAGGACTTCAACCTGCTCGCCCATTTTTGCCCATGATGTGCAAGCCACGCCGCGCCACACCACACAAACTGTGTGCTCAGTGCTGCGAGTCGCCAATCGCTGTGACTATGTCATTGCGTTTTCGATTATCATTCATGTCATTATGACGCCGCAATCTCCACTCACACCACCATCGGCTGTTCGGTTTCGATATGCTGCTGATAACCAAACGCATCCTGCGGGCCAACGTACCCGCAGCTTCTGTGCTCATGCATTATTACAGTATTTCAAACCCAAATCTAGTCCCTCCTGTTGACGACCCGGGAGATGCACCTTGGCGCACAGGGACAGGGATGCGGAGTTAGCGAAGACGAGTTATACGGCCAACTGTTTATCGCCTAGCGTGAGAGCTGCCCTGCTCATGACAACTTACAAGGTCAACGCTACTCCTCCACCGTGCTTGAGCGTCTGCGTCCATCACAAAGGCGAACTGAAGCATCAGTGTCAATCGAACTTGAACAACCTCTTTGATATCAATCTATTACACATTGTGGGCAACACTTTGCAACACCCTTCCATCATCACACTACCTACTTCTCTTCCCATCCTCATATTCAGCCGTCATCATGCAAAAATCTCTCTGATATCCTCCACTACCAGCTCCGGCGTGCTCTCAGCCGGAAAATGCCCTCCTTTGTCGTGGCGCTTAAAGTACGTCACGTTGGCACGACGTTCAATCCACTCGCGAGGCTGCAGAAGAGTTAGTGGAGATCTGCGGTAAAGAATGCAAAATACTACTCACAACATAGTTGAAGTTCGCAAGCTCTGGGTAGCCATTCACACCACCGAATTGGAGCGCGCTGGTCGGTACCGTCGAAGGTTTTGAGGGGGCGAAGTATGCAGGCGAATACAACTCCTTGTAGCTCCTGATGTTACCATAAACGCCGGGGAGATACAGCAGGAAAGCTCGAGTGATGAGCTCAGTCGGCGTATAAGCCTGATCACTAACAGTGAAAACAAGCTGCCACATCCAGGCTAGGAAACCAACAGGACTATCGTTCAGGGCGTCCGCAAGCGACAGAGGGAGCGTAGAGTGGATAGCTGAGTATCCGGCATGGCTAGAGAAGAATCCATTGATGGAGCTTATGTACGCAGATTCCTCGGGCGTAGTCTTATTGGCGGCGTAGCGCGCGTTGTCCTCGTCAGTAGCGAACACGAGGTAGAAGTCTGTTACGTGGTTTATGATATGGGCTGTGTGTTCCTCCACCATCCTGATCGCTACAACAAATCCTAGGTCGGTGCTATACAAGGCATACCGGTCGTATCCGAGCTGCTCCATAAGGCTCGCAAAAACGGTGCCATGTTCTGAAGGACCGAGGCCGGGCGCTTTGGGCGCGGGAGAGAAGCCATAACCCGGAAGATCTGGCGCGATAATGTGAAAAGCGGGCTTGCTATCGTCTTCTGGGTCGACAAGGCCTGGGATCACCTTCTCCCACTCGAGACTCGTCGATGGCCAGCCGTGGAGCATGAGCAAGGGAATAGCGTCTTTTCTCTGGCTACGCTGGTGAATGAAATGGAGGTCCAGTGCGTCGGTGTATTTCCCTCCAGGAGGAGGGAGGGTGGTGAAGTAGTGGGAGAAGTTGGAATTGATTCGGGCTTGCTCGGCAGACCAATCGTATTCTTCAGCCCAAAACTTGCCGAGTGCTGTCACGTTTGCGGATGGGGGGCCGTCGGACCATGCTGGCGCTCTGATATCGACAGAAGGGCGGAATTTGGAGGCTTTCAGGCGCGTTTCCTCGATGAAAGATGGGTCGACGTTGATGGTATAAGGTCGAGGTTGGGTCGTAGAGGCTTCCTTGCCCAATGCGAGAGCTCTGGTTCCCAGTAGGGAGAAGAGCGTAAAACACAATGTTGTTGAAGGGGCCATGTTGAAGATCAGGCGATACTGCTGACTAACACTGAAGCAGAGTGAATTCGAGGAAGCCACTCCACGATTATTGAAACACTTCTTATAGTCGAGAAACCAACTAACTTTGCGTTCATTTCACACCATATTTGTAATCTATACCCACTATTGCCAGGCTCCAAGCACCGTGCTACCTTGAGATTTCACGATTACAAATCTCTGTGCATGTCATCACTCCGCCGTGTCAGCCTTGACGGACGAATTCTAGGTATGGATACTCAACTGAACAATTGACCCGCTAATTTTAGATGAGTACGGAGTATGGTATGTGATTGACGATTCCAATAGGTGACGCGATAATTCGTGTCCGATAAAGTAAGCGAGCTGCTCGAATTTTGTCTTTACTACGGTACTAGAGAATCTACCCTACGTCTAAACTCTATACCTCTCTATAGTCGTATATCTATTCTACAACTTATAGATGCAAAAAGTGTTAAATTACCTCTGTTAAAGGATTTGCGCAGCCGTACGGTGCTTAGTATTCACTTCTCTCAGCGGACACGAATTGACGCGACACCTGGTGATTCTGAGGATTCTGACGACTACTGACGAGCCTACCTACAACGAGTATAAGCTCGATGCTTGGCGGCCATCCTTCACGTGCACAGACCCTGCTTACCCCCACATCCATTCCGTTTCTCGTACGGTTCCTCATTTTCTAATAAAGTCTAAGAAATTAAGAGCCGTCTTGGTTCTAGTACTGTCATGATGCCACTGTCCTTCTTCGTCTTATCTCCTCAGTTCGTCCGAAATATTTACTTCGGCATAATATCTAACATTCGGACGTGGAGATATATCAGTGTGGAGGGAATTCAGGAGAAGGGTGAGGGAGAGAGCCCGAAGACGAAGAAGAAAACTAGGGTTAAGTAGTGGAAAGTGTATCTTTGAAATCGTTTGAAGACGTAGTGTGTTTGATTTCCGTAGTTGATACGTGGAATTGATGGCGATTTTTAACTCTAACAAAATACTACCGGAAGGTATCGTTTCAACAAAAGACTGTAACCCAAGATGCAAACGAGATACTTTTTAGATCGCCATAAAGATAGATCAAATGGTTGCATGGAGTGGGGGTTTTGTGAGCATATTTGCAAGCGTAGCGTGTATTGGCTTTAGGCGACGGGGATGGGATGGGGGGAGGGCACATTCGTTATATTGAGCATCATCAATCTTATTCAGACTCTGGTCGAAAGACTCTTAAAAAATGGAGACTTAAAAAATGGAGATCCTACGCTGTAATTTAAACATATTCGATTTTGATACCACTAAAACGCCCGTGTAAATGCCACACTGGACTAACTGTACTCATATAACCTTGCTCATTCATCACCACCTTCCTCCCGTTTCTCATTCCACTCCACCTCCAAAGTCCTAACCTTCTTCACGGCTTCCTTACTCCCAACACTCTCTTCCCACTCCCTCCACCGCTTAAACACAACATCAGCTCTACGTTTCTTCAACCCCTTCGTTTTAGCCATGCGCTCAAACAGCTGTCGCACGTTATCCTCTCCGCCATGGCTCATCTCGAGCGTTACGTAGACGTCCCAAATATCCCATTTCTTGGGCCAGGTGCTAACGAGTCCTTCGAAGATTGTGCGTCCGCGTTCGGCATCGCCGTTGGGCGATTTGAACTCGAGCGAGGCAAATTTCTGCGTGAGATGTCGGTGTTGCGAGCTAGGGACTGATTGGGTGGCACGAGAGAGGAGGGCGCGAGCGCGGGTTGGTGAAGGTGGGGAGAGCGTGGTCATGAGGAAAGTGGCGTAGGAGACCCATAGAGTCGGATCGGGTGTGAAGGATTTGTTCTTAGTCATAGACTGGTAGAGCGCATCTGCTTTCTGTAGGGGATTAGCATAACTTCTGCTGGGAGAGAGTGAACTGCTTACGTCGAGCTTGCCGGACGATATGTGAACTTTGATCATGCGTTCGTGCATTTCACGGGAATCATTGTTCTGGCAGGCTTCTTTGAACGTCTCCTCGATAAGATCGTCGCTGCCAAACTCGTTCTCGAGATGGAGAAGAGCGGTCCAGACGTCGAGCCTTTCCTTTTCCTCACGCGGGTTTATAATGGCCAAGGCACGTCTAGCGATCTGGCGTGCTTTCTCTATCTCGTTCAGTTCGCGCTGAAAGACCATGTAGCGAACCCACAGCTCGGCGCTGTTGGGCTGACCAAGGAGTAGACGCTCATAATCGGCAACAGACTGCGGACCGTTTGCATCGAGGTCTCCGGTGCGATCTTCCTTGATCGTAGCCTTCTTGGACTTCTTCTTTTTCTTGCTGGCATCTTCGTCAGATTGATCATCTTGTTGCGCTTTTCGCTCATCAAAGTCTAGGGTAGCACCAGTCCAGTCAAAGCCAGAAGTGCTTAAACCGGCTGCCACAGACTTCTTTGAACCTTCATCTTCCTTGCTATCGATATCCTCTCCAGACACAGCATCGCCGTCCTCCTCAACGCTCTTCACATTTCGCGTGTCTACGTCCTCGTCGACATAGAGTTCTTCTTCCTCGTCTGAACCCTCAAGGTCTTGAACAGAAGCGTCTGAATCGTCTCCAGTTTCCTCATCATCGTCGCTAGCATCTTCCATGTTAACATCCTCATCCCCCCTCACATCTGAGTACTTGAGACTGAAGCTGATTTTCCTCTTGGCTGGTTCGACCTTCAAAACCTTGGCCTTGACAGCATCCCCCTTTTTGTACAGCTCCTTGACCTTTTCGGCTGCGACAGACTTGTCCGCCAGTTGTGAAATATGACAGATACCACTGACGTTTTCGGAGTTGTCGACCACAAGGAACACTCCAAAGTCCTCCACATGGCGAACCTTTGCAGTAATAATTTGCCCAGCCTTTACGTCCTTGAAGGTCAAAGGTGCGACGTACTCTCCTTCTATCACTGATTTCTTCAAACTCATCTGTGGGTTCTTCTGGTCTTCGTCGTTCGATATGATCTTGCCGATGACGAGCTGATCAACCTGAAACGCAGCCTTCCAATCCTTTATGTAAGCGTCTGACAGGTGCGCTACCCGGACCATCGCATCCACCTTGACCCCGATACGAACATATATAGCATTGTCATCTACCCTCTTGATGAACCCACGAACGACTTGGCTAACCTTGAGCTGCGACCTGTCGTGGATCTCGGCATCCTTGACTGGCAAGGACGAACTGAGCACTCGA
Organism: Byssothecium circinans; assembly: GCA_010015675.1. Taxonomy (NCBI): domain Eukaryota; kingdom Fungi; phylum Ascomycota; class Dothideomycetes; order Pleosporales; family Massarinaceae; genus Byssothecium; species Byssothecium circinans. The sequence goes on from ML976988.1 coordinate 634,669, forward strand.
GAGGGCCGAGCGGATAGATTGACCTTCTTGTTGGGAGCATCAATGTCGGTGACGCAAACACGCATGACTTCTCCAACTTTGTACTCAGAAGGCTTTGCTTTGTCGTAATCATCAGCTAGTTGCTCCAGGTAGATAGGACCAGCGATATTCGGGTTGATTTGAACGACTAAATGCGAGTCATGTATTTTCGTCACGCGCGCAGGAAGCACCAGTCCCTTCCTGAGATCTTTGAGGGTGAGATTCTGGGCTGAAGGATTGGTCGAGGCCGTCAGATCTAGGCGGTTGTTTGTCGCATCGATAGCCTTAACCCGTACTTTGAGAGCAGAGCCAACAGGGAAGTTTCGTTCGATATCACCGAGAAGAGAGAGATCGTCTGTGAGGTCGAAGAATTTAACGCGGCCACGAACATTTGCCGAAATGTTAACCCAGACATGTTGTTTCGCGATATTGTTAATGAAAGCAATGAATGAGTCCCCTTCTTTAATCTTGTCTAGGGTTAGAAGATCAGTGTCAGTGTCAACACCGCCCTTCATTGTGAGCTCATACAGCTGCTGCTTGCCGGACCGATGGCTGATGGGAAGGAAGCGCCAATTCTTTGCGTCGTGAACGCCAACAATTTTAGCTTGTAATATGTCACCTTTGTGGAATTGACTGAAAGGTTCCTTCTTGTCCGTGATGTCTTCCCAACGGTTGAACAATTCTGAGACGTGTATCCTGCCTTGTATATTGTCGGAGATTTGCACGTTCACCTGTGTGTTCTTGACAGATCGCACACGGACAGACAAGCTGGTGCCGAACTCGAGGTCTGCGGTAGATTCGATCTTCTCGTCGATCGGACTGACTGTGGGCTCCGCACCAGCTAGGCCCTTTTTAGCTTCTTCCTTGATCGTTGCATCCGATCTCATGGAGAGCCAGAAGAGCCTTTTCTCCGCATCGACGTGGGTCACGCGGGCTGTAATCGACTGATCTTTACGTAAGCCAAAGTTGGGAGCCAGAAGCATGTCATCCGTCAGCTGCGATTTGAAGAGGGCGGCGCTAACATTGCCGCCAAATTCGATGAAGATCTTGTCAGGAAGTATTCCACGGACAAAGCCGTGTACGGTGTCGCCAGCCTTTACGTCTTCAAACTGCTTGACAAGATTTCCGGCTTGTGCATCCTTCCTAAGGCTAGGCTTGTTGGAGAGCGTCACAGTCCTAGATTTTCCATGCTTGTCAAGAACCACGAGATCTTCCAGCGAACCACCAACTCGAATGCGGGCCATTGTCGACTTGTCTTTCTTCTCAGAACCGTCGGTCAATTGGCCGACTCGAAGCACACCTTTGACGCCATTGCCTAGGTCCAGAGTCGCAGTGTCAGCGCCCTTCTCGGTGACCGTCCCTTTGACGATTTCTCCTACAGCTAGAGCTTGGAATCTTGCAATCTTGTCAACATCAATCGCGGCAGGGTCTTTACACGAAACGACCATCCGTCCTTCTTCTGGGTTGATGGAGATTACGCGAACGTTGACGGTCTGGCCTTTGGTGAAATGGCGCATGGCATCTTCAATGTACGCTTCACTCATCTCTGCTGCCGGGAGCCATGCTTTCAGGTTGCCGTAAAATTGAACCAGCGCACCACCAGGCTTGACATTCACCAAAGTCCCTGGGCCAGAGGAGCCCACTTTAAGCGTGGAAAGATCGTGCCACGGCTCTACATCTGAATTGACGAGAGACTTCTTCAGTGTTAGCAAGATTTGGTCCTTCTCAACGTTGGTGGACAGCACTCGGGCTGTGACTAAAGTTCCTTCGCGAAACTTCCGCTCGGGATGCTGAAGGCGAACGTCTGCAAGATGCGGTTCCGACACAAAACCGTGAATGCCTTCTGCAAGATGGACAATGACGGCAGTAGATCCGGTCTTGTCCGCGAAGAGCTTCTGGACCTTGCCTTTGACTACCTGTCCAAGCTTGATATCTTCAAGTCGCAGAAACGGCTGGGCAAGAATCTTCTCTTGCAGGGACAACTGCAACATGCCATCGAACGCGTTGTAGCCAATAACACGAGCTTTGTGCTTAGAATCAAGCTGAAAAGGGCCGGAGATTTCTGAGGGTGTGTCGACTTTTCCATCTGCAAGCTTGGAAACGTGGGCATATCCAACCACGTCGCGAATGCCTAGATCGAAAAAAACTCCTAGTACAGGATCGACCTTGACCACCTTGGCTTCTTCCACAATGGATGAGATTGGGACCGCGTCGAGAGGAGCCTTCCGGTCTTTTGGCTTGCCAGACATCCGCGTTGATAATGACAGGACATGGTCAAGTATCGAGACGCCAACTTTCTTCGTATCGGAGTCTTCGTAGGTGAAAGTTATTCTTGCTTTCACCTTGGTACCCGCTTTGTACTTCTCGGTCAGGTCAGTCGCCTTCTCAGCGGCACCGGAATGTATCACATCGGAAGTCGCGTCGATGAGGCCGAGGAGCTTGCCAGTGATGGTGCTCTGCGTAAGGTCGGTTATGAGCAGGTCGACTGCAGTTCCCGGCAGGAAGACATCAATGGTGGGAGCTTCTGTCAATGTGTTGCCCTTCTTCGTGTTTCCAATCTTGTGGTGGTCTGCGGAGAGTTTTACAATCCTCCCATCTGCATTCACACCGGACACTGAACACATGAAGACGGCACCTTCTTGCACTTGAGAGTGCTCCACATTGGATCCTAGCTCGCTCTTGCCCAGGAAACCCTTCAGCTGCGGTTCATCAAGACCCAGATCCATCACCAGACCGTGGTCTTCGTTGCTGATGACCGACGCCTGAATCATGCTGTTCGTGACCAGATTCGATTTTTCTATGCCTCGATTGACCATTCTAGGGTGTATGGATAGCTCGATCCTGCGCTTGGCCTTCACAGCAGAGCCGGTAGTGCTTTCTTCGGAGGTGGAGGTGACGCATGCCCGTAAATACTGTCCAACGGTGAACGTGTTTTCGAGCACCACATCCTCGAAGTCAGCTTCTTCGTCATCTTTGGCTTCCTCCTCATCTTTGAGCAGTGCCTCGATTTTCTCGTTGAGTTTGTCCGAGATTGCGGTGAGCGGCACGTATCCGACGAGCGTGTTCGGGAGTGCAAGCACGAGCTCTTGTGAATTGATCTCGGCAACCCGACCTAGGACCAGTGTACCGATTGCCAGATTCTGCTACAGTTAGTATTGCCTCGGTCATTTGGAGAGTGGAAAGCGCACCTTCAAACTTAGTCCACTGGCCTTGATTTTCTTTTCCTTGACCTCATCGTCCTCTGCAGTCTTGCTCTTCTTGGACTTCCTCTTCTTTACAGTCTTGGACGCGCCCTCTTCTCCTGCATCTGAATTCTCGTCACTCAGACCGTCTTCCCCGCTGCGCTTGTGGCCCGCCTGCTCGAAAAGAACGTCCTGGTTGGCCTTGACCTGGATTTGCTTGTGCTCCAGCGGCGTCAAAACGCTGGCGCCGCCTCTGGGGAATGCCTTTTCCTCATCCTTGAACACGCTCTTGGGCGCAGAGCCTGCTTTCGACGGGGTGGGTTGCTCGGCGGCGTCCGACTTTCTCTGGCGCTTCGCAGATCGATCACTCGGGGTGCCCTTCTCTTTCTTCGCTGGGACACTGCCCTGGTCTGCTTTCCGCTTCATGGGGCCCATTGCGGATATGAAAGGCTGCTGTTCCGTCGCATCCAAAATTTTCGGAAGCTACGATGCATCGGCAAGAAGAAAAAAGCGGGGTCGGCACTTTGAGTTTTTCCGGGCGCCGATGCCACTTTAGCTCCTTCCGCCTCCGCCTTCGCCGACGCGGGTCGCGACTGCCCGCGCGTTTCGTGATTCGCGATAGGGCTCGTGCGCCTTCCCAACCGTCCAACCTCTCCGCTCCACCTCGCCATCTCGTCTTCAGCTTCTTCCCTCTTTCATTCCCACGCCATTCTTTGTCTCCTTCCAAGTTGCTTTTCGTTCACGTGTCTGCTCAGTTGAATTGCTTCTATAGTCTCCATGTTTTGCTAGAGCTTCATCCACCATGTCGTCGTCGCCATGCGCATCGGGCAGTGTGCTCCACGAGCCACTGTCAGAACTGCTGTCAAGTTCGCCGCCCGCCGCAGCGGTGAACGTGACGGGTAGCCGCAAGCCCAAGAAACCGCCGCCCATCACGCCCCGACGCCTTACGCGCTTTTTCACTCCACGCACCTCAACCCACGGATCCACCTCGCTCTCCAAGTCGGGCCGCCAATTGCAGGACATCACGCGAGCCGCTGTTAATCGCGGTAATGCTACGCAAAAGTCCACGCCCCGGAAGACAGTGAACTTTGCCGAGGTGCCGGATGAGAATAGTCTAGAGACCCCTAAGATGACACCTCGCAAGCGCAAGACGCCGTACCTGTCCCCCGAGAGCTCGCCGCTCCAGTCATCGCCATCGAAGCGCTCCAAATATACCACTCCGACGCCGTTCACCATTCTCGAGGACCCGCCTGCCGTGCATCCCGCGCCCATCCGACGGTTAAGAAGCTTGGGTGCTACTGCTCGGAAACTTGAACGGTCTTTTGGTGGAATGGTGGGTACGGGTCGGGGTCACATACGAGATCATTGTAGTGTCTGGCAAGATCAGACGTCAAGCTTCTACAGTGGTGCCGACGACCAACACGAGCTGCCTGCCGGTGCACCGCCGTTCTGCACTGCGCCCTGTAACACAAACTCGCTTGTAGCTGTCGGCGACGAAGACGGACATGTTCACTTGTTAGATACCGACGACGATGCTCCATCTAGCTTCTCCAAAGCTCATGTATCCTGGCGCGCACATAGCAACGCCGTCATGGATCTGCACTTCTCCTCGGACGATGCTTACATTGCAACTGCCTCGGGCGACCAGACGGCCCAGATCATCGATGTTCGAACCCAGCAGACTGTCGGCGTCCTAGCTGGTCACAAATCGTCTGTAAAGCAGGTGCGTTTCCAGCCGGGTAACGACAAAGTAGTAGCCACTTCTAGTCGCGATGGCGCCGTGCAAATTTGGGATCTGAGGTACAAGAGCGGGCACGTCAACGTCCATTCAGCTTGGGGTGAGGATGCCCCGTACGTCAACTCAATACGCACATTCGCTGCAGCCCATGCGACTACCACTGTCGATATCGTCTCGACGGCGGTGAAGACTTCAGTCCATGGCAAGAGTGAGGCATACACTCGGCGAAACGACATATCGGTCACCGCGCTCTCGTTCCTTTCCACGGGTCGGGAGCACTTGCTACTGACAGCATCGGATGCGTCCACGAGCATCAAGCTATGGGACATTCGTGGCGGCAGATACTCCCTGCGTGGCCCTGATGCACCGATATCTACCACAAGGGTCCCCGAGTCGCATACACGGCATCGGAATTTTGCGATCAACTCGCTCACCCTCAGCGGCGACGCATCGCGTTTGTATGCTCTCAGCAAAGACAACACAGTGTACGCCTACTCTACGAGTCATCTTGTTCTCGGTGTATCACCTGACCTGTCGTTGACATCGTCGTCTGCAAACCAATGCCAGACCGGCAAAGAAGGCCTCGGACCTTTGTACGGCTTCCGACATCGCGCATTCCACGCTGGTTCCTTCTACGTCAAGGCTGCGCTTCGCAAAGCTTCTGATGATCAGTCAGAGCTTCTAGCGGTCGGAAGCACTGACGGATGCCCGGTGTTGTTCCCAACAGACGAGACTTTCCTGAAGCGAGAACGACACCATAGTGATGACGGAGATGACTTACCAGAGATGCCACGATCAACACGCTCATCCATGTCACGCACATCCAATGGTGGTCGATATCCGAGCCTGCTCGCCGACACGATCCCCATCTACGAGCACGGAACTTCCCTAGTTCGCGGACACGAGCATGAGGTCACTAGCGTGTCTTGGTCGAAGAGTGGAACTTTGATCAGTGTGAGCGATGATCATGTTGTTAGAAGATGGAAGGAAGGCGACATGGCGCGGGAGCTGAGAAAATGTGGCGAAGCGGAGGGACGACGATGGCAGTGTGGATGGGCCGAGGTCGGTGATGACTATGATGACGAGGAATGAACTGTGCATACCCTGTTTTGAGAGTTTTTCCAGCATGGCGTTATTCATAGGGCGGCAATCTCGGGGACTATGTGGTGTGGTTTCGGTCTGACTAGTATATCCCGGGTGTTATGCAGAATACTGCCATTGCCAGAGCTCAGCTATCAATTGAAAAACATAATTTACTATACAAAGTTGACCCTCAGTATGCCGCCAGATAAACTAATCGTTGCCAAGGTTGTCAACATAGAGAGCTCAGAGATCCGGGTGCGCTTCGCGATTTAAGGACGTAGTAGGTACCGCAAAGGAATATTCGTGACTTTTTATAATATGCTTCTTAGAATATATTTGATTTAAGCTTTAATAACCAAACCCATATCCTCAGTCTGTGGGCATTTTCTAGGCTGCGTTGCAGCTGCTTGGTCATCAATACCGGCTGGGCGGCCCTTAAGAGGCGCAGTCGTTTGTTACGCACCGATCAATCAAGCGTGGAATACTGCACAAACATACTGATAGCCTGTGTCGTGCTACATTGCTCGCTCAGTTGCTTTACTTCTACCCTCTCCCTGACCATTGGACATACCTCAACACCTCCAGCCTCTCCCCCCGGAATACAGCAACAGACCACCTGGCGCCATCATGTCGTGGGACCTGTCCAAGAGTATGCTGTTGGTTCTGCATATATAGATGCCTCGGCTGACGTTTTGCAGAACTCAAGGACACGCATCTGGCACCGCTAGCCAACACTTTAACTCGCTTCTCCTCCACATCTACTACTGTTGGAGACTCCTCTCATCCCAAACAGAGCACCTCGGACTCAGCTCTGAAGGACTCAAAGGACCAGAATGGCATAGGTACGACAGCTCCATTATGGCTTGGCTCAAATGCTAACAAGCTATTTCCAGCTGCATCAGAAGATTTAGTCAACTCGCCACAACTTCCAAGCAGGCGCGGCATTCTCATCATCACACTTCACGAGGGCAAGGGATTTTCACTACCGCCAGGATCAGAAAAACTCTTCAATGTCGCCCGGCATGGTAGTTCACATTCAACCGGTGGCAACTACATGCCCCCAGACCGACAAGATCCACGAGGGCAGGCAGCAGAGTCCTACGCTCCAGGGCGGCCGCAATCGTCCACTGGCGCCATCAATAACGTCCCCACGCTCCACGGACGTTACTCATCAAAATACTTACCCTATGCACTCCTCGACTTCGATAAGCAGCAAGTCCTTATCAACGCTGTCTCAGGGACTCCAGAGAACCCAGTCTGGGCTGGCAGCAATACGCAGTACAAGTTTGATGTCTCGAGGGTGACAGACCTCTCCTTGTCACTCTATGTTCGCAACCCGACCCCAGCACCGAGAGCTGGCCGCAGCGAGGATATCCTCATCGGTACAGTTACCGTCAAGCCCAGATTCGAGAAAATGATGGCTCATAAAGATGATGGAAAGAAAAAGAGCAAAACTGGCGAGCAGGAGAATGCCTTTACCCAGTCTACTCCCGAATGGCTTGACGTCAGTAATGGATCCGGCAGTATGGGAGTCGGCATAGAGTTTGTGGAAAATCAGCAAAAGTCGTTGTCAATTGACGATTTTGACCTGCTTAAAGTCGTCGGCAGGGGCAGCTTTGGCAAAGTCATGCAAGTCCAGTAAGTGCCATGTCGCCGGGGGGGATTATTACGGGTTTACTGACTTCGCACAGAAAGCGCGACACGCATCGTATATACGCTCTGAAGACGATTCGCAAGGCCCACATTATCTCACGCTCTGAAGTGACACATACCCTAGCTGAGCGCTCCGTGCTAGCGCAGATCAATAACCCCTTCATTGTGCCCCTTAAGTTTTCGTTTCAGTCGCCAGAGAAGCTCTATCTCGTCCTCGCGTTTGTAAATGGCGGCGAGCTCTTCTTCCACCTGAAAAAGGAGCACACGTTTGATATTAACAGAGTCAGGTTCTACACTGCGGAGCTGCTCTGCGCACTAGAGTACCTACACGGCTTCAACATCATTTACCGCGACTTGAAGCCCGAAAATATCTTGCTTGATTATACCGGGCATATTGCGCTTTGCGACTTTGGCCTGTGCAAGCTCAACATGGGCGAGGGCGATAGGACACATAGTAAGCTTCAGTCCTTGTGTACGTATTCAGTGATTTTGAGCCAACGTTCATCTAGCTTTCTGTGGTACACCCGAGTACCTTGCTCCAGAACTGCTCCTCAATGGGGGTTACGACAAGACAGTTGACTGGTGGACTCTCGGCGTCCTTCTATACGAAATGCTGACTGGACTGCCTCCCTACTACGACGAGAATACCAACGAAATGTACCGCAAGATTCTCCACGAGCCGCTCCACTTCCCAAACAACCTAGTCCCACCCGTTGCTCGCGATCTTGTGTCACGCCTGCTCGACCGCGATCCCAAGCGGAGACTAGGTGTCAATGGTGCCGCTGAAATCAAGGCGCACCCCTTCTTTCATAGCATTGACTGGCGAAAGCTGCTTGATCGCAAGTATGAGCCGAGCTTCAAGCCCAACGTGACCGACGCTCGCGACACGGCAAACTTTGACGACGAATTCACTTCAGAACCCCCGACCGACTCGTACGTCCCGGGCTCGACGCTCTCACAGACTATGCAGCACCAATTTTCCGGTTGGAGCTACAACCGCCCGGTCGCTGGTCTGGGTGATGCTGGCGGCAGCGTCAGAGACCCGAGCTTTGAAGATTCGGTGCGGTAGACTTTTATGGGAACAGTAGTGGGGCTTTCACACGGCGACTATGACAGCGTCTTCGCTGCTCCGTTTGCTTTACCGGCGGCCCTACATTGTTCAGAAAAAGGGGGCGGTTTTGGTTTCCTAGTGTCCGTGTCTAAGGCGGGATGCACTACACACAGCAAGCCGGGAAAGGGAGCGGAAGAACTGGCGTGGTGGATGGGCAGATAGGTTCTAGTCTTCGTGGTTGCCGCTCTTGATGATGCTGCTCTCGAAAACGAAATCTTATCCTCCTCATCAATAGTAGACAACCGATTTGTGACTGTGATTGTTCTTTTCTCCTCCGTACGATTTTGCTGGTCTAATTGAACTGAAACCGAGGCCTTTTTTTCCGAATGAAAAATGGTAGTATGTCTCCTCATCGCATATGCCAGCATAACTCGTTCCTCATCAACCATATCAACTTGTCCTTCATCACCCCTTAGGCATGTAAAAACTTCCGCATCTGCCCTCACAACCAAAAATGTTTTTCGCTCAGCATCGCCTTCGGTATGTAAGCAGCACGAAGACTTGTTTCCTCATCCTACTTAATTTTGGGACCAATGCACTTGTACGCCCTAAAACCAGAAATACCCAAGGCATCGTGAGGGGGTTTCCGAAGGAAAATACGTTGGGAAAAGTAAAGACGCAACGTACGAGTGGTTTTATGAAATGGGGATTTTGTTGTGCGTGGTGTCGTATTTAAAAGCTAGGAGATCAGATTCCACTGTGTACTACAATAAAAATCAATCATCAGCATTGATGGTAGTACGTTCAGCGAATTCCATCTTCGCTATTTTGATGTAGTTCTTTCGAGATAAGTTATCGTGCGTATGCCTTCGTATACGAGGCACAACTTCGACAAAGCCAACATTACGGAAGAGCTTCGTGAAGCTTGCGTAGCGAAGTTTTCTATATATTATTGGCTTTGGGAAACGGAGTTGTGGCTCAAATGCAAGCCAGCGCCAACCGCTTTGAAGGCTGATGATGGAAAAGATGGCATATAGAGGTCGGCGCTTTAAAGGAAAACGTCCTAGGTGTTGACAAGGACGAGCATTTAGCTTAGGAGTAGCCGATGTTTAGATCGTATCGAACCTCTGAAATAGTCAATCGCTGAGTTGCCCTCCTTATATCTATTTCTAACGTATCACTTGTTCTAGGTTTTGTGCTGAATAAGTCACGGTGCTTGTGAGTTTTTGAGACGATTGCGGCGCGCTAATACCTGACTTGTCAGACCAAAACTTAGCCCTTTAATACAAAAATGTTACCCTTAGACGCACAACTACTGTTCTTACTGCCTAGGTATGGTCAGATGTGAAAGAGAGTCTTGGAGATGAATCTGCGAAGGTTCCGTGGGAAGATTTGAAGTTGACACTAGCACCGGAAATAAGGGCTAAATCCGACCCCTCATCTTGCTAGCAATCAAACGTCATCCTCGGCTCGCGTCAAACTTCATGTTTCTAACACGAACACGCCTTGCCCTCTCCATCCTCCTTATGAGCTTATTCGCCGTTGCCATTAGACGCGCTTCCTTAAGTTACACTTCGCGATCGATTATCCAGGTGCGTATAGTACCAACGAAACAAAACCCTCAAGAAAACGCGGAGCTAACGTTATGCATAGCCAATACCATCACGCGCCATGCATATCCAATCCATTCCGATGTGTATGTAGTTCTTCCAAATCACGGTTCGGACTTTGTTAATGGTTGTATAGGGGAGGGGACGGGCAACAACTACGCGTATCTTGTGACGGATGACAAGTCGAAGGAGGCTGTGATCATCGATCCTGCCAATCCGCCGGAGTATGTCAATCTCAGGTGAACCACTTTTGCATGACTAATCGATGTTCACAGAGTCCTGCCTGTTCTCAAGGAGAAGACCGAAAGCGGCGCTATCAAATTATCGAAGATCATTAACACACATCAGTAATCTTGCTCTTCACATGAAATCGGGCTTCGCTCATTGCATTGCAGTCATCACGATCATGCCGGAGGCAACGTCGAAATCGTAAGGCTTATAGTTCGCAATATAATAATCATACAGCGTCTAACCCGCTATAGCTCAAGCACTTCAAGCTCCCCATCATCGGTGGCAAAGACTGCACCCAAGTCACAACGACCCCAGAACACAAGTCGCAATTTACCATTGGAGAAAGCATCAAAGTGACCGCCCTTCACACTCCTTGCCACACTCAAGACAGTATCTGCTACTTCTTCGAGGACGGCCCCCAGCGAGTTGTGTTCACAGGTGATACCCTCTTCATTGGTGGCTGTGGACGCTTCTTCGAAGGCAACGCGAAGGAGATGCACAAAGCCTTGAACGAAACGCTCGCCGCACTTCCAGACGACACTAAAGTCTACCCTGGGCACGAGTACACCAAGGGTAACGTAAGGTTTGCGAAAAAGGTACTGAATAACGATGCTATCAAGAAGCTCGACGAGTACAGCCAAGCAAACAAGGAAACCCAGGGCAAGTTCACCATCGGCGATGAGAAAGTAAGTGACTCCTCCCAGCAGAAATAATGAAGCAATGGCTTATCTTTGACAGCTACACAACGTGTTCATGCGTGTCAATGATAAAAATATCCACGAGCTGGTCGGCCAGACGGAGCCCGTGGAGGTGATGAGGACACTGCGCGAGATGAAAGATCGATCTTAAAGGGTTGTTCTCGGTTAGGCCGCTGATCGTATATACGGGTGCTTGGGGTGCCGGTTCATTGATTCAGCTGTAGACATAAGCTACCACGTGAATATTACGAATTTGTCTACCATGTCAACGATCACGGGTTGCAAGCCGATCTCTGAGAAGTGACTTGCTATTATTCTAGTTATACGATGTACTAGTCTTGATTTCGCCTAGTAGGGTGCCCGTGCTGTAGTGAATTGAAAATCACAGCTCACGTCTGAACTTCATAAATCCTGACACTTATTTCATCTACAATTTTTCCCCGGCTTTTATACTTGACAAAAACTTATTCGCAATGTTGCACGCTATTGGATGGTACTCCGATCTTCACCAGCACGAACGAATGACATACTCTGCGCAGGTGCTCCAAATAGTTGAGCAGCTACGATGTTTGCGCAATTGCTATAGGTAGTGACTCTACATGGCCCAATGGCTCATTCTCTTTTTTTTGGAACTCTGGATGCCGCCTATCTGGACCTGCTATTTCCATGACCCCTTCCTACCCGACGATGGGCATCACGACGAAATGAAAGAGCATCTATGTGGCGCCTTTCTCCAATAACAGAGGACCAAAGCCTCCCTTCTTCTGCTCCTTAACCTCTCGCTCTACTACATGAACATCACCAGCCGTCTTGTCCCGTTGACACACCATTACTACGCATTACAACTCCAACATGCTTTCACTCACAGCCGCCATTTATCCCACGCTGCTCGCCATAGCCTCACGCCCTTTTCTTTGGCTGCTCCTACTCGCAAATCCTGCACCCTACGCGCTTGGCCGTTGCCTGCCACCATCGTTCGACGAGGAGCCCTTGTACATGGCCGTCGATACCTTCGATACCTTCAAATTCGCAGAGTGTGCAAATGACATTCTTGTACTCCTCATGGTTTTTACTGCTGTTCAAGTAGCTTGGAACTGGATGTGCTACATATTTAGCGAGGCATGCATCGTCCCATCTCATTGCACTTGTTTATGATACCCCACAGGCAGCTCCACGCACCAAGATCAGAGCAACTACTACACTTCAGGAGAAGGTGACCTAGTAAATCACATATACAGAATGTTGCCCCTGGGGATGTCAAATGCCAAACGTCGACAACTTGCAGGTGAGTCTACCCCTCCTACATGCCAACAAATTTCACTAAACTTACAAGTGAATCTCCTTCTCCTTGTCCAGCACGACGAAGGTTCCGTACTCTCTTTTATACTATCGACTCTCACCATGAGTCCATTCACAAAAGACAAAATGATTCTCCGGCGATCGAACATCTCTCTCAGTCGAAATGCGAGAAACGAATTCCGCCTTAGTTTCTTGCTTGTTGGAAAACCCATACTACATGGCGACTGGGCGGAAACCCGTGCATTGGCTACAGAAGCCTTGGACAGCGTTGCAACGCGTCGCATCGCCGTTGTCCTAGAAGATATTGAGAGGAGATGGTTTCTTACTGCCTTGAAGGGTCTCAGGGCATGTTGAGGAGGAGTAGTTACGGATAGGCACTCATTGAATCAGCTTGGGGCTGAAAGAGTATGCTCGTTCCATACCCAACACGGTATCATTCCACCCTTTTTCATGGACCGCCGTTGAGCATATCTTCCATTAGTCGCTAGATCGGTCTTTCGCTAGGAATATTATACCAAGCCTTTCGCAGTATTTTCTTTCGAGGAAAGATTCTGCAATACAATGGCTCTTTGTCCTTTGCAACCTCACGCTCGGTATCATTGGCGCCCTCATAGTACATGAAATATCATCCATGGTACTCGGCGTTCTCAATTTGGCTAACCTTCGTGGCCAATATGCCGGGTTGCTACCGCCTCTGCTTTCTTACAACAGTCCACTATTAAACTATTAAATGAGAAAAGCAAGTGCAGTTAGTAGTGTTGCTTGTGCTATTATCGCGCAGACATGATTAGGGACAAGCTGCAGATGATATGACAGTGAGAGGGGATGAGTTACAAAGTTGAGGCTCGAGGTTGAGTAACCAAGATGGAGTGTTCAGTTTCGAGTCCTAAAATGCATATAGTTGATAACGCAAATCTGTCATATTGCTGGTCTTATAAATGGAAGACTTGCGATGAAGTCGGTGACTACAAACAGCTGGAATCTTGTAGAATGGCTCGAATTGCTGAAGTCAACGAACGGTCGTAATTTTTGCGTTGCGTCAGAGCTGTTCAGAATCCAAGCAACGTCGCGTGACATGGTGAACATATTAATATCAGTGAAGGAGCCCTTTCATCGGCTTACCCTACTTGGGATTAGTTGCCCAGCCGCGCCTACCTGCATCGGTAAATGCGGGGTGGACCATCATATATCCCCGGATCCAACCCCACGAACCACATCTTTTCTCACAACCACCATCGAAACTCTGAAGCGCGTGATGCCTCGTTTTTTAGCTTCACATGCTCTGTTAAATTGCTGTCAAGGTTCTCAACGCCACTGCGCATATATGCGGCACACCAATGAGACAAGCCGGAAACTCTTGTCATCCATACATGCGACGTTCTGGAAGCAACTTGCCATTTACTGTGCCGTTTTTCCTCCCGTCTTTTATGCGCACGACTCACACGGCTCGTGGTCTTACCTGGTTCGCGGGTCTTTTCGTCCCCGTTGGGTCACGAGTACTCTATATCCAACAGGTGTTCAACTTGGTCATCGGCGCAGCCGGTCAACCGCGCCGGAAGCCCACCCATTAAGCGTAACGCAATGAATCACCCGTGTATTCGCTACACCCTGCCTGACGCTTGACCACTGGCATTTGGTAGCATCCCCACGTACTCGCTACATTGCAGTAACCTGTCCTGCGAAGCATAGGTAGGGCAGCCATACAAATATGATGATATTTACCCGTCTCGGTGGACCGTAGGGCTAGCATCATGGATTAATCGAAGCCGTCTAATAGTTCCAATTCCAACATGTGTGTGGCTCTTGCCGTAATTGCATATTAATGCTTTCCTCCCTTTTTAGCTGAGATCTGCGCCACATTTTGCCTGTGCTCAACTTATACAGCTACCTAGGTATCCTTCGCAGCTTCTTATTGCATTACCATGAAAGAGAGACCTTGGTCATTTCCGGTTTACGTCCCTAACCAGGAATTGAGATCTCTCGATATGGCAGCCAGAGGATCAATTACATCGATTCGGAAACGAGATGATGAAGAGATATCACAGGTTGGAGGTCCGCTGCAGCTGGAGCAGGTGGATTGGAAGAGGGATCCGGGGTTGAGAAAGCTTTACTTTTGGGCGTTTATTCTTTGCATTGCTTCGGCGACTACTGGCTACGATGCGTATGCAGACCCTCGCAGCGTTTGCGATACTCCCATACTGACTTCGTGCAGATCGATACTCAACAACTTACGCATCCTCGATACTTTCAAACACTTTTTTAACGATCCGAAAGGCACATTACTCGGACTGCTTACGGCAGTCTATTCTTTCGGTTCCATCGCCTCACTCCCGGTTACGCCCTATGTCGCCGATCACTTCGGCAGGAAAGCTGCCATGACACTCGGGTGCATTGTCATGATTGCAGGAGCAATTGTCCAAGGTGCCGCTAAAGATCTCACGTACTTTATGGTCGGCCGATTTCTGATAGGATTCGGCAACTCTCTCGCGCAGCTTTCGTCTCCACTACTTCTCACAGAACTATGCCATCCACAACACAGAGGCCGCGTCACCGCCATATACAATTGCTTGTGGAATGTTGGCGCCATCATCTGCACATGGCTCACATTCAGCACAAAGCGCTTGGAAAACGATTGGAGTTGGCGGGTGCCGGCACTAGGACAAGCGTTCCCATCCATCGTGCAGCTACTCTTCATCGCCTTTATCCCAGAGTCGCCTAGGTGGCTGATCGCTAAGGGGAGAAACGAAGAAGCACTGCACATACTTAGCAAGTATCATGCGAACGGCGACTCCAGCAATCCGACCGTCCAATACGAATTTCACGAAATCAAGGAAACTCTTCGGCTTGAATTCCAATACCAGAAAACGTCATCATACCTCGATTTCTTCAGAACTAGGGGAAACAGATACCGCTTGCTACTGCTCGCGTCTCTCGGGCTCTTCTCGCAATGGTCTGGAAACGGTCTCGTCTCATACTATGCGACGGATGTCTACACAAGTATCGGCATTCAAAACAAAGATACGCAACTCGGAATCACAGGTGGACTTACCATGATGTCGCTCATCGTCTCTGTATCCTGTGCGATGTTGGTCGATAGGGTCGGACGTCGACCACTCTTCATCGCTGCAACAGCTGCGATGTGTGTATGCTTCATTCTCTGGACGTACGCATCATCTCAACAGCAAGAAAAGCAGAGCATAATTGCTGGGCGTGCTGTCATTGCACTGATCTGGGTCTTCTCCTTCTCATATGCCTTGGCTTGGACGGGTCTCTTGGTTGCCTACACGGTCGAAATACTGCCGTTCAAGATTCGCGCGAAGGGCCTAATGGTTATGAACGTCTTCATTCAGGTTGCACTGGCCATAAACCAATATGTCAATCCGCTAGGCTTCAAGTACCTAAAACCTACGTGGAAGCTATACACAATCTATGCCGTAAGTCTTTGCGCTCTTCTGCAGTAACTACCAAGAATCCACGCTAATCTGTGACAGGTCTGGATCTTCCTCGAACTCCTCTTCGTCTGCTTCTTCTACATCGAAACCCGCGGTCCAACCCTCGAAGAGATCGCCAAGATCTTCGACGCCGACGAAGTCAACGTAGATCACCTGGACCTCCGATCCGTGGAAAACATACTGACAGCCGAGGCTGGGAAGATTGGCGTGATACGGTACGATGATTTAAACGTCGAAAAGTACTGAAGTGATTTTTTATGATTTACGAGCTCAAGATTCACATGCGGCGATATGGTTATTTGGCATTTCCATTGCGTCATACTGGTCTGGCCGGTCCGATTTGTTTCCTGCATTTTCACCTCTTAGCGCTCGCAAATGTTGCTCCCGCCTACACGCACATACTATCACTAATATGAGTCATCATCTTTCTAATAACTCGACGAGTTAGATAATACGACAGCATCTCTATTTTGACTTTAAACCAGTTGTCAAATCGGCCTCATAAAGACATTCTCCAAATAATACCCTAAGGCAGCAATCAAGCGAATGATATGATAGGTGAAGAACCCCCTGACAGCCCCACATCGCGCACCTCTTTATCGTATCCACCATCACGTCACCTTACCAATCACCACAGTCGACTATGTACCATGTCTCCCCCACCTAGTCAGCTCGGGTGCGTAGCGCGGTTTTTCCAATTATTCATCAAGTCGGATTTGCTAATCCTCCTTGGTGTACTCTTGCGATCCCTCTAAAACGTTCTAAATGCTAATTACAAGCATTAAAACGCGGCCACTAATCTGTCTCACAAGCCTTACTAGGGTTGATTAGGGTAATCCGATTGGTTGAGACCCTACATATCCATATGCAAGCTTATGGAATGGAAATGTTACAGATACTTCGGTCTACCTTTAACCCCATAAGCTTGCCGTAACACCGCTCGGAGATACCATGGTGGTACGATGAGATCCCACAGTAGGCTACTCGTCCAATAACGAGCGCTATGAGAAACCGAGGTTGTGCGAGGGGAATCGGTGGACATTCGGCATGAGATCCATGGTTAAACTTGATAGCTGTGTGGATTGGTGACGTGCTTTCATCAGCCGGCGCATGCAGACATGCGAGTTTGGCGTAGGTTAGGTACCTAAACATCCCAGGAACTTTAGAAAATCGTATAAAAACCTTGTGTAAAAAAAACTCAACCCCGCTCTTCATCTGACATCGAACAACTCTACACACTGCCTTCCTCGATAACTTGCAACACCCACTTAACACCACTCAACATCACTCGATCCTCAGCCCTCAACCCCCGAAACAACAGCAATGTCACCGCCCCGTCGCGCCCTCATCGCCGTAACCTCCGCGCACGCCGAACTCCTCGACGGCCACACCACAGGCGTCTTCATCGGCGAAGCCCTCCACCCCTACAACGTCTTCAAAGCCGCCGGGTACGAGGTCGACATCGCATCTGAAAAGGGTACCTGGACGGCAGACTGGCTCAGTTTGCAGCCTGGATTCCTGACTGAGGAGGAGAGGAAGCAGTTTGACGATCCGCAGAGTGAGTTCCGCAAGGAGTTGGATCGAAATGTGAAGGCGGCGGATGTGGATGCTAGCAAGGTATGTGGGCCTGTTCTTCCATTGATGATAGAACAGATGGTTGGGGAGGAGAGAGGAGGGGAATGGGGAGGGAATGGTTGGCTAATGTGTGTGTATGTGTAGTATGGGATTTTCTTTGCGTCGGCGGGGCATGCGGCGTTGATTGATTTTCCGCATGCGAAGGATTTGCAGGGCATTGCGTCGAAGGTGTATCAAAATGGTGGTGTGGTTTCGGCTGTGTAAGTCATCGCGTTCCGCATGCGCACCCTCTGCTTTTATTTCTCTATCCCGCCATCGCGACCCTTCCTATATCCTCATATACACGCATTTTCCCTTACTTATGTCAAACACAGCTGCCACGGCCCCGCTATCTTCCCCGGCATCAAAGACGCCTCCGGCAAACCCATCATCAGCGGCAAGAAAATCACGGGCTTCACCACGCAGGCCGAGACAGACATGAAGGTCCTTGACATTTTGAGGAAATGGGGCGAGCCGCTTGTTGATGAGCATGCGAAGAATTTGGGTGCGGAGTGTAAGTTTGCCTGATTCCTGAATGAGTTGCAGAAACTAATGAGGTGGTGCAGATGTGAGGTCTGAGGGGGTCTGGGATGACTTCCATGTTGCAGATGGAAGAGTGGTTACGGGTATGAATCCGCAAAGTGCGACGAGCACTGCTAAGGAGGTTGTTAAGATTTTGGAGAAGCAGTAGGTGGAATTTGATAGTGTTGATATGGTAATGAGCTTTTACAAAGTTTGAGACATCTTGTAAGCTCCATAATATATGTCAACCTCCTATCTCCTTGCGCCCGACCTTAAGGTGATCAGAAACTTTTGGACAACCTTCAATCCAACTTCTTCATTCCTTCCCTCCCCATTCCCTCCACCATTCATACACTGCAATACCACCAGCAGTCTGCACATTCAAACTCCTTGTAACTCCTACCGTCTTGATCTCAACGCACCGATCAATCACCGCCAGGACCTCACTTGTGATACCGCCTCTCTCACTACCCAGGACCAAAACACACTTCTTCGGCAACGTTCCTACACCCTTACCTCCACTTTCCTCGCCGAGCATCCCGCTACGATCCGTCTGTTCGATACCCATGATCTCGTACCCATTCCGCTTCATCGATATTAGGAAATCTGGGATAGCAGGCACCTTGAGCTCGCGAATAGGGAAGTGCTTCTCGGATGTAACGCTCGTAGCTTTGAAGTCTTTGTGGGCTGTCTTTTTGAGGTCGTCGATGTAGAGAGCTTCGAGACCAAAGGACTCGGAGATACGGGAGAGACCACCGATGTTGGTTGGATTATCGATCAATGAGGCGACGAGAACGACAGAAGCAGGACGTTTCTGCTGCGCACTGGGTGGGCCCTGTGAAGGGAGGAGAGACGCGATGTCGAAGCCTGATTTGGTTTGGAAGAATGTTGAGTTGGACTCGGTGGTTATTTCATCTATCGCTATTTCGTTCTTCGGCTCCACATTGGAGCTTTGAGCCTCTGTTCGAGAGATTGGGTCGCCTAGTGGAACGCGTGCTGGGGGTATTTCCAATCCCGACAGACACGCACGATCTTCCGCGTAGATGGACTCAAAGTCCTCATACGCGACGCGCTCCAGCTCCGGCGTCTCAAGCCTCAAGTATTGGCCTTGAAAAATGTTCGTCAAAGTGAAATCTTTCACAGCGTCCAACTTCATAGTCCTTATCGTTAGCGGCGGCGTGATGAACTTTTCCAGGCCACGAATATGTTTGTCGAGAGCTTGAAACGCAGGGTTTTCTGTAATACTAAGCCAGCCTCTCTCCTTGGCGAGGCCAAAGATGGTGGGAGTGGACCAGTGTGCTTCGTGCCGAATCTGTACTTTCGGGCTGGCGGAAAACGGAATGAGTTGGATCATGAGCCTCAACGCGAAGTCCTCGGAATCGAGGAAGGGCGCAGCAAGAAGGGCAAGCTTCATCAAGCTCGCAACCTGCACTGGACTGTTTTCGTTCAGCTTCGCAAGCTTGGTCAGTATGTGTTCCGCCTTTTTCGGGAAATGGTAGTAGATGCGTGTGATGATCCATTCTAGCAGAAAACGGTAACGTGGCCATTGTTCGACGACTAGAGCTTCCATAAGCCCGTCTAAGTACTCGTCTACACCTTCTTCACTAATACATGATTCTGTCAAGAGCAGCATAGCTTGCAATTGCAGGACGTTCTTCCATTTGCTGATGGCCAGGATCGGTGGGGTCTGCGTTCGCCATGGCTTCAGGATCCGATCTAGCACTCGTCCAGCAGGCGATGTTTGAAATTTTGGAAAGCGAAGAAGGAGATCGATAATTGCGGCATAGCCATACCATTCACGTTGACCGTAATACGACGCATAATCTCGGTGTGGGAACCGAGATTCTAACTTTTGAGCAGCAATAACCTCGAACAGAAACTCTTTCTTCGGCAGTGGGGGGTTGTTGATAAATTGAACAAGGAAGTCCTCGATGGGTAAAATGATGACAATGCATGGGTTAGATAAACATGCTTTGCGAATGGAGCTGCCCAACACAGGCAGAAGATATGATCTGCCCTCAGAGAACTGCTGCATGCGGCGAAGGACCTTCTGGAGCAAGACCACTAAAGCTTTCGAATTGCTCTCATCAGGTGGGGACAGGACGCACGCCCTAATACAGGCTGTATGAAAGAAGACAGGGGGGATATTGAGGGCGATTGGTCGTGGATACTCCAGCCGGTCTGCTTCTTCCCATAGAGCATCCAAGACTTCGAGCAACTCTTCAGATGGCAATGCCTCAGGTGTGGTTCTTTCAAATATGGAAAGCAGCTCACCGCAGGCCGGTCCAAACGCCTCATTTTGTATGATCTTGTGCTTTGACACGTGAAGACGCTCGATGAAGCCTTTCAACGAACGTTCTTCGTCAGTGGCTAGAGAATGCGCTAGATGATCTTGGGTTCCAGTTGGGCTGGTGTGTTCCAGCACATTGTACCTTGTACTTAAGGACTTGTAGCCTTGCATCTCGTGTTCGCGCAGTACAATTGCGTCAACGTAGTTGGTAAGCTCGGCGCAATAGAATGTCAGAAGATCGGCGGTAACCTCGGGTAGAGAAGACAAACGGGAGATTCGAAGAGTCAATTTCAGTTCCCGAGTTTCCAATCGAAGAGGTCGGAGTTTGAGGCCGTGTATGAGTCCTTCAAGGAGATATGGAACAGATGGAGAGAAAATATTGCCTCCAGTATCCAGGACGTACTCCAATATCCTTCGAAAGGCTTCTTTTGACTTGGCGGTGGTTGCCATCGACACGACTAGTCTGGACACAGCATTAGCGAGGGCTTCGCCATGTGTGCAATTCGTTATAGCTCGAGTAGAAGACAAAGTTGAATTGAAAAGGTTGCCTTGCGTCGCCCAAGGAAGAAAGCCCTCAACGAAGAAGTCAAGATATGCTTCAACTGAGCCGTAACCGCCAGCGATGTAGCCCAAGTACCAATTTCCGACCAGCTTTCGAATTCCATCTTGGATTTTGGAGCTCAGCGCTGCCGAAAGAAGCGCTGTCGTCCAATTAGGAGAGATGACTGTGTCTGGGCCGAGTAGAGCGCTTAGCTCCGGTAAACATGCCAGTACCTGGTTTGCGTATCGATCCAATACAAGTATCTCGAAGAGTGTTGAGAAACGATCGTACTGTGATATGTACTCAGCCCTCTTGCTTACGTCCATTTGCATGATTATAGTATCAATGTTCTTTTTCGGTAGTAACAACGACTGCTGGAGGATCCCAAGACAATATTTTCGTTGATCGGCGAAGCCTGTTACAAGGCCTGTCCGTAATGTTGCCCAGTAGAATGATGAGTATACAGCGTCCAGCTGTGATCCTTTCTCCATTGTGTATGTGATCCACTGGAACCAAGTACGGAATGCTGGTCCAGCGTTTTCTGTGAAATACTCAGGTGCAAGTTCTTCGAACCGAGCGAACAACGAATTGTTGAGAAACGGCCTTTGTTGGAGAAGATTTGAGCTCGCACTGGCTGGGGTGATATCCATTCCTTCCTGGTCAATGGAGACCACCGAGCGATTAGACAGCAGGCTCAGTAGGGCGGACAAGGCATTGTGGGCACACTTGTCTAGGCCATCGATGCCCACACATTTCACGATGGTATGGAGAAGATGCACGGTGAGGTAGTGTTGTTGGGCTGGAGGTATCCAAAAGGAGGCCTTGATGAAGTTCAGCTGAGCTACAATGTCTCGTCCTCGGCTTTCCTCCAAGGCATCGTGCTTCCCAGATTCAAAGCTTGTATTTTGTGTGATAGACTGAACAAGTGTAGTGAAGACGCGACTTCCAAGTTGTGTGTTACTGAGGCATATCTCCGCAAGTAGATATTGAAGTTCCGCACTATTAGAAGCAACAGGTATCCGAGTTACGATGTAGTTACGAAGTTCCTCATATGGTAACACGTCCTGCAAGTCGTTAGTATATACCTTCACGCTGGCGGAGAAGCAAATACCAAATGCCTTCAACCTGATGAGTTTTCTAGACAGCGCGTGACAAACCTTCCGTCTTTACGCATATGAATACTTACTTTTCGAGATGGTAGAAGCTGCACGCATATCCTCAATGCGCCAAGATCAATTTGATCCGAGGGAGACGTGCTGAGCCGTTGCCAGTAATGGTCGAACGCAGCGTTGCTGGTGGTTTCATCGGAAAAGTGCAGAATGGCCTCAACAGCGGCGTTTTGAACGACACCATTATGTGTATATGGTGCCATGATTGCTGGAATTTCTTTCCCAGTGCGCCCGTCGCCTTGACGGGTGAGGCTCCGTTGGTGTTGCACAAGCGTTGGAATGTGTCAGCGACGGTTGCTAGGGATAAGATAGTCGCAAGTTCCTCCGCTAAATGGAGCCAAACGAATCTTCCCTCTCTTCCCCAGTAAATGACATTCGAACACGTCGCTCCGTGGGGATCCAAGTGGCCGTTCGTTGTCATCCCGACTCGCATCCGTCAAATTGTTCTGTGCGGCCTTGGCAAGTGACGTAGCGGCGAATCAGCTCGGCTGCCACTTCCTAGCAACCGGGTTGCCCAGGTGCTATGTTTACGATCAACCCCGATCAGTACTAGTCTAGCCAACCCGATGCACCTTCTATACATCTCGAGGGCGAAGCAACTCAGAGAGCACTTTTTCGTATTACTGGAAGACTTCATGTACGTTCTACACAGCAAACTGCAGATGTTGTTTACTAACTTTCGCAGACACCCGACGATGCATGCCCGCTTGCGCGCCTCAACTGCCTCAGCACCTTCGCTGCGAGCGAGCGAACCGATGCCGATGGCGATGATGGCACCTTCATCAATGTCGGATGACCCAGGAAATGTCAAGGTCGTGGTGCGCTGCAGGGCGTTTCTCCCGAGAGAGCGCGAGAAGGGCACGCAATGCCTGATCCGCATGGACCCCGCAACGAACAAGACAACACTACACGCACCCAACGACGACGTGGATGCAAGCTGCCGGAGGGTGCTAGAAGACAAGGAATTCGTCTTCGACAAGTCTTTCTGGTCCCACGACGAGGCCGACCCGCACTACGCACATCAAGAAGACGTCTATCGGTCGTTCGGAGAGGAGTTCCTGGACCACAACTTCAACGGGTACCATACATGTATCTTTGCATACGGGCAGACGGGGTCGGGCAAGAGCTACACCATGATGGGCAAACAGGACAACCCAGGACTGATACCACGAACGTGCGAGGAGCTGTTCGATCGGATCCGGGACGAGCCCACACCAAACACCAGCTATCACGTCCAAGTTTCGTACTTTGAAGTGTACAACGAGCATGTCCGAGACTTGCTGGTCCCGCGTACGGCTCTGCCAAACTACCTGAAGATCCGCGATTCGCCCCGAGATGGCGTATACGTTCAAGGTCTTACCGAGGTGGAAGTGAAGTCGTATGCTGATGTCGAGCGGCTGATGAAGCAGGGAGATCTTGTAAGTTCAGACACTCATGTCCCGTTGC
This sequence comes from Byssothecium circinans, assembly GCA_010015675.1. NCBI lineage: Eukaryota > Fungi > Ascomycota > Dothideomycetes > Pleosporales > Massarinaceae > Byssothecium > Byssothecium circinans. Next base: position 658,266 of record ML976988.1, read on the forward strand.
GAAAACTTAACATGATTGTAGACCCGAACCACCGCATCGACCAAGATGAATGATACGTCGTCGCGATCTCACGCCGTCTTCACGATTCGTCTCAAGCAAATCACCCATTCACTCCTGTCAGACGAGACCATCGAGCGCACTGCACGCATGCGCCTTGTTGACCTGGCAGGCTCCGAGCGCGCAAAATCTACCGAAGCCACTGGCCAGCGGCTGAAAGAAGGTGGCCAGATCAACAAGTCATTGACAACGCTTGGCAGGGTCATTGCAGCCCTCGCAGATCCAAGGCGCCATAATCAAAAAAGTCGCAGGCCGAGAGAGGTTGTCCCATTCAGAGACTCAGTCCTGACATGGCTGCTGAAGGACAGCTTGGGTGGAAACAGCAAGACAGCCATGGTTGCGTGTATCGCACCGGTAGACTACGACGAGACGCTTTCCACCCTTCGATATGCCGACCAAGCAAAGAAGATTCGCACGCGTGCTTCGGTCAACCAGGACTGCATGTCTGCTGCACAGCGTGATGCCCAGCTCGCCGAAATGGCTGAGCAAATTCGGTCGCTGCAAGTCTGCGTGAACGCAGCAAGCCAACGCAAGAGGGAGGAGGCTACTGAGCTCGACGAGTACCAGCGACAGGTAGCTTTGATGCAACGCCTCATGGAGGAGAACCGGCAGGTGTCTGATTGCAAGATCAAAGCACTCACTGCCGAAGTAGAGGAGCTGCGGCCGACCAACATGGCGCTTCGTTCGGAGATCGAATCGCTCAAACGTCACTTGTCTCTGGCCCTTGGAGAGCTCAAAAACCCCATCATCTTGCCTCCACCTGCTTCGCCCGACTTGGAAGAGGAGGATTTCATCACTGTACACAAGCGCGGTGTAGACGTTGGTGAGGACGGTAAAGAAAATGTTATCCCGATACAGTCTGACGACGAAATGAGCGAGGATTCCGATTCAGGGTACGACGAGGGAGACCACGATGAGCTCGCGCAAGAGCTACAGAACGAGGCAGAGGCATTCTTACAGGACCTCGGCCTATTCCGAAGAAAAGTTGGCAGCGACGTTGAGCGATTCGGTGTGCGCGAGGCTTTGGCGGACCTGATTAACCACTAAGACAGACATCTATAGGGTTGTTTTTGGGTTATTCGAATGTTGCCTTCGCTGTTGGATATGCGCTGTCTGGACGGAAGGGCGTTGGCAAGGTTGGGTAGAAATTGGGACCGGTTATGAATGCATCGAGCGACGGCGTCTTATTTTTTTTTTGGGTCTGTATAACTTCTCGAGCAGTATATAGTGACTAGGTATAATATCAAAATTGCTACGACATGTGTTCCGTCGCAAGTGAAGCTCCAGATGTCATCCGAGGTAGGGTACAGTGGGCCAATTGGTATGGGGGACAAGAATCGAAATTAACCTTCGACGTCTTCAAATCCGACTTGTTCGCCTCTTTCTCATCCTTGCTGGTCCCTCTAAAGCCCTTTCATCATTTCAACTTCAGATGATATCCCTACCATCTGAACTGTTCACTCCACACCCTACCGAGAGCCAAGTGGGGGTATTAGAAGGGCGTTATAAATCTGTGTGATCACCCTTACACATACACCCTTATAGTTGTATTTCTCTTATAATTATAGGTGGCGTAGTACTGTAAAAAAATTCTCCATATCTCTTAATTCTTCAACGAATGCTGAAGGGATAGCTCTATATACTAGATTTATAAGGTAGCCTCACTCTATAAAATAAAAAAGCCTAGCCAGCTAGACAATCTACAGAATACCTGGAGTCCATCCACCTAGCACAAATGCCGGATTGCTATATTGCCTTACAACCTCCTCATCTGTAGGCAGAGTCAATTGTCTCGAAACATTCAATCTCTTTGAATAATCCACCGCCTTACCCTCCGTGTCGACTGTTCCATATTCCCAGAACTTAACATTTCGCGCATTAAACAGCGGCGGTCCCTGGACAGGTCCCCATCCTATGGTACTGATCCCATCCGTCGTACAGTTGATCAGGATCATCTCAGCATATGGCCAATTTGGCGCAACTCCCCCGGTATTATCCGGCAGGCGTGCTAGCGTGCTATCCCTAGATTCACTCCTAATCACGCAGTCTAGAAGTACGTTCCCGTGCACGCCCTGTGGAGTGCGCGTCCAAGAGACCGGCCCTGCGGTTGTGATAATGGTGCTGCGATTCCAGAACACGGCACCGTAGCCCAGAATCGTGTCGCCGTCACCTATCAGTATGGTGTCGGTGATGTAAGCGGTGCCGTACGTTGTCAGCGCGTCACCAGAGCCGTGGAGCTGCATGTTTGACAAGGTAACGCGTGTGCCATCGATGAGCAGGGCTTCGGCTTGGCCTCGATAGAGATTCGTGATGCTGAAATCGGCCAGTTGGATGTCGGACACGCCTTTGAAGGAGAAGGCGGGGCGGCGGGATGCGCCTTGCCGGTTTGGAGGGTTGAAAGCGCTGTTGTTCGGATAGCGGATGGATGTGCTATTGCGGGAGGAGCCGCGGATTATGAGGTTGGATTTGTATTGGAAATATATAAGCTCCGTGTAGGTGCCGGACCGGATGTGGATGGTCGTAGGAGCCCGAGAGTTGCTGGGTGCCCAGTCGAGCGCGCCTTGAAGCGTCGAGAAGTCTTCTGTTCCTGAAGCGCATACGGTTACGGATTGTTGTCCTGCTACTGGGCCTTTGGTCTTGGTGGTGAAGGTCCACGAGTCCGATGCAATGCCATCGAAGCTACCGTTGGACATTGAGAGCACTCCTGGATCCACAGTGACCGAGTACGTCCGATCGTACTCCAGCCGGTTGTTGTGCAGGTATATGGTGGCGGTATTTTCAGTCACAATGATGGGAAAGAAATAAAAGTCGAGTCCACCGATGATATTTGTCTGGTAAGTCGTCTTGTCGGTGTAGTTCGCCTTCGTCGAGCCATTTCCAAAGGGGCTCGGAGACGAAGGAATAGCAAGATTGAGAATGTCGATGATGCGGCCATCTTCATCATCGCGGACCGTTATGTTCCCTACAGACCCAATGGTGGGCGACGACGGCAACGTGATGACTAGGTGCGTGTCGACGTTGACATTTTTTGTGCCATTTGATGGGACCAGCCCCACTCCTGACGCGCGATGTTTCAATTGAGTGCATTCAGCCAGTAGCAGAAACCCGGAGATCAGAGTTATGGTTCTTAACATGTTGTCAGCAATTTGTTTTGGAGTCGCGAGTGTAGAACGAGGGCTGACGGGATTCAAGCCTCAACAACTATCCAATACAAGTTGGATCCATTCAAGGCGCTCCGTAATCCTCAAGATGCGGGGCTGCTGTAATTTGGACTAGAGAAGGATGCGACCAGAAAGATTAATGCTCCAATCAATCCACGCCGTCCATGATACTACGCGATGACGAACACACGCGATGTTAGCGATTTAGCCGTACCGCAAGCGCCGTCGTGCTAACCAACCTTCAAATGAGCTCTTTCTGTAGGCCATCAACATATTATTATCGTGAATGATTGACATTTTAAGACCACGCATGAATGTTGATGAATTCAAGTTAGCGTGCGACGTCATTGGCTCTTGCTCTTCCCCGCGACGACCCACAACGCTCGATTACTCCTAACAGCTGGACATTACGAACACACCATCAACCCCAGGCCACCATCAAGATATCTTTTCATTAAGCTCGACAGGGCGGCTTCTCTGGTACATTAACCCACCCGTCACTCCCGACACGAGTCAGACAGAAGAATAACCCTCTGGGTCGTACCTCTGTTTCGTCGTCAAGTGCTCTTCATACCTTTCCCCGGAAAACATCCTTTCCCACTCCGGATCGAATCGATCTGTCTCATTCATATATGCTCCTGTATTTGGCGCAATTGCCTTCTCCGCCGCGCCCTTCACATTGGTCAAATCATTCCTCACATCCGCTTTCTCTTGCTCACTGGAACCCGACGCCCATCCGTGAAAGATCGCATGCAAGAACGGCGACACGCGCCATGCAGGATTTAGGCCGGAGTATGCGTTCATGCCGATTCGTTGTCCGGAGACGAGCGCTTCCACGTTGGCGATGAAAGTTGGTGGACTGCCGGAGACATTGACGATATATTCGCGGACCTTGCCGAAGTGTCTGACGGATGCATGATTAAAGAGCCGCGAAGTTAACGCTGCTCTAGTTACCACGGAAGTGGGGGCGTTCCCTCTAGAGTCCGTAGTTCGAGACGTTGAGCCAACGCCCCCTCCTGTGGCCTATCCACTGACTACGCCGACGGAACCAGAGCTGCCGCCAGCGACGATGGCGTCGTGCGATTTGGCGACGGGGTAGACATCTTGCCATCGGTATGCGGCAAGGATTTTTATGACACTGCCATTCCATGCAGTCTTCTGGTAATTGTCGGAAGGAGGAAACTGGGGATGGAATTCGATGCCACTGCGATGGTATCGTAACCACAATTCCAGACTTCCATATCCATCGGACCTTCCGTTGATACCATGGCCAGTGCTCTTTGTGACCAAGCGGATATTGTCCTTCTTCGCGAACGCAATAGTGTGTTGGATGTGCTCAGTTGTCGTAGTACTGACTGCATACCTTGGATTCGACCCAAGCGTACATGACTATGGCGTTGCTCCGCTAGTGAGATTGACCATTAGACGGGTAAGATTCGTAGAAATCACAAGTCCCAGAGGATGGGTGGCTTGGAAATGCAGAGTCGACCAGCTGTCCAAGACGTAGCCACATGCGGCGCGGTCGTCGCTGGGGCTTGGATAGCAAGGTAGAGCTATTGATTCGGTTTTTATGAAGCGACCATCGACTTCGGTTGAGCGCTTCCCAGTCAACTTGCGATCGCCAGCACTCATCTTCAGGGCCCTGTAGCTTGTCTGGGTCGTTAGTAGGTAATTCTCTATGACTAATGCATTTGCATCGCGCACCAGATACAACCACGATGCTAAAGAGAAGACCGACAAGCAACACTGTTTTCTTTGTGTTTAAAATTTCTTTGGACCAACAAAGACGAGGCGACGTGGGAGGTGCTGGAGCTTCGTAAGTGGGGACTTATTGATGTATTAGGTTGCAGCTCGAGACTTATTGGGAAAGTGCTACAAGGGTGTGATTTCCTATGTGCCTTCTCGGTGTAGCTTCTGGGTAGGAATCAAGGGGTGGTGGTCGCTACACGAATACATACACAGTCCGGTTGGTGAAGTTACTGCACAGTTTAGGGTGTATGGCGGATACGGATACGCTAGGTATACTTTGAACTTCGCACCTTCCATATCTGATCTAGCGTCCCCTCCGCCCTTCAGTAAATGTCACACATCAGCCCTTTTTCTCGCAAGATCTGCTATATGTACTTCCATCAACAGAAAAGAAACCTCCACTATAACTAACTTTCCCAGTCGAACCTTCGGGGGGAATTATTTTCTAGCAAGGTCAGAATCACATCACAATGCGTGTTCGTTCCATCAACAGAGAAGATCTACCACAGATCGCTGCCATCACCTTGCAAGCCTTCCGAGACGACGAACTCAACGCGTGGCTGTTCCCCCATAAAGGAGAACACCCGGAAGATTTTCGAAAGTTCATATCCATTCGCATTCGATCTCGCGCCGTAGGCTGGGGTCAACATGGTTTCGTCGTGGTTACTGAGGAGTCGGATCCTGATTGGACAAGCAAGCCCGAAATCGTAGGTTATGCGTACTTACTCCGATGTGGCGAAGACGAAGGGGCGAAGAAATGGAGGGCAGAGCCTTGGTTCAACAGTATGTCTCTTCTTTTGTGTTGAGCAATTCCTGCCCATACTCATTCACTATTGTAGAGATCGAACGAAAACTCCTCGACTGGGAAAAATGGTACGACTTTAGGTTCATCGACCGTGCCAGCGATCCTCAGCGAATAGCACGCTACATGTCACTCACATCGTGGGAGGCGTTTCCAGCCCTTGATTCACGCTGGCATCTCAGCATCCTCGCGGTGCCACCGAAGCATCAACGTCGTGGCATTGGGAACATGCTAGTAGAGCATGGGCAAAAGATCGCCGCAGACGACGCACTACCATTGACCCTAGAGAGTAGTGTTGTGGGTAGGAAATTATACTTCAACCGAGGGTTCAAAGTTGTAGGTGAGCGGAGGATTCCGGGCGAGTACGATGACTTGATGATGGTGTGGGAATCAGAGGCGCTGAAAGGGAGGTGGCTGGATGAAAGTGAGGGGAATAAGGCCATAGTCAAGGCTGTAGTACAAGCTGCTTCGTAGATGATCGAAAATGATATGCGATACAGCGTGAACGTGATATCACCTGGGCAGTTGGTCGGGCGAGATTCTGAGATGAATGTCGGATGGACCCCTTCCACTTTGGGATAGGAACGTCACGTGGCCCCGCGTGCACCTGTATGTTTGCAGCGACGCTGCATACGGTTTCTTTGCCTTGTCCCATATCAAACATATCTCACTTCATACAACATTTTTACAACTGCACGCCCAGGTTGTCTGAGACAAGCTCTGTCTCTCTCTGTTCGCACATGCGACTGACGTAATCCACGCCGTCCGACACACGCGACGTCCATACGCGCCTCCCCACCAACGCGTCAGCCTTTTGGCCACCCACCAATTTTTTGCATACCGCTCTACAGATACCAACAATATAGCTTTTGGATCACCTAGCAAGGTCAGAAATGCCTCCGAAGCGCCCGTTACCGCGCAAGCGGCAGACGAAAATTAATTTCTCGACCACCGCGGACCCATCGCCACGGAGAATCATAGACCTTAGCGATAGCAACGATAGCGATGGCCCTTCGCCAAACCCACCCTCCAAGCGCCGTAGACTGGACAGCAGTTCGAAGAGGGGCAGAGACTCGGGTGTGCCGGTGCTGCCTAATGGACGTGGTGGGATGTTTGGTAGCTCGGACATTGACGGCTCGGATAGCTCATCGCAAGGGACTTCAGAGAGCGAGGGCGTGGTGGAGGTCGTGAAAGTGGAGCCGAAAGGGGAAAGGGGAAAGAATTCAAAACGGCACAAGGTGCGCAAGCCAGCGATACCGGAAGAAAGCGAGGATGAGATCCAGGCGGTGGGTACAAGGAAGGCGCGAGGAAAGCAGACTCGCAGACAAGAGACTCCAGATGAGGATAGCGAAGATGATGTTCAGCTTCTAAGTTCGAAGAAATCGCGGGGACAACTGAAGGCCCCGGACCGAACAAGGAAGCGACGCAGACAAGCTGCACCCATTGAAGAGTCCGGGCAAGAAGAGGAGGTGATTCGATCGACGAGAAAACGCCGACACCGACCATCCACACCGGGAGACGACGACCTCCAGGAATCGCAAAGCCAAGAGGGGGTTGAGCTAGATGATGAAGCCGACGAGAAAGGCGAGCTGAAGGAGGAACTTGCTTTTCTACAGTCTTCTCCCCTCCAAGACCGCGGCCGACTTAGAAGCACGAACACCGAGCGACCAAAGAGCGACCGCGAAAAGGCGCTTGAGGCCCTTAAGAAACGGCGCGCAGGCACAAATGAGCCCTCACCATCTGCCACTACGCCCGGGCGCAAGAAGCCTGTCATCATTGACTCTGACGCCGATTCTGATTCCGATCTCGAGATCATCCACGAGGAAGATCCTGATGAGGGAACTGCGGACGAGCGAGAAGAGACCGAAGATGACGAAGAGGATGGCGCCAACGTACACGACGTCTTCCGCGAGACCAATGAGGACGAAGATTTCATCGATGACGAGGAGGGCTTGATTGGAGCCCCTTCGGATGACGGCCCCCTTATTCCACTTGCCTTTACTGGTCTCAGCAGCGCCAAGCCACGCGACCTCTTCAAGTATGCTATTGAATGGATGGTGCAGAAAAAGATCAACCCAGCTTTCTCTTCAGATGACGAAATATACACGCTCGCGTTCCGAAAGCTCGACGATGAAGTAAAAGGGCTCGCCAGCTCTAAATTCCACTCTTCAATTTGGACGCCTGATTTCACACGAGCGATCAAGGCACGCCCCGACTTCCTGGTCAACGAGATCGGTCTCGGGAGAAGAACGGTCATGGAAGCTCACTGCGAGGCATGTAATCGGAAGAACCACACCGCGACATGGGAAGTCTCATTGACAGGGCAGCCTTACCATAAAGACTCCCTCGAGCCCATCAGCGACGAATCCGATGACAACTCCGGCACTGACAGCGACACTTCATCCGCCCTCTCCTCCCGTGGTTCCGAAGCGGAACTCAATAGCGAAAAACCCACCTACGACGCGCTCGGCGAACGCATCCCCCCGGAATCCAAAACCTTCACTCTCGGCTCGACCTGCAAAGCCAATGCTCAGGTCGCACACACACTGTACCACTGGCGCTACCACCTCAACTCCTGGGTTGTCGATTACCTTGTCCGAAAGGGTCATTGCACACCTAAGAAGCTGGTCAAGCGCGATAAGTGGAGTGTGAAGAAACGCGGCAAGTATGCGAATAAGATTGTGGATGAGATGGAGGAGGGTGGCGAGATTAAGAAGCTGCATCGGTTGTATAAGGAGCAGGTGGACTTTGCGTTGGAGGCGAGGAATGACTACAAGAGGGGTTGGGGACGGAGGGCGTAGGCTATTCTGGTGCTGAGGCTGGTAGGCTTGGAGTCTGACGAAGGCTTGGATAATACCTTGTGCTTCTGCATTGTACATGATGGTTAAGGTGCCACATTCCTTTTTATTATGACGTCTTTCAGGCACAGAGGCAACTCAGTATCAAAGATCTTGGATGGATGTTGAGCATTTGGATGGATGGTTGCTGGCGAGGGAAAATTGCAATACTTGAAGGCGGTCTGCACAATTTCCTTGGGCGTGGCGTTGGGTATGGAGTTGGATACCCCATTTGCTTCCCCTTTTTGTAGTCGGAAATGATCAAGTAGGATCACCCTCTAGCTCTTTTATATAATGAGTAGTGCGTGGGTGCAGACTCTGACTACACACCCTGAAACATAAAGTAGTGTATTCTTTAACTATAAAAGTTATTTCTAACATGCGTGTACGTTCACATATCCTAGATGCATCTTTCCCTGCCTTTTCTACAATATTACGTAGCACATGTATAGATACTCAGCTGTTGAAGCGGCAATAGTATTAAACATGGTTGAGAAGGTATTCTATGTCCATTTGGAGTCCCAGTCCCAAGCTCCAGGCATCGAGCGCCCAAAAATGCAATTGTCTAATATACCTCCACCATCCCGTCTTATGTACACTTCTTGGGAAAATGGTTTCTCAGACCGAGGGATTAAGCAGCGACCTTCACAGGTTCCTGGGCGCCTTTGACATCCAACTTGACAAAATCATCCGCAAGATCCGCAGCTTTGGTCGCTTCTATCGCGCTATCCGTCACAGGAGCGACAGCAGCCGCTTTGTCTGCCTCCTTCACAGCCTCTGGAACGCCCTCCTTCTCCACCTCCTTAGCCGTCCCATTGAGCTCGCCCTCCTTCCCATCTACACTCTTCTCCTCACCACCCCAGAGATAGATCTCACTCTCCCCAACCAATTTGCCCGCCTTCTCCCACCGCGCTGTCCTCGCAGCCCTTCGCTCTTTCGCGAGGGCGTCGAGTGCGGGCCAATAGATTGAGTGGTCGTACGCAAAGTCTACTTCGCCGCCGGAGTTCTTCATGAGTTGCGAGGAGGGGACGTGGCTGGTGAGGGGTTCGTTGTAGCGGATTTTTGTCTTTGTGACGGGGTCGATGAAGGGAGATACTAGTTTGAGGAACGTAGTTACGTACCAGGGGACTATATCATACTGTCAGCAGAGATCTCACTCAATCCCCATCGGCAAAATGCTCGGAGGTAGCTTGATGGTAGAATAGGGAACTCACGATGCGTAATCAATGCTCTCCCCAACCTCTCCGGGTAGTGGTTTTGCAAAATATTCAACACCTGCCTTGCCGTCGCAATACTGGGCTGACTCCCTGCACTCGAATTGCGGAAATCAATCAGCAGCGCCAGTGACTCCTGCCCGGGCGGTGCAATATCCAGCGTCCTCTCCAGCATATATACCAAATGCTCCACCTGCTTGGGGCTGTTCTTCGTGTTCTGCTTATTCGGGAGCAGATACAGACAGGGCCGGCCCTCATTGTCATAGCCCAAGACGACTTGCTTTCCCGTTTCGTTCTCGTCGGAGATGTAGTCTGCGGTGAAGCCGTCGGTGCCGTATTCGCGGCGCCAGATCAACGTGCCTTGAAGACGCTTAGAAGCTTGGGCGAGGTTCCATTTGGTGGCGCGCAGGTAGCGGAGGAGGCATTCACGGGTGAGCCACATGCGTTCGGAGTCGGTGAGGGGGGCTTGTTCGGCACCCTTTGCAGAGCTTTTGGGGAGATCGGTCCATGATTTCACAGTCGTGAGGAGCTCGTCGTATTTGGATTGCTGGTCGGCAGTGAGGGGAGGCGGCACAGCTGGTTTACTACCCTCTGCAGGGTGGGGGAAGGGTCCTATAGCTGACATGTTGAATAATACTCAGGGGTGGCAGGGGGTATTTGAAGAGGTGAGAGAAAGAGGTGTAAGAGGGTCAATTGTTCTGGCAGAATTGTGGGACAAGAAGGTTGTCAAGAATTGAAGAGGAAGGGAGCTGATGCCGAGCTACGGCGGTGAATGATTAAACCATGTTGGACCCTGCGTCAATGAAATGATAACTCGCCGCGAAGCTGCCTGCTCCCTATCGACGCTTTTATAGACACAGTACATGCTCCTTATCACAGCCATTACAGCTTACACGGAACGCGTCGACGCGTCTCACCGAACACCAAACCCTCACGCGCAATCCACCCCTCACCACCACCACACGGATACCATGGACGACAGCACCACCGAACTCACCGAGCGATTTGAACGCTACTGCAACACAAAAGACAATGATCTGCCCCCCGAAGTGCTCACCGAGTTGCGGCTCATGCTGAGCCTGTTCTCGATCTCGCCCGAAGAGCTGGATTTCAAATGGCAGGCATACATGATGAAGATTGGCGGAGAGGAGAACAAGATGGACTTGAAAACTGCGAGGGACTTCAAGAAGAGTATCCGGGATGCGCTGGAGCGGGAGAGCAGAGGAAAGGCGCAACAGCAGAAGAACGAGGCGAAGAGGGCTGCGCCAACGCCGCGTGCGAAGGGTGGGGACATGTATGACATGTAGGTCATAAGAGAGTAGCATATGAGAAGGAGATCTAATCGGCACAGGCTCGACGGGATGATACAGACACCGCGTGCCGGGGGCCTCAACAGCAGCGCCGTGAAGAGGAGATCGAACTTTGACACACCAGCCAGCAAGGCGCACAAAAACCATGAGATGAGCTCACCTGGTGGTGTGCTCACACCGAAAGCTGATGCCAATGGCGGACCGTACGTGCTTCCTCTCATGTCCTTTCGCAGCTCTGACAATCTCAGTGTCTTCGACTTTTCTTCCCGCCAAAACGCAGGTGACATCACCGAGCAATTAAACGGTCATATTGTGCTCCCCGAACCCCCCGAAGAGGAAGAATACCCCACCGAGCCGCGTATCAAGCTCAAAGCCAACACCGACATGTCCAAATTCTCCTACAAGACCATGGCGATGAAACTCTCCGAAGCGTCCGAAGTGCTCGACGACCGCATCGACGAATTCCGCCAATTGATCCAAGAACACCTCGATCTCGAAGACAGCGCTTTCGGCAATGCTGCCTACCAGTCGCCGAACGAAGTCATCGCCGTTGGACGCGTGTGTTCGGATCAAAGCGAGGGGAAGCTGAACACAGCATCACTCGTACTAGAAGGCTCACGGCGCTGGGGCTCGGGACGACGAGTGCCGCTCAAGCTTGACGCCTTGACATCGTACAACTTCTTTCCTGGCCAGATAGTCGCTCTCCGCGGCACAAATGCCTCCGGCGAACTATTCGTAGTTTCTGAGGTCCTTTCCCTCCCTCTGCTCACCCAACCCGCTACCACACCCTCCGATTTTGATACGCACAATGCTCGCTACTTAGACAGCTCAGAATCCAATCCCGAAAACGTACGTCCCTTGACAATTTACATTGCATCGGGACCCTACACCACAGACCAAAATCTCGACTTCGCACCCCTACACACACTCCTAGACAACGCAGCCACCGCCCGTGCAGACTCTGTGATATTGATAGGCCCCTTTCTCGATGCCGAACACCCCAGCATTCGATCCGGAGACTTCGATATCCCACCGCATGTCACAAGCCCCGATCAAGCCACCATGACCGATGTCTTCAAACACTACATATCTACGGCTCTACAATCATTCACCTCCCGCAACCCGAAATGCAACATCATTCTAGTTCCCAACCTACGAGACGCACACCACCATGCTGCCGCATTCCCCCAGGATAAATTCATCAAGAAAGAACTCGGGCTCGGCGCAGCGAGCAAAATGGTACAGTGTGTAACAAACCCGATGACGTTGAGCATGAACGAGTTCATCGTAGGTATGAGCTCGCTCGATATCCTGGATATGTTGCGCCGCGAGGAGATTGTAGGCGGGAAAGCCCGTGGAGTCAACCTATACGAAAGAGGAGCGAGGAACGTCATCGAACAGCGGAACTTCCTCCCCTTGTTTCCGCCTACAGCGCGCGAGAAACTGGGTATTCCGGCACCTATTGAAGAAAAACCTTTCAAGAACGGTGTTGCGAATGGCGAGGCGGCGGAAGCAGAAACGGATACGGAAACGGCGGAAGCAGATGATGGACCCAGTCCGTTCCTTCCCTTCGGGACTATGCTGGATACGTCGTACCTCAAGCTGGGAGAGATGTTGAATGTACGGCCGGATATTCTGATCACGCCGAGTGTTCTGCAAGGATGTGTAAAGGTATGCGTCAATCATGCCCCCTTTCGCCACACTCTTCGGAGAGATAGTAGGCAATATACTAACAAAGTGAACAGGTTGTTGAGTCCGTCCTAGTAATCAACCCAGGAACCCTTAGCAAGCGCCGCGCTGCAGGCACCTACGCCCGTCTCATCGTGCGGCCTGCTACTGTCAGTGACGAGGAAAGGGAGCGGGGTGTAGCGGTTGCCAATAAGCTGTGGGAAAGGGCAAGGGTGGATATCGTGAAGATTTAGGATGGAGTCTGGGTTAGATACTGAACATGTGGCGTTTGAAGGTTGACGGAGGTACATTGTACGTGCATCTTTAGTTAGGCGTGTGAGGGTCTGTACGGTTGTTCATATTTCGAGAATGAGGATAGGATGAGATGGCGGGAATAGCCACAGGAACAGTGGACTTTGTAAATGAAACCGTTGCTCCTCGCGCACCTTGGATGAGTGGGGCAATGACATCTTCGCTTTCATGGCTTCTCTAGGCTTCCCGCAGTAGTGCTGTTGGATTCTTACAGCTCTAGGTCACTAGGTGTCTTGCTAGCATAATGGAATGCGGTACAGCGAGCGCGTATCGTGATTAGAGTTGTGAGTCAGGATGTTGTTCTGGCATGAGGGCTTGATGAATCACAAATGAGATCCTCTTCGGCGGTCACTCCCAATCTCAAGTTCGTATAAAGGCTTCCACTCTTGCGAGACAGGTCTTCACGCCTCCCGTATCCAGAACAGCCAACTAATGACGAGTCGCATGTAGGACCAGGCGCGAAGATTTGTGAATTTAGAGTTGGAATTTTTCCTATCAAGAGACCCAACCCTTGCGTCCGTCCCATCCATGTAGCACTGGAAGTTGCACCTAGGATACTCCGAAGAAGGAAAACAGAGTGTCGGGCAAGACACTCTCAGCGAGTTGTCAATTCGCGCCTCCCATAATGCCGATGCAATGTTCGCTGTGTATTTGTCGTTAGGTAGTCATCGCGTACACCATCACGCCATCCCCCGTTCCGACCGTCGAATTCGTGAGAGATTTATCGGTGCTGTATGGAATTAGCAAAGGTGTGCGATTGAGAGGCGGTATTGTATTGGAGGTATATCGTGGTCATGGGCAAGTACGGGTCGGAAGTAGAGGTAGTCTTTCGTACCTTGACGAATCCAATGTCGGCGCTCTTCTCCCTGAAGCACTGGCGGCAGATGTTGAGGCCGTACTTGCGGATGAGACCGGCAGGGTGAGTGCAGACGCGGCTGTCAAAATTCCGTCAGCGGATATCCTTCATTCACCAACACCTCTTCGCCATCCATTTATAGCTTTCCTCCTCCATTCCGCTCTTCTACCGGCGTGCAAATCGCGTATACAAGGCTATAACGTACCAAGAGCGGGAGCCCTTGCCGTAGGTGCGCGGGCGCGAGTACCAGACGGATTCGTGAGACATGGTGGATGGGTGTGGAGCGAGATGTGCTTGCGGAGTCGCTGCTGCGTCGTAATCAGTCTACTTAGTCTCTCTTGAAGCATTTCATTCGGCGATATAGACGGTAAGGTACTTACAAAGATGCTCGTGGAGGGTGGTGTGTATCTGTCTACGGTGATGTCGTCGGTCGGGGTATTCGCGATGGGGATGCGTGTGAATTTTGGAGCGTGTGATTAAGCGAGCGGGCGATTGTGGTGCCAAGACTTTACCGCGATCGATTGGTCAAATCTTGAAAGAGAGTTGCTAGATACGGATTGTTGAAATTCCTCGACAACGAATTTGTACGTTGGGAATCGATGACATCGACCTTAAGCAAGCACACAGTCTCCAAATAATGTCCACAGCACAGGCGCCTTGGGCCCAGCTGCGGATCACGTGGAACACTCATCAACACCACAACGAAATCTGCAGAGTCGCCATAATCACACGTCTTAACCCTAAGAACGACAACATATCGCCTGCCCTTGTCTTAGAGTTCCATATCGTTCCAAAAGTTCGGACGCTCTCTGCGAGCCACGTGTGAGCTAAAACCAAACCTACCTAGTAATGCGAAAACTACGAACTTTTGAAGCTATCCACGTTCTAGATTACGCCCCTATTGGGCAGCGGCTGAGCAGCCATCCGACGTGCGCCACTCCAAAAGCCACCACGTCGTATCTAGGTAAAAACGATAACATCGCTTCTCCCTGCTAAAATTGGTAATGGCATCTTTCTTCTCGAAGCATGCCAGGTGTTTCAACTTTACGAGAAATCCCTGGGAATACGAGCTTACCTTAGTCGACGCATGCTTTGACCATACGACTGACATTTCATAATCTGTAATGAAATCGCCACCAAATGTATGCAGTGATCTTGACGAAGGCAAAAGAAGTGTTTCCATGAAAAGGAACTTTCGATTCATTGCAAGCGATATCAAGCACTATGTACAAGCTCAATCTCCGAAGTATATACACGAGAAAGATCGTAAAAGGCTCACCGGCTCCCTCATCAGAAGACATCACTATCCTCAAACAACAACACCGCACAGTCTCAATCATTAACAGCAACACTCATCCTCAAAGCGCCGCGTCAACAACCGTACCAACCAAGCCCCTCTTTCTCCTCCTCGGCGCGGTGACCAATTCACTCCTGCCCCCAAGATCACTCACGCACTGGATGTTCGTCGGTTGCTTGACACTCCTGCTCGAATAACTCCACTTGCCCGCCGCCGTGCTGGTCATAGGGAGTGTCGTTCCCCCATTGTTCAACAACAGACTCATCTGCTTGTTGTCGCCGTTGATGACGTTAGAGGAGCAAGTCACGCCGATGGTTCCCGACTGTCGCGACTCCCATGTATAAGTATTAACCACGACACTGTCGGCTGCTGTAGGGGTGACAGAGATAGTAACGTTGGCCTTGGAAGTCTTGGAAGAGTCGGACTTCTTGGAGAGCGTGACCTCGAAGACGAAAGAAGTTGCGGCTGTGACTTTGGGGAGATTGACAGTGGCGGTAGCGGCGGAAGGAGACGTGATGCTAACGGTAGCGCTTGCAGGAGAAGTCTTGGTCCATGCGTAGTTGAGATCATTGTTGTTGATCGCGGTGTTGTTGTTCGAGGCGACCAGAAAGATTTGGGCACCTCCGCGTTGAGCAGAGGAAAACGGCGCGACGAAAGCAACAGGCGCATCGCCGCCTGGGGCAGACGTACCTGTAGGCGGCGCAGTATCGCCCGGACTGCATGTCTTACTCGGCGCCGGGGGATTAGCACCCGGGAACGGCGATAAGGGACCATACTGCTTGCCATCGAGGAAGTCACCCTGTACCATGTTGCGGAAGTTGTTGAAGTTGAAAGGAATGAACTCGGCGCCGGGATTGTCGACTTCAGGGTAGATCCATTCTGTGACTGGGGTTACATATTTGCCAGCTTCGATGCCGTCCTTGGTGGTGATGATTTTCGATTGGGTTTTGACGACGTATTCACGGGTGTAAGGAGTTTGGGCTGTGGTGGACTCAATGCGGGCTTCCCATTTGCAACGGGCGTCTCCGCCACGAGGAGTGGCAGACCCAATTTGTCGTTCAGTTTCAGCACCAGTGCAGGGGTCGACGTCGATGGCGAAAATGGTCACGGCAGCGTTGGCACAGGACGATAGAAAACCAATGAACTATGCAGTGGTAAGCTAAGAGTTTTGGTAACGATGTGTTATGGTGACTTACTCTAAAGTCTGCGACTTCGACGTTGCCATTGTTATCAAAGACACCGATGAGAGCATCTTCAACACGGATGTACTGAGGAACAGTATCCGATGCTGATGTCGTCACCTGAACGTTGATGGCGGCTACTTCGAAAGCTGCGATCGTACTTCCAGTCTTGACACCCGAGTACTCAACGAAGTCCCCGACGGCGAGAGGCACCATTGCCAACGGGTCCGGCGCCGCAAAACTTGTGGAACCAGCCGGACGGTTCGAGCTTGGACACTTCTCATCCGTACTGGACCTTTGAATACACATTGGAAAACCGGAGAAAGCAGTGACGCTGGGGTTCTCATCGTCAACAGGGAAGAAAGGCGCATTGTTCGTCGCGGCACCGAACACACCATTGGGGTCACTGAGTTTGACTGTAGGGCCTCCTCGGATTTTGAAAGAGGCGTCAGCACCATTGATGGATTCAATGTATCCTTGGCCAATTCGTGTACTGATTCCCTGAGCAACGATGATTTGGGCTGCGATGGGCTGTCCTGCAATGGCGTTGCCGTTGACAGTGACTTCAAAGCCTCCGACGCCAGCACCACAAAGCTCACCAAATGGGACCCATCTCACGGGGAATTGGGTGATGAGATTCTTGGGGACTTTGAAAGTCCAGCCATCGACCGTGATAGTGCCACCAGAATTATATTCTGTGGTGTCAACGTTGCATCTGGAGTCATATTAGTATCTCCTGCGAAGGTGTGACATGGAGCCGAGGGAAGCCTCACCCATCCAAATTACCAATGACTGATACACCGTAAGTTCCTGGGATCGGGGTTGCAGCCAGAACTAATGAGGCCAGCGAAAGAATGGGAGCTATCTTTGCGTAGAACATAATGAATGATGCTTAGATGAATACGTCTAAGATGGAAAGACGATGGAGGCGTGCTGAAAAAACAGAGAAGGTGGAGAAGCATGAGATTTATATACTTCACTCTCCAGCTTATCACCCAATGGCCTGAGCGCCCCCAACCGCTCACATGTCCCTAACCCACCCCCATATCTCGTCAATATTCGTACTAAAGCATTTACCATCCGCACCCGGAAGGCCCTCTCCGCACAGCGAAACTTTCCGAATCCGAGCAAGACATGGTCCAGAAGTCCTTCTACCTGCGTACAATGCAGGGACCTCACAAGCGCGGAAAAGTGTACAGCAGAGTATCCACGCGTCAATACTTCCAAGGACATAACCGAGTTACCTAAAAAGACGTTCAACTCCGAGATATGTCCAAATTTCAGACTTGGTCTACTAGGTACGCCTCTTTGCGGGTATGGCCGATGGCGTTGATATCTACGAGGCGCTAAGTTGAAGCTTCACAAAAGAGCTTATCTGTTCTGAGCAAGAGCAAGGGACAGGCCTTCGCGAACCTGCATGTTGGCCACGGGGCCTGGGTGGGATGGGCGGACCTCTAGGCACCGGGGGCGGCTGATGAGAGCCAAAAAATGGATTCCTCGTGTTCGAGGCAGTTGTCTACACCATGTAGAAGTTTACTTGGCTCTGGTTCGCAGCCGTGAGCTAGTCAACGGTGGTGGCATACCGTAGAAACGTGGACCAAGCACTTCATAGTAAGCTAAATGTCAACTGAGTTTGGGAAGGTATATATGCGGGTATGCACTCCGAGTGATACACCATGTCAACTGGGAGGGAGCACGACTCGGTCGAATGCAAGCATTTTGGTGCCTAGAAAAAAGTCAGGCGAGATTTGCAGGCTCGCTCCACCGTCGCCTGAAGGAGCCAGATCGAGCACGCTCGTATCTCTGCTCTATTTTTACCACTGTACGTGTTCCTACGGTCCTAGCAGAAGTCTTACACGAGCGAATCCTGAGTCTCAAGAGTCTGACTAGGACTGTCAGACTGGAGACGAGATTCAGCGAACCAGTGGTGAGGATTAGAGAAGATGGAGAAAGGCGGGAGTCGACGGCTCGTGGTGGCCATTCTAGAGCACGCTCTTCCATTATTCAGCTGAGAGGCTTGCTGAGCCGAGTGGGATTTGGCGCGCGAGTCTGCAGCGTCACGGCTGTTCGCGTGCATCACAGAGCGGAGAGATGTGGCATGGCACCGGAAGAGAGTTTGTTCAATACTATCTTCGTATGTTACGGCTTTCTTCCCCCGCGACGTAGTCGGCAATAGATACGTGATGTGCCTAGAGCGACATACCTACGTAAGTCTAAGACAAGCTTCAAGAAGCGGAGAGCACTAAGCGAGTCACGCTAATTGCCCGAGCTCTCCTCCACCACCCTCGTGGGCAGGTATGGGATTTCTGATGCAAGGCCGGACAGTGTGGTCAAGGGTGAGTATGCGTATGCAGGGTACAATGTCTCAGCCGCATACACCTACATCCTGCGTGCAGCACGCAGTTCTTTGCCTCCGCCAACACTGAGTCTGGATTTGTCGACCATCGCCGCATCGCCGCATCGCTGCATTCCGCACCTTGTAGAGTAGGCACTCTGCCAGTCACATCGATCCGGTATTTTCGTGTGGGAACTTGGAAGATGGATGCAGGTTGTGCCTTGTTGGCTAGGATTTGGGCTAGTCGTCAGCACGTGCGGTAAGAAGCGAAACCGACACTGGTGCATTTTGTAGTCACTGATCGACCTCCAAAGACTCCAAATCTAGTCCATCCAATATCACGTCTGCGAAGAAGTGCCGAAGCTGCACACCGTCACCTTCACCCACGCAGCGGAGGCACAACTGCCCAGCAATCGGTATATAGCCCACGGTCTTGGTTCCGCACCTGCATCCTCGGCCCGCACTTGCAGATGATCCAATAGTCTACGGCTGCGGCCTCTTTCACCCCGAGGTGTTCGGTCATCCGACCCAACTGTACGGTAATCAGTACGCTTGTTCTTTTAGGGCAACTGGGTGACCTGGCCACCGCATGCATGGCAAAGGGGAGAACGCATATGTTGAAAGAATGTAACATTATGTGTCCATGCAGATCGGATAGGCTGTACGTGGCGGGGTTGGGTAGTTGTGTCTGGCGGCATCTTGGCAATTTTTCCTCTGAGGAATGGATGCGTATATCTCATTAGCATTTGTATCAATGACTAGAGGCGCGCTGCATGTAGTATGCATTGAAGGGACTCTTCGTCATGGATTAATGCCGATGCTCCCATGATGCCTCCGTAGAGCAATGTTTGTGTCAATCTTAGGGCATTCTACGTTTGGATAGTCTTCCGAAAGTTATATGTGTCGTAGTAGTCGTCGTGCATCGTTCCCCTCTCCCACTCGCGGAAACACATATCCTTTCGAACGTCCAGTAAGGTGAAGTCTCCAAAGTGATTTGCTAACCTTTCTTCGATCACTTTCTCTTCCGGAGAGAGAGATTGGCTCTCGATATCCGCCATCAAGTCTGCGACTTCAAGCATACATCACTCGTATGGCTCTGAATTTCGGGTCCTTCGTATCAACAAATTCCACAAGATAACTTGATCTTGAAGACCGCAGCAGACACATTGTGACGGCGACTGATACCGCATATGAGTGCATTTAGCACAAGCCGGGTCAAAGTCCTTAAGCCTGTAATGCCCATGAAATGCTCGATGCCGCTCCGGTTACGTTCACCAACTCAGTGAGTTCCCCGAATAGATGCAAGAGCAGGGATGCGTTGAATGTAGTTGCCTTCCGAGCTGTACTCCTGTTCTGTATGGCCATATTCGTTTTGCGAAGTGCGGAAACGCATTTTTGGCGTCCTAGTTTCCGGGCCGAAGGTGAATAAAATGGTTCGAAAGAAATGCGAGGCTAAAGGCATCGATATTCGAGGAGAGAAGGTCCGGCGCATTCTCGGAATTGAGATGCGGAGACAGGAAGTCCCAATCCCGCGGCCAAAGTCCTCAATTTAGAAGGCGAGGAATAGCTCACGCGCCTGAACTTGTAGATCTACTGGAATGTTGAGCTAAGTTGCCACTCTTTTTCGTCCGCTTCGAAGCAACCTTGCTCTTGCGTGATGTTGTTTTTGACCGCACAATTTGAGTTTCATGATAGATATCAAGGGGGTTGGCATCTCGATAACCGTAGCATCCGGTCCTAGCAAGGAAGTAGGAGCTACAGCTGGGGCGCTGGAGGTCGCACTGTGTCCTGAGCTGAATGTTCAACACGTGAATTGCTCAGGGGAGGTTTATGCGAAGGGCCACATCTTTGGCAGGCCGTTGATGACCGTCCATGGAGCACCCTGACGCCTTCTGGTATGCGGATCATAAGACACAGCAGCATCCAAATTGGTAGCTTATCGGTCGAGATGTTGTGGTGCGTATTACTGCGTGTGCTAGGCTGACCGATTAGAGATGGAAAGAAACTAAGCCGTTGAGGTCCACGGGTTCAGACGAGGTTCAAGAGTGCGCTAACCGTATTCAGTAACCAACCCGCAGGCGTTCTGACGTCAATTCTCAAAACCATCCCCCCAGTCTTCATAATCTTTGGTCTAATCAGACGGGATAGAGTTGACTCATGCACAGAAACTATTCGTCAATTTCGCAAAGTTTCGGTTCTGAACTTCAGCACTAGCTAGGAATGAGAACGCAAAGGGTGTAGCGTTTGGGGCTAGGTATTCTATGGAAGCAACCTAGAGATAAGTCAAATTATGATTGAATATGTCTATTCCCGTGAAGTGACAGGTTCCCCGTAGGGCCGAGGAAGCTAGTATGAGCCGCAGGGGCTAAAATAGTCGGTAAAGCTGTAACGGAGTATTGACGTTGAACTTGGTACCACTGGGAGCAGTGGCAATCATGGGAGAGATTAGTAATCTGATGCCCTGGAGCAGTTAGAAGACTTCCACATCCAACTTCCACTCCGGCCTCCCCTCTCGCCACTCATCAAACTCTACCGAGCCAGGCATCTCTCTCCCATCGCTCAGCTTCAGTCGAGGGAAGGACTTGTTCTGCCAGTCGTAAACCGCCTCCTTGCTGGTGATTTCGTCATTGACCAAGACAACTGCACCTGAGTGCCATCCTGCAGCACTAACCCGGAGCGCAAAATGAGCCCCCAGACCGTCCTCACCCTTGTCCTTATCCCACTCCCTTCCTTCCTGCTCAACCCATTCGCTAACCTCTCCTTGCATGTTACGATCGGTGTTGAACAAGCCCAATCTCTCGCTTGCTTCTTCGGGGTCCTTACCGCCATTTCCAAGGTGCTTGATCCATTCGTCTTGTTCTGGGCGAAACCAGACTTGACGACCATGTGTGTACCCATGTGGGAGAAGTTCAGCGTCTCCTCCAAAGCCGTGACCACCTAGACCACGTAGCCGACTCGCCAGACCTCCGTCGCCACCTAGTCCCAGTGCACCGCACGACTGAAGCTCAGTGCCATACGACGTGATTTTCCCCGAGGAGTGGAGGGCAAGAAAATGGTAATCGCCGAATGCGACAGAGATGACACCGGTGTGTTGAAGCGCGGGTATCACTCTGAGCCCCTGGGTGCTCGTCTGGTTGGGGTCGGAGTTACGCGCGTTCCAGCATGCATCCAGATAGCTTTGATCTGCTATAACAACTTCCCCATTCTTGAAAACGGCGAAGCGGCGAAAAGAGCCCTGTACGTCCATGGTGGAACTGTCCTGGCTTCCCAGTGCTTTCAGTTCAAGGATCTCGTTCACTTTGTTTCTGTCGCCGAGTCTGCCGCAGAAGACTTTACCAATCTCCGTGACAAAAACAATGAACTGTTCTAGAATAATGTAATTGACCACGGCACCGACCTCTTCGCCAAGCAGTCTCTCGTCGTCACTCTCTCTCGTGGCACCTCGAGGACGCTGGTAACCTGTTCTCGGCACTTCAGTGTTTTCTAGGACGAGCATGGTATCTGACTCCTCGTCTGAATCCTCACCGCTCCGATGCACCGGACTCCAAAGGACAATACCGGTACCGTAAATATAAGCTGAGCTGCAGCTCCAGCCTGCCACGACTTGTTTTACCTGACCGTAGAGTCCAGATTTGGCGGCCAGTATTCACCGAGCTGCGCCTTCGTTGATACAGACGTCGGCAAACTTGATGCCCAGGCCAGTCTCTCCCAAATCAACCCATGACCATATCCTTCCACTGTCGGACAGGCCGAGTATGTGTTTTCGACCAGCGGAAAACTGGCGAATTGCGATGGTTGGCTCTTTCCATACTGCGGCGGTCTCAAACCCAGGATATCCGGAGGGGAAACGAAGCGCTTCAAGATTGCCTGGGCGGTATTGAGCGCTCTCGCCATTGATCACTCCAGCGGTATATAATGTGCCGGTTGAGTCCAAAATGGTAGTAGACCAGCCACTTCAAACGTCAGTATGGAAAGTATCACTGAACCCAGAGTGAGGCGGCATTGCCAGGGTTCTTTCACAAATTTTGACTCAAAGACGTACCCGCATTGTAAATCAGCCACAATTCCAAATCTCTTTGCACCATCCATCTCCTTGGGAAATAGGCAATTAGTCTGGCTGGCCCACATGCGTCGAGGGTGAAATCGCCCAATGGGAGGCCTGGGGACGTCCTCTGACTCCGCATGCCCCAACCGCCCTCGTGTGTTGAGTCCCCAAGTAAAGACACGACTCTGAGTGAGCATGCGACGGTAAAGCTTCTGCCAGCGGGCACCTGAGTCGGCAGGACAAAGTCAGCAATGCTCATTCAAGGGGATGCCAGCGGGCGTCATCTTGGGCCCTGAAGTGCAGTGTCCGGAGCTCAGCACAGGTTATATCTGAAGTTTACGCACCATCATGTTGCACCACAGGCTGGTTTGGTACACGGAAGGTGCTTTGAGTGGCGTAGCTCCAGTAGGCTGAATCTAGCCGGAGTGAGGGCTGATGGAATGCTTTGCAGGTGCAGCATAGGGCGAGAAAAGACTTTGCATCCAAGTACGGGAAAATGAGCACGAGGATGTCGAGCGGTAGTTCTGTAATGTTGGTAACCTTGTCGGCCATGCTGAGATTCCGCCCCGCAGAGTAAAACTTGAGGCCACTTTCGAGCCTACGGATCGTGATAAGCTGTGCCGGACTTTTGACCGCGAGTTTGAAGCAAAACCGTCTCGCAGATTCTCGAGGAATGGGCACAGGGTTTGTAGACGGCAGCAGGAAGAGACATGCCACCTTGATGACGCAACTGCGGCATGTTGACGCTAGTGGCTTGGCACATTAGAGCAAACACGGCCTAGTAGGCTCTGAGTCAACACTACCGCATCAGTCAATCATTGATTGAAGGTCTTTATTTCTCACAAGCAACCACTCTCAACACAGATGTACACCCGTTGCACCCCGACCGACCCATAATACTATCAAAAAGCCTATGTCTCTCTCGCCGGAATACCAGCCATTCAGGACAGCCTTCCCCCGCTTTCGGCACCGACACACGGACTCGAATTTCTTTGGCCACACGTGAAGAGCCGGGACAAGCGCATTTGAAACCACAACACTATTCACCATGAATGAGACAGCTGTGAAAGAAGCGGTTCAATCACCTACTGCGCCCGCAGAGACGGTGCAACCCCTGTCAGCCCAGACCAAACCCGATGCCAAGGACGCAAAACCCGCAGAGGGCGATGCTCCAAAGAAGCTCACACCAGCAGAACTGAAGAAGCAAAAGGCTGCAGAGAAGCAAGCGCGGCGAGCCCAACAGAAAGCCGCAGGACCAGCAGCTACCCAGCAAGGACCCCAATCCAAGGAGGGATCCAAACAGCAACAAAAAGCTTCTAAACAGCCACCTAAGGATGATAAGTCAAGGCCTTTATCGGTCAGGAGACATCCGTCTCAGTCGAATGCACCGCCGCCGCAACAGCCCAAGAAGGAAGCGAAGCAGGACCCGAAGCAGCTCGGGCTCTTTTTTAGACATCTCTACAGCCAGCCCCGGAAGCATTCCATGGCGGGCGCCTCGAAAGATGTTCACCCGGCTATCCTTGCGTTGGGCCTGCAATACAGCAGCTATACTATTTGTGGTAGTACAGCACGAATGGTTGCTATGCTTCTGGCATTTAAGGCGCTCATCGACTCGTACCAGACGCCTGTGGGAACCAGCTTGTCGCGTCATTTGATCCAGTTGCTGGGTCCTCAGATTGAATACCTACGTGACTGTAGGCCGTACAGCATTAGCATGGGAAATGCTATCCGATGGCTGAAGGACAGTATGTTTCCCTCTTCCTTTATTTGCGAGTACACTTCGGCTAACAATCATGCCAGTCATTGTGAAGACCGATCCCTCTACCCCAGAGTCCGATGCAAAGCGCAACCTTCTCGACGAAATTGACATGTTCATCCGCGAGCGTGTCACTGCCGCCGACAAGCTCATCCGCGACATTGCAGTCACCAAGATCCTCCCCGGCGACGTCATCTTAACCTATGCAGCCTCCTCCATTGTCGAACAAACCCTCCTCCAAGCCCATGCTGCCGGTGTCCCCTTCTCCGTCATCGTCGTAGACTCAAAGCCACTCTTCGAGGGCAAGACGCTCGCCCGAAAGCTTGCCAATGCCGGCCTGCAAGTGCGCTACTTCCTCATCACCGGCGCTTCCCATGCCATCAAAGATGCTTCGAAAGTCTTCCTCGGCGCCCACGCAATGATGTCGAATGGCCGTCTCTACTCGCGCGTGGGCACAGCACTCGTCTCTATGCTAGCTAACGCGCAATCACTTCCCGTGATTGTCCTCTGCGAATCCGTCAAGTTCACCGAGAAAGTCGCTCTAGACTCTATCGTCGGCAACGAAGTCGCACCTTCCGAAGAGCTGCTCTCTGAAACTGAGCGGTATGCTCTTCTCCCGCTCAAGCCCCACCTTCCAAAATCGCACCCTGCGTCTTCTGAGGAGCCTTCTGCGGAAGGAGCCACATCCGCGCCGTCGGACGTGCTCAAATGGATCGACGGCTCGAAGAACTTGCATCACCTGCAGGTCCTGTATGATGTTACCCCTGCGGAGTATATCGACATGGTTATCACGGAGTATGGAAGTCTGCCACCGAGCTCGGTGCCCGTTGTTCATCGATTGAGTACGAACATTTGAATTAGTAGATTTTAAGGGCTTCATGGGGCATGCAGCCGAGTTTCAAATGTGCAGATATGCTTTCTACAACTTCCAATATCGAAAGTGACCCCAAACTTCGCTCCGCAGCTCCACATCACGCTAGAAATTTTCGTTAGGCTGTGGCATCGCCCATCATCGCAATGAAATTTTTTCCCCTATAGGGAATGCGGACAAGTGATCAGCTGTTAACTATATCATGTATACATATCATGAGATGCACCATGTATGGCTAAGCCTCCCTCTTCGCAGCCATCAACTTCCGATACGTCTCAATAATGCCCTGCCTCTCCACCCCCAGCTCCTCCCTCTTCCTCAAACTCCCACCCATCTTCGGCACATTCCCCACCTCCACCTTCGCCCCATTCTTGACCTTGAAGATCTCTCTCGGCACCCTCTCAAAGTTCGGCGGTGCCTGCACAACATCATGCAACCCTTTTCTCTCTTCCCTCTTCTTCCTCAACTCGTCCCACTCATCGCCTTTCCCATCGTCCACCTCGCCCACCATCAGCCTCCGCTTCCCCTTCTTCTTGTTCTTCTTAGACGACGCGGTATGTAGAGATGGCAGATCGACACTCTTGTCTTCCCACAGAGCATTCGTCTCGTCTTCCTCCTCCTCGGCGAGCTCGAGGGCTTCTTGTTCGCGGTCACGAATCCGTGCTTCTTCCTTGCGCCAACCAGCTTGTAAGCGTTTGAGATGCCGCTCGTGCTTCGTGATGCGGTGATCACTTAATCCTGCGACCTTTTTCCCGGTCTTTGCCACGGCACCAAGCGGCAGGGCTTGATTGACCCGCTGCCTGAAATCCGAGAGCGATTCTCCAGGCATGATTTTAAGCTTTTCCTGCTGTGGTTGCGCTTCGCTGTCTACGGTCACTTCTTTCTCGACCTCGGCCGCGGTAGAAGTTGGTTTGGGAGGTTGTGTGGAATTGGCTTTCTTCGCTTTTTTCCCAGGGCCGTCGTCGAGACCTGAGCGTCGCTTTCCTGGCTTGTTGAACGTCATGAGGCGCGCGAAGGCTTTTGGGGTGTCGTCAACGCCATAGCCTTCTACCGTGTTGATTTTGCGCTTCTTGTTCTTTGGAGCCGGATTCGATGCGCTGCGCGATTTGGGGACGGCGAGGGGGCCGGCGTGCTCAGTGGGTGGGAGGTTGAAGCTATGGAGCCATTGTTAGGAAGAGAATTGACGAGGGAGAGAGGCGTATACTTTGACTCGTCATTATCGGCTTTGCGCTTGTGCTTGTGAGGCATGGCGGCGTGGATATAGCCGACTTCAGTCGCAAACTTGAAATTTCGGTGCGAAAAGTTGCGGAGAAGACTGGAAGGGTGGGGGGGCTACCTAGGTAGGCTTAGCGGTCCAAAGCTTGGCAGAGACGGTCACGTGCCGGCGCTTTTCACCCCGCTTTCCCTTTTGAAGCGTGGAAGAAAAGGTTTGTAAAGGCATGTCCCGTACGCAATACACGCTGTTGCATTTGAAACATGGGACAAGTCTTCAGCAAGGCTTTTCGAGTTAGAGTGTATCAAGCACACGCGGTCTGATACGAAAGTAACCGTGGAAGGCCTGAGAGGCTAGAGATGCGTTTCTAGGGCTATCGAGGTATCGTGATAAATCCGTATCGTTCACACTAAGTTACAGGTTGAATGCATTGGTGATTCTGACTCTGGTGAAACGTATCCGGATTGTATTGCTCGTGCGACTTCCCATCTAGCATGCGAGCCGAAAGGGGAGTCCTAATCGGCGGCTCCTCTAGGCATGAGTGGTGTGGATGTGTTTCTCTTTGCAGTAGACCAGGCGATTGATAGCCATCATTCAGCATGTTCATGATCTGATGCTGGCCAGTTGGAAACATCGAATGGCTTTCCACACCATACTGAACCTTGAACAGAACTTACCGTTCAGGTCAAGCTTTCAAGACCGTAAACAACCTACCGGTACGTCATTGCTCGAAGTAATTGATGGAAACCTATGTGCTCAGGTGCCACAAGTTAAATACCTAGGTAGAGCCACACATGTAGCTCGCCACCTCCAAGTTCGAAAGCAATGGCTCTCCAAACAATTTCCAAATGTGTGACCAACAAAGCCACCAATCACGCAAGGAGCACGGCATCGTGGGCTTGACTTGAGTCCTTTAGGAGGGTCGCCAGTTTCAACCAACCAACACACGCCCATCACGCTACCAGCCTACCAATATTCGATCGCTCGTAAAGGCCCTCCTGCCCCCAGACATCATGTCAGACTAATGGCCCGTCCCAATCTTTGCCAAACCACATCTCTTCTGAAGATCGCGCACTCTGCCTCAGCATGTGCTGTATCCGAACCCTCAATTTGACACCTTGCATTGCTTGCACCGCTGGTCGAGCTGTCAGATTGTCTCACCTAGCACCGCCGTAAAACCCGGGGTCGCTAACACTGCGCCCGCAGTCCGGACCCTGATGCCACTCAGCTACTGTTAGAGTTAGACTGTGGGGCCCTTTTTCACTCCCCGAGAGCACCTGGGCCCGAACCCGTGTCTTAAAAAAAGTCTGCGACGCCTCAGTCCACCTCCCAACCTTGCTGACACCTTTCTTCCTGGAATTACGAACAATTATTCCTTCGAAATAGTCGAGTTCACCGAAACTTCGAAAGCCAAGAGTTCCGACCCTCTTCGCTGCACCTTCTCCGCGCTAGCCCCTCAGGGTCCACATTCGCCATTTACAGCGCGACCGCTCATTGGCTGGTACCTGACAGGATGGATCCCGTCGATGACAACACGTTGAATCCTCTTCTTGGGAACTTCGACTCGAATCTAACCACTTCTCCTTCATCAAAAGATCAGACAGTCGTATCACTACGAGCATTAGAGGATGGCGAAGACGACTCAGAGATCGTTGAACTGAGAGCGAGACACAGTGTGTTGGGAAGGTTGCTAATGGCGGTCAGGAGGCGGCGAAATGGGACTTCGCAGGAAGAAGAGGAGTTGACGGAGAGAAAGCCAAAGATACAGGTGAAGGGGAGTTGGAGAGACTGGAGAAGAAGAAGATTTTGGGTTAGAGTCTTTTGGGGGATACCGTTGGGGGTGGTTTTGTTCTTGTGCGTCTGCGTTCCGTTCCCGCTCCAAAGCTTCCAAGATCACATGGAGAGACTTTCATCATGATATGAGTGACGCAGCATACTGACTATGTTAGTGGCATCGTACATATCGTCAATGTCTTCTTCTCGTCCGTCAATGTATTGCAAGATGATGAAGATCCCTTCCCATCAAGTTGGGGACCTTTGACGCAGTTCCGAGAAGGCAAAGAAATCGAGCTCGAAGGCCTTACTAGAGACGTCACGCCTATTCACTGCCACTCGCATAACGACTATTGGCGAAAAGTCCCATTATACGAAGCCCTTCGATGGGGTTGCACAGGTGTCGAAGCCGATGTCTGGCTCTTTGACGATGAGCTTTTCGTTGGACACAATACCAACGAACTTACTCGGGAACGGACTTTCCGGTCCATGTATGTGGATCCGTTGATGCGCATTTTGGACCTCCAGAACACTGTCAATAAGAACTTCACCACGTCAGGAGATGCGACTAAGTACGGCGTGTACGAGGTGGATCCAATGCAAACGCTTGTTCTGCTCGTCGATTTCAAGAATAACGGGCACGACATATACCCTTTTGTGTCTGAGCAACTAGCTCGATTCCGAAGTAAGGGCTATCTTTCCTACTTTGACGGCAACACGACTGTTCCGGGCCCTATCACCATAGTAGCCACTGGCAACGCTCCGTTTGACCTGATTACTGCCAACACAACCTATCGCGACATCTTCTTCGACGCACCACTAGATCGCATGCACGAAGAGCCTTCTTTGTCGCCCACCATCGTTGACATCAATGCTGAGCTTCACAGGCTAGCACCACCAACCATCAAGCGTGAAGATGGCCAAGGCAGTGTCGGCACGGACGAAAACTCCCATTTTGACCTCACAAACTCATACTACGCTTCCGTCAACTTTGGAGCATCCATTGGATGGTTGTGGTTTGGACGTATCTCAGACGCCCAGCTCAAGCTTATTCGTGGTCAGATCCAGGGTGCGAAGAAAAGAGGGCTGAAGGCGAGGTACTGGAGCACGCCGAAATGGCCAATTGGGTTGCGGAATAAAGTATGGAAAGTGCTTGTCGAAGAGGGCGTGGATTATTTGAATGGAGATGATTTGAAGGCGATGACGACGATGAATTGGGGCGTTAAGAGGCATTGGGGATGGCTCGGTTGACTGTAGCAAACTGTTAGAAGATTTATAGAATGTGGGATGAGGAGTTCTGGATAGGCAATCGTGTTTGTGTACGAAGCCTACACGCATAGCACTTAGCCTTCATGTGGATTTCTGTATGTAGCGTTTAGCTTCAGCCACGTCTTTTATGATGCCATTTCATGTCCTCGTCCTGGTGTTAATGCTTTTTTCAGTGTACTGTAAACACGTACTAACCATTCACATCGATGCCACTTCTCGTTTCTCCAGCGCCAACATTGTCCCCACCAACGCTGTATTCGCAACAGGCACCCAATACGATATTCGCATCCGTCTCTGACTATAAATCCCCGTGCCTAGACTCAAGGTTCAGCGTATTCATCGCCTCGTTGTATTAATCCACGTACTTGTCAACATCAACGTCAAACTCGCTCCATATGGCACTCTCGTTCCTTCCTGCATCACTAAGAACCCCGCAATACACATCAAAACGCCAATGAAGTTCGAGTGCCGCGTAGCATCCTTTATTGGGATAATGAGGTAGAATGCATCGCGCGTCCCCTCTGCTTTGCTCATTTCTTGCGCGTAGAGGGTTGGTGTGAGGAGGGAGGTGATGCGCGCTTGGCCGCCTAGGAAGAGCTCGAAGCTTAGGACGGAAGGGAGGGTTTTGCGGAGGATTTCGAGGATAGAGTTGGTGTCCATTTGTGGGATGTTTTGTATGTCAAGGGTGGATCTTCTAGTGTTCGATGGTTTGGCATTTCATGTTACTAGGAAGTGATGGGGAGCATTTACGTCAGTGGTACATATGGAGAACGAACCAGATATTGGTACTACCTACGTCATGTCAGCATCCTAAAATTTGTCCTCTGCTCTACTCTCAAAAATTATTGCAGTGTCAAGATCCTAAGTCTTGAACACTCCAAGGACCTGCAGGAAAGAACTTCGGAAGGATCACAATATGTACGTAGAATTAGATGTGCGCTGGGGTGATCGATGGATAACATCTCATAACGTGTGTGGTCACCAACTTCACATACAATATTCCGCATCCCCACTAACCATCCCTAATTCCTCGGACAATGGATAGAACAACAAACATCATCAGCGGCGATCTCCAGGTATAACCTCACCTTCCGTGTTTGCATAGCCTCGCATATTCAGAACTCGGTCCGACATCTCACCCATCCAAATACAGAACTCGGTCCGACATTTCACCCATACAAATGCGAACCGGCAAGAGCTCCACAGCGCCGTTCGGGACTTCCCTGCGCCTTCCATGGCCGGAGCCAAGGCGGCTTCCCGCTGCAACGTGCGGGGAATCAATATCTACGAGGCAGGAACATTGTCCAATGCAGCTTCTGCCATAGGTGGTATTGCATAATGGGTCCAAATCCTAATCCTAGCGCATTTCACTCTACGCGAGACGAGTATAAAGCTAAAGAGCCCCACGATTGTCAGCGGTACGACCACCACCTTGGCCTTGCTTTGGACAGACGGTCAATATGAGGCTGTATCAAGCTTCGGCACTTTTGGGCCTAGTGACGTCGATTTTGGCCACCGGCCTCAACCATCGTCAGGCTTCGAATGATAGCTGTCCGGGATATACGGTGCGCAATGTTCAAGATGACGGCGCGAGAGTCACGGCGGATCTGACGTTGGCGGGGGCGGCTTGCGATGTCTATGGCACGGATCTGGTGGATTTAAAGTTGGAGGTGGTGTACGAGACGGGTGAGTGAGGACGCACACATATTCACCCAAATCGTTTGATTGATTGCTCAACAGAAAGTCGCCTGCACGTGAAGATATACGATGCAGAAGAGCTTGCGTACCAGGTCCCCGACTCACTTTTCCCTAGGCCATCAAGCGATGATGTTGAGCCTTCAGAATCTGCCCTGGCCTTTTCGTACAGTAACAGCCCATTCTCATTCCAGATCACGAGGAGAAGCACCAATGAGACTGTTTTCGACACTTCGGCTGCCAGTCTTATATTTGAGAACCAGTATCTGCGCTTACGTACAAGCCTTCCGGAATCGCCCTACCTTTACGGGTTGGGCGAGCATACAGATCCCTTCAGGCTGAACAACACCAACTACACCAGGACGGTGAGCATATCCCAGCCATGTGACGAAGAAAAACGCTAAAATAGGCAGCTGTGGAACCGTGATTCATATGGTGTACCCACTGGATCAAATCTTTATGGCCACCACCCGATCTACTTCGATCATCGAGGCGCCTCTGGCACTCATGGTGTGTTCCTGCTGAGCTCAGCTGGAATGGACGTCAAAATCGATAACACTGGTGGCCAATTCCTCGAATACAACGCCATTGGGGGTATTCTTGACTTTTACTTCCTCGCCGGACCAACGCCCAAGGATGTCAGCGTCCAATACTCCGAGATCTCCGGCAAAGCGGTAATGCAACCCTATTGGGGTTTCGGCTTCCACCAGTGTCGATACGGATACAGAGATGTATTCGCAGTGGCTGAGGTGGTTTCCAACTATTCCCAGGCAAATATTCCGCTTGAGGTATGTTTCTCGTCCCAGCGTCATAGTGTGATATGCTAACCTCTGCAGACTATGTGGACCGACATCGACTACATGTATCTACGCAGAGTATTCACGCTCGATCCAGAAAGGTTCCCAATCAACCTTATGCGCCAGCTTGTGGATCACTTGCACCAGCGTCAACAACACTACGTAGTCATGGTGGACCCTGCAGTGTCTAACCGGAACGATGTCCTCCCCAATCTTGGTTACACCGAAGGAGTTGAGCTCGACATCTTCCACAAAAATGCCAATGGCTCAGGGTATTACACCGGTGCTGTTTGGCCTGGACCTACCGTTTTCCCCGACTGGTGGCATCCGTCGGCTCAAGCGTACTGGAACAATCAGTTCCTGAGGTTCTTTGATCCTGAGACCGGCATTGATATTGATGCTCTTTGGATCGACATGAACGAAGCTGCTAACTTCTGTCTCTACCCCTGTTCTGATCCTGAGGGGTTTGCCGATGAATCTGGCAACCCGCCGCAACCGCCTCCAGTTCGCAACAGCTCCGGTCGCCCGATTCCCGACTTTCCAGCCGGCTTCCAACCAGCTTCATCACAGAGGCGCCTTCTTACTCGACAAGATAATGGCACTGATCAATATCTTGGTCTTCCTGGACGTGATCTCATTAACCCCGAGTATCTCATCAAGAATGCTGCCGGCTCGATTAGCAACAAAACGATACCCACGGATGTGCAGAACTACGTTGGATCCTACCAGTACGACACACATAATCTTTACGGTTTGATGATGAGCATTGCATCGCGCAACGCTTTGCTTGCCCGTAGACCGACCAGACGTCCTCTTGTCATTACACGATCTACAGTAAGTCATTCCTGCTTTTCGCCTCTATTTCACTCGACTAACACCACTCTTTAGTTTGCTGGAGCCGGTAGCCATGTTGGAAAGTGGCTTGGTGATAATCTCTCGCTCTGGGAGCACTATCGTACTAGTATCGCCAATATTCTCGAATTTGCGTCACTGTTCCAACTTCCTATGGTTGGAGCTGACGTATGCGGATTCGGTGGTAACACGACGGAAACTCTGTGCGCTCGCTGGGCTACACTTGGTGCCTTCTACCCATTCTTCCGCAACCACAACGGCGATACTTCGATCTCGCAAGAGTTCTATCTTTGGCCCACGGTGGCCGAGGCCGCCAGGAATGCCATCAGTGTTAGATATCGCCTGCTGGACTACATCTACACACATTTGCATCGTCAATCCGTCACCGGCCTGCCGATGTTAAACCCTCTGTTCTTCCAATATCCGGAAGATCGGAATACGTTTGCCATCGAGCATCAGTTCTTCTACGGCGACAACATCCTTGTCAGCCCTGTGCTCGAGGAGAATAGCACCGCTGTTTCAATTTATCTTCCCAAGGGCGTCTTCTATGACTACTGGACGCACGAGAGGATTGAGGGCACTGGTTCTTACGTGAACCTCACTGATATTCCATTCACCTCAATCCCTCTCCATATCCGCGGTGGTTCCATCATCCCTCTACGCGCTGAATCTACAAACACTACCACTGAGCTTCGTAAGCAGAACTTTGTTCTATGGATCGCGGTCAATGAGACCAATCAAGCGGAAGGCTCCCTCTTCCTCGACGACGGAGACAGTCTCAACCAGAACGCGACCTCAGAGATCAACTTCTCCTACACCAATGGCTCTTTCGTCATGACTGGTACTTTCAACTACCAGACTACTGTTGTCATTCAAAACGTCACGATTTTGGGCGCATCTCGTTCCGGCAATTCGTCGAACGAGCACAGTCAGCGCCTAGGTGGAAGCACCGCGCTTAATGGACCGATTAGTCTAAATCAAGGCTCCACCCACAGTTTCTAGCAGATACCGCGCTGGTACGGGGTCATGAAGTGGGATTTTCTTTGATATCTCGAAACTAAGTACATACCATAGCCTTGGTAGACGAGCTTAGTGCTTGAAGAAATACAAAAGTTTGACGCGTTCATTTCAACCGTCACCATTCAGTTTATGCTTCTGGCACTGGTTCCTCCTTCCCATTCATTTCGCCGACATCCAAAGCAACCAGAAACCGACTTACACAATTATACGCTGCTATCGTCGCTGTAATCTCCACGACCTCTTTATCGGTGAAGTATTCCTTTAGCCTCGCAAAGGTCTCATCATCCACAGTGACAGACAGCGTCATAGCATCCGTATACGCCTAATCCCAATACCCCACATCAGCCATTCTCTCCCCAAACCCACAGCCAAGGGCAGTATACACGAAAGCGACGTACCATAACAGCACCGTGTTTCTCATCCAGCACATCCCCCACTATCTGGTGCTCAGGCGAGTTTCGTACCGTGTCGACGTGTTCTTGCGTTATCCCCGGGGCGGAGAGGAGGAGTGGTGCGTGGTGGGTCCATTCGTACCATGCTTTGTCTTTGGACCGAAAGAATCATATTAGCTTCCGGAACGTAGACGGGGAATCGGATGTACATAATATCGATATTCAATGGAAAATATAATATAAACTTACTTAATACAGCGACGCGGCATATTGCCGTCTCGCGGATGGAAGGGGAGAGCGTAGTACGGGTGCGGATAGAGGCAAGGAAGGAGTTCCTGGGGTCATCAGATGAAGCCAACAGGTTTCGAATTTCGAATTTCGGACTTTTTGAGCAGAAGGGTTTCGAATATAATCTAAGAGGGCTTTTTTGATCTTGGGCTTGTGGATCTACTTCTGTTTCTAACTTACCATCCATCAGCGACCGGCGGAGCGTGGAGGAGTGCGCGATCTAGCTCTATGAGACCGCCGGAGCCGCGACGTTGCTTTACGCGCGAGACGATGGCTTGGTCTTCTGCGTTTTGGAATTGGGGATTGGGGGGGATGTAGGGGAGGCGCATGGTGTGTGGGGAATATGTGAGTTTGGGGGGTTATGAAAGCGAGTCAAGGGGTGGGTGAGGGTACATGAGACGAGCGAGAATGACGGAGACGGAATGGTTCCGACAAATCGGTTTCATCCGGAAAGGTTTCCGAAGCCTTCCGACCCCTCGCTTAAGGACATGGATATGTTGAATCTTTCAACCTTCCTCAGTTTTCAATCACATTATATAAAAAATGGCACCTCCAAAGCCAAAGGCAAAACAAACTACAAAGCCTCCTCCAAAGAGGTCCAAACCCACAACCAAGCCATCGTCATCAAAAGGAAAAGAACCCACCGCCACATCCCCATCCCAAATCCCCCTCGATCTCCAACAACTCCTCCTCAACATCTTTGCTACATCCTTCCCCCACCGTTTGGACTCCGACATCAAGCCTCTCCTCCAAGAAATAAAAGGCCATCTCTTCAACCGCGACTTCGCCGCTGCATTTGCGAAACAGGAGTTTCTGGAGGCGTATGCGGTGCGCTGGAGCCCGAGTCGCGCGTTGGGGTATTTGCAGGTTCTGGAGGGGTTGAGGGGGGATTTGGAGCTTTTTGATGGGAATGGGGTGGAAGATAAGCGGGTCGGTGGGGATGGCGATAGGGATGGGATGGAAGGGGTGAGGAAGAGGTGTAAGGTTGTGTGTTTAGGTGGTGGGGCGGGGGCTGAGATTGTTGCGTTAGCGGGGTGGATGAAGATGATGAAGAAGGAATTTGAGCAGGAAGACGGAAGTCGACCCGAGAGAAAAGAAGATGATGTTGATGAAACGGAGGCAACAGCTGCTAGTGAACCTAACATTAGCATGGAAATCATAGCCATTGATATCGCGGCCTGGGGTCCCGTAGTCGACAAATTAACCCACGGAATCATAACAAACCCGCCACTTTCCGCCTACGCATCCGCAGCAGCTAAACAAGCCAATACCGCACTGCTCTCATCGGGAGACATCAACATCTCCTTCCACCAACACGACATCCTAAACCTTCCCCCGGACACGCTCTCCCATGCACTCCAAGACGCCAATCTAGTAACCATTATGTTCACCCTCAACGAACTCTACACGACCTCCCTCCCCCTCACGCAGTCCTTCCTGCTGCACCTCACGAAAAGTCTCCACCTAGGGGCTATACTGCTCGTGGTGGATAGTCCGGGGAGTTACTCGACGGTGAGTCTGAATGGGGCGGAGAAAAGGTATCCGATGCATTGGTTGCTTGAGTATGCTTTGTTGGGGACGGGCGGAAGGGACGAGGGGGAAAGGGGGTGGGTGAAGGTGAGGGGGGAGGTGGGGTGGTGGTTTAGGTTGCAGGAGGGGTTGAGGTATCCGATTGAGTTGGAGAATATGAGGATGCAGGTGCATTTGTATCGGAGGGTGTAGGTATGACAGGGAGTGGATGTGGAATGAAGAGCGGACGTTATCGACAGTCAGCATTCCTCACGCTGTGGAACGCGAGGGTATCAAAACACCACTTTCCCCACATCGAACAACCCTCAAACCTTCTACCCAGATCAAACAGTTCAGAAGTAGAATCATCATCCT
Source organism: Byssothecium circinans (assembly GCA_010015675.1). Lineage (NCBI taxonomy): Eukaryota > Fungi > Ascomycota > Dothideomycetes > Pleosporales > Massarinaceae > Byssothecium > Byssothecium circinans. The sequence continues at coordinate 694,900 of ML976988.1, forward strand.
ACCCCACCAGCCTCTCTCTTACAGTCTCACCCCTCAAAAGCCCCCCCCCCCCCCCAAGGCACACCTCAAAGATGTGCACAGCAATATTCTGCATCTTAAAATCACGCCAATCCAATCCCATCTCTACAGTCCCTACAGAACCCACCACCGCCACAACCAGTACAGTCCTCGTCCTCGCCCCCGTCTCAGTCCCAAATCCCCAGCATCAGCACCAGCTCCAGCGACCCCATCAATCCGCCGCCGCTATCCCACCCATGCCCGACCAAACCGCCGAGGGCGCGTGCGTGCTCCAGAAGCCGTGGAAGTACGAGGGCCAGGGCGAGGACAATGGCGTGGGCAAGGGGAGTGTGCGTGGGGGGCGTGCTGTGAGTTAGATTTTCTCCTTTTCATTTTGCTGCTGTTGCTGCTAGAGAAGGAAGGGCAAAAGGAGAAGGAGAAGAATGGGGAATGTGATGATGGTTCTTTTATTTGAGGGCGCTGTGTAGAGATAGATATTATTATAAACTACGCAGTTGCCATTTGACTTAAGATTGAAAAAGACGAAACGAAAAATAGTATCGAAAGGCAGGAGTGAGCGACTGACTGACGTAAAAAGATAAAGCCAGAAGCATGAATCGCGCGCTGCACGGCCTGTATGAAGATTCGCTTCGTGGAGGTGGCGAGGGCGGGGGGGGAATGTATTTACTGTTATTTGGTTATTTGAGGTGCTCGGGTGGGAGAAGAAAGATGTAGAGAGAGATCCAAATGATGAAAAGGGGAGTCTGGGTATTGGAGTGATTGAGGGGATATTATTGCATGATCCAACCGGGATAAAATAGAAAGCAAGATGACATGGAAGGATAGATGGATGGCGTGTTTGTAATAGGACCTCGGATTATTTGGAGTGGTTACTTATAGGGGCGTTAACGTTTGTGTGTCCAAACCCCATTCCTCCCCTTCTAGCACCCCGAAAAAAAAGAAAGAAACAAGAAAAAAAAAAAAAGAAGGGTATAAACGACCGTCCCAAACCCCCTCCCCTCCCCTCCCCCATCCTCTAGACCTACAAAATCAAAAGCGCAAACATCCCCCCCATAACCGGCCTAGCCTTAAACTCAATGCCCGGCGGATACGTCGCATCGCTCGTCTGATAAAGATCCGTAAACGGCGTCGAAATCGGCGTCTCCTTCACCCACCTGGCCAAATCGTTGATAAACATATCCCTCGTCTCCACCCCGGCAATCGCCGCACAGAAAATCTCCCAATCGGACTTGGTGTAATACCGATTCCGCGTATCGAGCGGGACGCCGTAGTTTTCCTTGACCGTAGGGTAAAACGCCGATTGCATGTCGTAGACTGACTTTGGGACTAGGTTGGTACCGAGTAGACGGTCGTTGTATAAATTGTAGAGCAGGCCGTGGGTAGAAGCGTTGTTGTAGTTTAGGATGGAATGGCCTTCTGCGATGTTGAGGCCCAGGGTTTGCCATTGATCAATATAGTCGTGCGCGATGTCCGTGTAGGTTTTCGCATCTTCTTCTTCGCCGAGGAGTTTGGAGATTTGAGACATGGCTTCTAAGCCGATCATTCCCTTGAGCCCTAGGTTCGTTTGGTTGGCGAGGTGCCCGGCGAAGTCGTCGGTGGAGAGCTGTTCGGCCGGGTAGAGAGAGTCTTCAATGAGGTACTGGGCCCATTGCTTGAGGATCGGGTAGTGTTGCTTGAGATAGTTGTTGTTTCCGGTTCTTTGGGCGTAGGCGAGAATCATGATGAGGTTGTTGCCGCATTCTTCGATGGGCATGTGTTCGTCGTTTCCGTCGGCGTGGCCGGTGGCATTGGGGTAGTGGGTTCCCAGGTCGTGGATGGCCCATTTGTTGGGGTAGTGGCCGCTTTCTTGGTTCTCGAAGTGTGGGTCCAAGAGCAGTTTTACGAGTTCGGGGTTGGTGTAGTAGAAGATTGGGGACGCGGGGTAGATCACGTCGACGGTTTGCGTGTTGCCGTTCGAGGAAATTTCTTTGAGGAAGAGGTAGTGCTTCTCCCGCGTGCCGACAAGCTGGACGGCACCGAAGGCCTGGCGGGCTGCCAGAGAGGTTAGAATGGCGTAATTGTCGCCAGCGGCGGCTTTGGAGTCGCTAGCGATCTTTGAGTCGAGCGCTGAGGAGATTCTGTTGGACTCGGAGTAGTCTTTGTGGAAAAACGAAAGGGCGGCTAGGTCGTCGTTGAAATAAGATTTCCAGAGCGAGGGGATGGTGGTTTGGCCGTTGGCACCGAGGAACTGGATGGCGAGATCCTGGGCAAGACCGATGGAGAAGAGTATTGATCGGATAGATGCACCCACAGAACCAAGATCGACGGCGTAGCCGAAGACGGGCCAATTGTTGTTGATGGCACGGAAGTTTGAGTCTTTCGTGTCAGCAAGCTTACCGTTGCTAGCGAAGGCACCGCGAACATCTAAATCGGAGCCGGATTGGTAAGTGAGACCATCAGCGTCGGTTGCGTAGTACTAGTCATTTCGTTAGCACATGATCACTGCTCAATTTCATAAAGGTACTCACGATGTTGCCCCATTCAGCTCGGTCGTTGATCTCGGAGAAGTGCTGCTGGTTCTGCTTCCACACTTTGTGATAAGAGATGCCGTTTACCTCTCCGAAGTCCCACTGAGCAGTAGCACCAGAATTTCCAGATACCCATTCTATCCCCAAATATTAGCCCATAACCTTTCTGTCCAAGTCTAGAACACTCACCAGCAGAAATATCAGTATACAACTGGACGTTATGATTCGCGCCATCCAGAGATGAAACCTCCACATTCATGTAGGAAAAGATCAACGATTGCCGCTTGAAGTCCTCTGGTGTAAGTGGCGAGAGGAACGTCACTTTGACCGAAACCTTGTCGTCAACTTCAATGGTAAAGATACTCTTCGTGCTCGTGTACTCGAATGCGACCTGGCTGGCAGCTTCGATGTTTGAGGGTGCACCCATCCATGTAAAGGTCTTGTTATCGACACGGATCAGTCCGGCCCATCCGGTGATCTGACCTCTGTGAAGCTGTTAGCAGTGAAGCCATGTTGGTCAACGAAGGGAAACGTACGTCCAAAATGATGGCCATTGTCCTGGCAAGTATCCTCCATTGCCACCCCGACTACCAACCGGAAACCACGTGCTCAAGTATGGACTTTTGACGGCTAGCGGAATAGAGGGAGGACGCGCTGGCTTGAAGGTTGACTGAGCTCCAGTAAGACTGGCAAGCAGTCCGGCACCCAGGGCACCTAGTAATGAGAGACGCATGTTTGATTAATGATGTGGCGATCTTCTCTCAAGTAGAGGGTTCGAAGCGTTGGTCGGGTTGGGATGTGGGCTTCCATCCAGAAGGCCCGGGCCCAGATAGTTATATAGAGTATGGACAGGGTCGTCACCGCGCCTGCTTGCTTGACTGACGGCATAGTGGTCAGCCATGCCCTTCCCTGTCCGGGAGTGCGGTGGGTGGGTCGAAGAGACAGGAACGGGGCACCTGACTAGTAAAGAGCGACCACCTCCCGCATGGAGTGACAGGTCTACACTTGAACTTTAGGAGATGACGCTGCACGCCTCAAGGCAGGCGAGTGGAGCATTGCCGGTGCCCGCTTTTCATCCCGTCGGGAGCTTTACTGTCAAGAGCATCATAGCCTGGGTTAAGTTGGGGAAGGGTAGTGATGGAAGAGGCGTCTGGGGTACAGGGGCGGTACCTGACCGGAAGCTAGATGTGATGTCTTGGTCCAGAATCTCCCACACATAATGCACCATAGAGAATGGAGAGCAGGCCGCTAGCGCTGATGTAGGGAGTTTACTAGCGTATCCGCAGTTCATCTGTCAGGCTGACTTGTCCAGGGAGGTGACATCGTGCCGACTAAGCTTGGCGATATCTGATTCGAGCTCTCATTCCAAGACGGCGAGCAAGATGCTGCCACGAGACCACCTCTGATCTGCCAGCGTTTATGGATGGGGCGATCTGACGTCGTTGGAAAGAAAAAGCATAGGCGCAGTGATGACAAAAGGAAAGCAAGAAAGGACGGATGAAGAATCTAGCAACAAGACGCTAAAGCATAGCGCAGGCACAGCATCTGTAGCGTCGGTACGTTTGAAGTCACCGAGAGAAACCGAAATGAGCACTTTTCCTCAGAGATTACTGAGGGCCTGAGCTCAAAGGTTAATGATTTCGTGTGCTTACCTGTCGGTGATTTGCCTGATCGACGGTGCTAAAGGCATGCTCAAGAGCCAAGCTTATTTCCAAACAAATATGATCAGACTCAACAAAAACTGCAAAACAAAACACTGGAATCTCTAAAAGAAAGTGAGCGCCTTTGATGCTGCGGCATGACTCGGCGAATCTTGAACCGACCAAACAAGCAACAGGTGCGGAGAACCCACCGGCTCCCAAGAAATACCAAGGTACTTCTACTTACCTCCCCACATCGTGCATTGTATCCCCAGCACCCGCATGTGACATGCCAAAAGGCAAGTGATACTGTGCTTTCTTCGCAGCGCTGAAAACCTACAGGACGCTGTCAAGTGAACCCCTGACCCCTTCACCCAGCCTCGTCCGCCCACTCAAGCAGGTGCAAATTCTCACGATCCTTCGTGATGGTGTTGAAGAGCGACGTGAAAAGCCGTCAACGCTGAGTTCCGAGCGACCCTCTAGCGTGGTGCACGTTACCTCCATGCCACCACAGTTAGATCTAACTATGACACCCTGTGCTTGAATTTGTGCAAGTTTGTGCAGATCTAGTGGTAAGTGTAGCGATTTTGACGTTGGCCAGCACGCATCTGCCGGTATAAGGCTCGGATGATCGTCGGCGGGTAGGGAGGCATAGAGAGATCGATTGTTCCTCGGGGCAGACGAGAGTGAGCAGCTCGGAAAGAATGGAGGTCGTGCGTGTGACGAGTAAATACCGGAAGCCCCGATACCTCGAGCAAACAGGAAGGAGCCATTGTGTGAATGTGATACATTCAACATTCACCTCCCGTCGTCGTTCTCCCGCGCATACAAGCAAATACCAGTACATACGCCTCCCGTCCGCTTAGCGCCCCACGCAGTCTGGGCGCCCGACCGCAAGACATGAAAGGCGCACATGCCCATCTACCAGCGCGGGGTGCATAGAAAAAGGCGTCCGGGAAAAAGCCGTCCAACGCAGCCAAGATCATCTTCATCTTCTCATCGTCCGCGTCGTGGTCGAGTGTGAAACCGTGGAGGTAGAGCACTGCAAAAGATGCGATGTGCAGCAGGGATCCAGTCATCTGTGCATCCCCGAGGTCCCAAAGAGGAAACTAGCTCGATCATCACGCATTGTCACATCCCTCGTGAGCATAGCAGACTTAATATATATTGGGGTAACGTGAGAGACTCCTGCGTAAAAGGCTCCTTCCCGTTGAGGCCAGCTTGGAAAGATTTCTTACCCCTCCTCAACACCTGAAGTTGGTCGATGAAGGGGGCTGGGAAGGGAGCGTATGACCCCAGAGCGTGGTGGACATGTTGGCAGCAGAGTGCAGATCTAAGGAGGAAACTACGGCGCAGGATTAAGGATGAGTACGCTGCCCAAATCGGTTGCACGTGCAAGCTGCCTCGCACCGTATCTGCGTAGGGCAGCGATCACACGAAAGCAAGGTAAATGTATGGTAGTTTAATGCAGCAATACTAACAGCTATCTGGGTGGACGCAGCCAGCAGGGCTGCCTGTTCCTCAAAGGGACCACGCTGCAATCAATGATGCGCACGCACAACATCCAACAAACCGGCAGAGTATCGTACAAGAAATACAAGCGTCGGAGGAAGAGCAAAAACATGCCGAGGCAAGTTCATGAAAACATTATCAGAACTTGAAGAATAGACGAGATACAGTGAAGCGGGGTATCGATGACAGAAAGGACTGGAGTGGAAGATGGATGAAAATCAGGAAAGAGACAAGAATACAAAAAAACAAGGTATCGAGGAGCACGAAAGGAAGGGTATCCTGAGAAAAAACCACTGATCCAACGACAACCAGATCCATTCACTTGCACACCCCGCAAATGTGGATCTCCTAGGATTCTGCGAGCCATTCACGAGGCACATGCTCGTAGAGCTGCATGCACCCCTGCAACCATGAGCACGAGAGGATATTGTGCACCGTCCAGCGTTTCTCAATATCCAGTTCCAGACAACCTTTGACTAAGTCAATTGCGTCTTCGGCGCCGTCGCCCTGCAACGCCTCCGCCCTGCGAAGGAGATCGATGTCGTATTGCCCACTCTGAATTTTCGTCGATGTCTTGATGTCCAGGCCTTCGTTGAAGGGCAGAGTTGCAGTAAGAAGCGCATACACCACCACCCCGAACGCCCATACATCAGCTGCTAGCGAGAATACAGGACCAGAGGCGCTGAAGAGTTCAGGTGCCGCGTACTGCAGGCTGCCAGCAATCGATGTGCTAGTATCGGCCGGGCCAATGTTCTGATTGTCTCCAATCGAGTGAGGTTCGACACCGTCGCGTTGGTCGCTCACGACAAAATCGGCCATGCCGAAATCGCAAAGCAGGACGTCTCCGCCCTCCACTTCGGCATTCGGCCCAGTCATGTCGAGCAGACAGTTTTCCAGCTTGATGTCTCGATGGACGACCTGTACGTCGTTGTGCAAGTAACGCATTGCCGATGCAAGCTGGTAAACGTAGCGTTTGGCCAGGTGTTCTGGCAGTCCAATCTTTTTCTTTTGGCGCGTTTCCCGTACTAGATCGAATAGTGTTCCGCCCTTGTTCAGCCGTGTGATACAAAACGTAGCGAAATCGGTTGTATACACACAGATCAGAGGAAGGATGTAGGGATGCCGAAGGTACCGCCAGATCTCCACCTCATGGTCGAACTGCGTCTGGATTTGCTCATTCTCTAGCTCCGACTTGTTCCGCTGCTGCCGGCGAACGACCTTGACTGCATTCACTACCTTTTGGCCGTTTTCGATGGTGGTAACTTCCTTGACCACACTGAAACCACCAAATCCAATCATCTTCCCAATAATGTACTCGCCGGAGTATCCAATTCCTTGGCCTTCGTCATCGGGCTCGGGCGCCTTCAGTGGGGCTTCGGATGCTTTGTAGCGCGCCAGAAAGGAGGCGGCGGGCGACATGGACGACATTGAGCGGCCTGAACGAGCGGCAGAGGAGCGTCTACTGGTCCTTTTACCCCCTTCACCATCAGCGACGTCGAAGAAGCTTCGTGAGCGTTGCGATCCAAAGCGCCGACTGGTGAATGATGGGAACTCGATTGGTGAAGTGGCGGAGGCGGGTAGGGGTGAGAGCATGTATTCGGTAGGTGTCTCAAGAGGTGTCCGTACTTCGTCTTGAGGCGATTCGGTCGCCTCTGAAGTCAAGGAAGCCACTTGATCAGTGTACTCTGAGCCAGCGAGACCATCAACAGTCGCTTGGAGCAACGGGTATCTGGATTCGCCGACGCGGTGCTGTAGGCGATTTGGCTGATTGACTGCAATTTCTAGAAACTCCTGGTCGGAGTATTCGCCATCCGACTCTGGTCTCGAGCGTGGCTTCAATGGGCGCTTCGGAAGAGGGTCATGGAGCGACAGGCGGTTGCCGCTGTCGAGCGTGACTTCATTGTTGAAGCTGATGGACGTGGTTCGGTGGCGGAAGCGATCTTCGAGGCTGCCTTCTTCGCTGCTGCCGCCGATGAAGACTGCATCGTCTTGGTAGTCTACGCGGTCGTTTGGGCCGTTCGCGCTGCGCTTGATGGGGATGCCATAGGCGTAGTCGTGGTTGTCCACATCAGCGAAACCGTGAGCTTGCTCGGGCACTTCAGCGTCATTGTCGCGGGCATCGTCGCGTGGGATCGAGGCAAAGGTCGAGGGTGACGGCTTGTGGGCGGCAGCGGTATCGAGCTTGAGTTTCTGGAAACTATGTGAGGAATGGGGGGAAATGGGGGCCATGTAATCGGCGGGGAGGATTCACGTTGTGTGCAGGCCGCCGGCAGTCGCAGGCGCAGTATTAATGTAAGAATGCGCTGCGCCGGGACGGGGTGGGGTGAGGTTGGGCGGCGAGGGTAATGCCGGAGAGTAACAGAAATCTCGCGAGCCGGGCGGGATAGGCGAAGGCTGCAAGGTGGTGTGAATACTGGTGGGGTGGATGTGCGTTGTTGTGCCTCTTGCGAGCGCGAGGCTCGAGGCCGTAGGGATAAAGGTAGAAGGAGGAGTGGCAATGCTGAGTTGGCAGCAGAGGAGGAGCGAGTGCGCGGCGTGAAAGAAGACACCTTGGAACAAGAGAGATAATATTTAAAGCGGTTGGCGCAGGATATGGCAGATTGGCAATTGCTCCCACTCACCGTCGCACCCCACCCCACGCATTTCGGAGCGCACCGGAGCGGTTTTGCAGTAGCCGGCACGTGAATGCAATTGGCGATTAATCCGTTGCCAGCCTGACGTTGAACATCAGGCCTGCAATACGTTGCCATGGTTCAATTTCTGTTCCAACGCTGGAATCAATATGGCCCGACCATGGAACATTGAATACTGTGATGCCCGCCCGTGTAGGCTACTCCGTACATGCATGTAAACAATGGACGTACATATGCACTATGTATCATAGCACGATCTAGGTAGAGCATGCACGTGACCGCCAAGGATGTGTACATGAGGGTGGCGATGTGCAGTATGGGGATATGCAGGGCGCAAACATCTCTCGGCCCGCATGTCCAATAATGTTGAAGTCTCCAGCTTTTCCGGGCGAGCGAGACGAAACAAACGCGCCGAGAGGAAGACGTCCCGAGTGCTGCGAGCGGCGCATGACGTCGTCTCATAGCGGCACAGGCGACCCGTGGAGCCGATGTCCTCACGCGCACGCGCCCTGTGAAAGAGCTCTGTATGGCTCCCAGTGTTGACGCCAAAGAGTATCGCGTTTGCACTGCTGAGGCCCATCGCGCATGTTGTGTTGGCTTCACTGGCACAGTCCATGGCATGGGCACGGCAGGCAGATTCAGAAATTCAGAACGAGGCTGCAACTGCGCTCGGGCCACATAACGGCGCCAAAGCACCGCCAAATCAAATGGAGTCCATGAACGAGTGAACGACAACACCCTCCCCACTCAACCACCATTCTATCGCCAGCGCTCCGAACTGCACGCGTCCGTTCCCGTCCCTCCTCTCCCCAGCGCCGACTGTCCGCCTTCGTAAGCCATCGAGGGCCCGTGAGGCCGCATCGCTGCCCACCATGGGCATCTCCATCCTCTGCTCGAAGCTCTTCGGGGCCTGCTGCGGCGGTAAGCTCCCCGCTACCACGCCCGCCATCAGTCCGCATTACTGACATGTGATTCTCTAGGTCGCTCAAAAGACAGTATCTATGACCCAGTATTAGCCGATAGCGAGCGGGAAGCCGTCGCCGACCTGCTCGGTTTCCTCGAGAACGTCCGTCTCCTCCCATCCCACTCCAGTTCAGTCCATACCACTCCGCACCCAAGCTGACCCTTCGCAGCGAGCCGAGACCGACTTCTTCTCCGGCGAGCCTCTGCGCGCATTGAGCACCCTAGTATATTCAGACAACATTGATTTGCAGCGGTCGGCGAGCTTGACCTTCGCCGAAATTACCGAGCGAGGTACTGCGTTCCACCCATCTACCCCTCGACGACGCTAATCGTGCACCACCAGATGTCAGGGAGGTCGACCGCGACACCCTGGAGCCAATTCTCTTCCTCCTCCAGAACCCCGACATTGAAGTGCAACGGGCCGCGAGCGCGGCGCTGGGAAACCTCGCCGTAAACAGTACGTACAAAGCACGGTATGGAGGAGCTTTGCTGATGATCTGCAGCCGAGAACAAGGTCGCCATAGTGGCCCTAGGTGGTCTCGCCCCGTTGATCAAGCAGATGAACTCGCCCAACGTCGAAGTGCAATGCAACGCCGTCGGATGCATCACGAACCTCGCGACACACGAAGACAACAAGTCGAAGATCGCTCGGTCCGGAGCCCTGCAACCTCTTACCAGGCTAGCCAAATCAAAGGACATGCGGGTACAGAGAAATGCGACGGGCGCTTTGCTCAACATGACACACTCTGGTACGGGCACCATCTGGTCATACCCTCCATTTATACTAACTTGTGACAGACGACAATCGACAACAGCTTGTCAACGCCGGCGCTATTCCCGTCCTCGTTCAGCTGCTCAACTCACCAGATGTGGACGTGCAATATTACTGCACTACGGCCCTCAGCAACATTGCAGTCGATGCCGGAAACCGGGCAAAGTTGGCCCAGACGGAAGGCAGATTGGTGCAGTCACTAGTCCATCTTATGGAATCATCTTCGCCGAAAGTACAATGTCAGGCTGCATTGGCTCTCCGGAACCTCGCTTCAGACGAGCGATACCAGCTTGATATCGTACGCGCACGAGGTCTTCCGTCACTTCTCCGACTCTTGCAGTCGTCTTACCTTCCTCTTATCCTTTCTGCCGTTGCATGCATACGAAACATTTCCATCCATCCCGCAAACGAGTCGCCGATCATCGATGCTGGCTTCTTGCGACCACTGGTGGATTTGCTTGGATCTACCGAAAACGACGAGATCCAGTGCCACGCCATCTCCACCCTCCGTAACTTGGCAGCTAGCTCCGACAAGAACAAGCAGCTGGTTTTGGACGCTGGGGCTGTACAGAAGTGTAAACAACTGGTACTGAATGTGCGCCTTCCCGTGCAGTCCGAGATGACTGCGGCGATTGCTGTGTTGGCTCTCAGCGAAGATCTGAAGCCTCATTTGCTGAAACTCGGCGTTTTCGACGTTTTGATCCCTCTCACAGAGTCGGACAGTATCGAAGTGCAAGGAAACAGTGCGGCCGCATTGGGCAATCTGTCATCCAAAGGTAGGGAGTTCCGAACGTGCATGCTGAATTGTTGCTAATGTGCTGTCAGTGGACGACTACACAATCTTCATCCAGAACTGGACAGAACCTGCTGGTGGAATCCACGGCTACCTCCGTCGATTTTTGGCCAGCGGCGACCCAACCTTCCAGCACATTGCCATCTGGACCCTACTTCAGCTGCTCGAATCCGAGGATCCATCTCTTCTAGAACGTATATCCAAGTCGAACGAGATTGTCCGCATGGTCACCGACATCGCCGAGCGTAGCATCGAATCCGACGACGAAGACAACGAAGACGGTGAGGGTGAAGTTGTCGGCCTTGCAAGACGATGCCTCGAAATTTTGGGCAAGACACCCAAGACGCTTGTCGAGGGTTAAGCTTTTTGGACCGTTTTTATACCCACTTCATCGATGGTTCAGCATTCCATTTTGTTTCTCCCCTTCCTCGGTCATCTTTTTTACACGCTTCATGTTCATTTTGGTCTCAATCATGCTTGAGATTGAGCTTGATCCGGACCACCGGCGTTTCTGGAACAGTCTCAACATTCATAGCGAGCATTGGCGGAGCACGGATTCCATACGGTCATATCACGTAGTGTTCTTCGTGTATTGATCCAGCTGCAGCTGGTCAGATAGAGATTCTAATTCGTAGTTAAGGACGCTGTCCGCAGCGCCTCGGAGTTGAGAAGTCGTCAAAGTGGCGTAGAATAGGATACGATTTCTGGAAATTGAAGGCTCGCGCCCCGTGTTGTTGCCAAGACGAGAAGATGTCGCCATTTGTGATGCTTGATAGTTCTGTGCTCGTAGGAGTTCCCCGCTGTGACGTTGAGGGGCCCAATATTTCTCCGTTATCGATAAGCACCGACAGATGTTTTGCTTGAGCTCGAGTCACAGCTACCACAACCTCCACTACTCCCACATTCCATTCGCGCAATGCCGCCGAAAGGTAGTGGAAGAGCGAGAGGAGGAGCCCGCGGCGGCCGCGGTGGAGGTCGAGCAGGAGCTTCATCAACTGCACACGCGAAGACTGCCCCGCAGGACACATCCACGGGAGCAGGAGCAGCTCAGCCAGAACCTGAAGTCGTACCCAAACAAGAAGATGGCGCAATTGCCCCAGATGCGAATATATCGGCAACCGTTGAGGCGACATCAGCTACGTATGTACATTATCAATCCATCTTTGTCGCAAAGGCTGACTTCTCTCACAGAGCAATAGCTACAACAGCAGAATCTTCTACACGTCCTCCGCGACAACGGCTCGATAGCCTCAAAAGCGCCCAACAGTCTTCCCGCTCCGCATCGCCATCTCTCCGTCGTGGGTCTTCTGCGCGGGGTAAGAAACCTCTTGCGCTCCCAACGTTTAGTGGTCGAAGGAGCAAGGAAGAGCGCGATGCTCGCACTGCGGCGGATGCAGCAAGAGAGAGAGAGCGGCACGAGCACCGTGAAAAAGAGGCTAATTACCAACAGAAGCGAAAGGAAGCATTGGAGAAACGGGCAGCAGACCGCAAGGACAGAGGAAGAGGTGGCTATAGCGGAGCAGTCAGTGGGCCTTTCTCTATGGCTGCTGCGAAAGGTAAGCTACTCGTTGATTTTATTTGCAATAGGCCCCACTGACATGCATTATCAGATCGAAGGGCCACCCGCAATTTCACTGGCTACGGTGGTGGATCTGGATCTCGCGCAACCCGAGTCAAAGATGAAAATGACTCCTACGCAGGGCCATCGAGGTCTGGAGGCTCATCTATCAAAAAGGAATATGGCGGCGGCGAAGATGGAGGCTACGTCTCATCAGATGATGAGCAAGACGCATCGTTTCCGCGAAAGGATATTGACCTTATCGAAATATCCTCCGACGAGGACGAGGCCACGTCGTTGGTCCGACTTCGAACACAACTACCAGTCCGCATTTGCAGAAAGGAGCACAAAGAGCGCGCGGTGGGGATAAACACAGATGCCAGCACGGAGACCTCTGCGAAACTTCTCCAGGAAGCTGAAGCGTCAGGCAACTCGCCATCAGCGGGCGCTTCAAACAAAGGCAAGGGCAAGGCGAAAGATGTGGAGTTTATAGGCGAGCGGAGACCATTCAAGGGCGTGTGGCAAGACCCTGAAGATATCGAAACGACGGTCAAATCAGAGCCTGTCAGTGATGAGGAAGCAATGATGGTGGATGCAGAGGAGGTTGGTATCGGCGCAGGTGCTAGCGTGGCAGTAACACTACAGACCCCGTCTCATGGGACAGAACGGAAACCGAAACTCCGCGAGATCAAGGAACCAAACCTGCAAACAGACGAAGAGCGTGCCGAATGGGCACGATTCCAAGCCAACCTCCGCCACGTCAGGGAAGAATTGGGTCCCGAAGATGACCTTCCTCCGGACCCGTCTGGCGACGTCGCCATGGTCGATACAGGAGCGAGCAAACCTAACCGTCGCGACAACCATGTCTATCTCTTCCAGCTCCCACCCATCATCCCCGAATTGCTCGAGTCCATGGTCAAGAAGGCGCTTTCAGATCCTCAATCCAAAGCCCATGAGCCTGCCCAGCCCCCAAAAGGCGAGGGAGCAGTGCAGGTCAAGCAAGAAGAAGGCGAGTTCTCAAGCACCATCCCGAAGGCGCCCGAGGGACCTCGTATTGGCAGCGGACGAGTTGGAAAACTGCGCGTTCATCAGTCTGGCCGCACGACGCTGGACTGGGGTGGTGTCGACTATGAACTGACGCCCGGGAAGCCCGCGTCGTTCCTCCAGGACGTCGTGTCTATGCGTATCCTGCCAAAACAGGAACGCGTAGCGGAGGAAATGGGCGGTGATGCCATTTCTTTTGGGCGCGTGAAGGGCAAGTTTGTGGTGACGCCCGACACTTCGACGATGTTTGGTTGAAGATTACCTTCCCACTTACTCTGGGCATGACAGCAAAAGCTTGGGACTACCTATAGACGGATAGCTGGATGGATTGAATGAAGAGCATGTAAATGGCGTTTCAAGCTACGTGGGATGGGTCAATGATGTGCATTTTTCTGGCGTTTGATAGTCTACTGTAGCTGCCCGTAGCACATACGGAGACGTGTTTCCTCATAACCGATGTTGTGCACACATACCACGCCTCCTTATGATCCCGGAGCGAGTGCCTTGAGGCTTGTCCGCGGCTAGGGAAATGTAGGTCAAACTGGTACTGTTCTGCATCTGGACATGGACATCTGGCTTGCTTATGTGCTTCTTTGGCATGCTTGTCTGCCCTGACTGAATTGCCAAATCTCTCCTTACAGCTGAACTTCTTACTCAGCGGACATAGATATTCCACTCCCCTATGCTGACGATCAGCGTGGGCATTAGCCTTATCCTAGACGAAAAACATCTCTGCGCAATTATACCCCTTTGCAAGTGGACATTGGATGCTTTTCTCCCCCGTGATCTCTATTGGCATGATCCCAGGCCGCACTATGGCTAGCGAAGGTTTCCTCGCAGCCTGTTTCTTCGACCACGAGACATGGCCATCGAATTTGTCGATGTACCGCGGAAACGTGGGCGGTTATACCGCTTAGAGACACGCATGTGTATGCACTGTACATCCAAAGCACTCCGAAAGCAGACAAAGGAACTTCTTCCCTCGGTGCTTAGATCTAAGATGTTCCTGGAGAGATTCTCTGGTTTCGAAGGTCTTTCGAGCAGGGAGGGTCCGCGGGCGGGCATACAAGTCGTCTATCTTCTGTCAAATGGATCGGTGCCATGTTGTGCTTGAGAATTACATGGCAAGAAGCCTTCATTCGAGTGGCAAAGACCTCGTCACAGCGATGTTGTTTAGCGAAGGGGCATGGGACGTTCTGTTTTTCGAAAAAAAAATAAAAAATTAGTATCATTGAGTTGGATCATAGCTGGAGTCCTCGCCTTTTCCGACGGCGCTCTGCAGCCGGCGTTTCCTGTAGCGCTTGCCGCTTTGTATCATTGTCTGATGCTGCCTTCTCTGCCGGTGGTTCGCTTGAAGTTTGCTTTGCTAACGATCGTGTTATCGGCGTGTACTACAGACGCCGTCGGTAGATGTTGAACCATAGAAGGGGCTCGGGGCTAATAAATACACAGTCCCAGTGACTGGTCGCCACTAGAGAGTGAATTGAGAAGTGTGAGAAACTCACGCAAGCGCTACCACTCTCCGTAAATATCCAGAACCTCTCTCCATACATATAACTCTCAATTTTGCTCTTCACCCACTTCTCCAGCCCGCCCGCCGCAATGACTTCCTGCACATTTGGCGGGAGTTCTCCAACAGATTCGCTCCAAGTCGTCCCATCCGCTTCTGTTACGCTAACTTTGCTTCTCCGGACATCCCACTCAAGCTTCCACCCCGTCCATCTCGTGAGGACCTGTTCCTTTGACTCTTCTGGCGCGCCAAATACCTCCCGGAGACGTGTAACGAGTCTCGGTACCTCGAGAAGCATGAGTGCATTGTTTATACTATTCCGCGAGTACGTTACACTGAAAGAGCCGCCAACTATAAGGTTAATCCCCTTGGCCAAGATTGACGTGGCAGCCTGTTCTCTTGAGCTGCCACATCCAAAGCCAAAGCCTGTAACCAGGACATGATATCTCTAGATTTTGCCGTGCTATTAAAAGTGGGGTCATAATTGCTCATACAAACCTCCGCCATTTTCTCTGGAGACACGGCATCCTGGTACTGTAGAAATTTGTTAGACACTAACGTTTGTGTGCTGTGTAGATGATCCTTACCGTGTATTTTCCTGGATATACGGCGTCAGTGCTGATATTATCAGAGGTGCAGAAGGTGATTTGGCCTGAAATTTTCTCGGGAAGCCAGGTAAGATCTCCGTTAGTTGGTCCTTTTTATCTGAATCTGCTTCTTCCGCCTGACCAGCAGGCCCAGCGTCAATGATGCTGTCCAGCTTGCTAATCAACGCCTCGAGCGTTTCATCCACGCTTTTCTCCGAAAACAGCTCGCCTTCTGAGTACTCAACATCGACCCAGTCCGCAGGTTGTGAGTACCGGCTTGGACCAGCAATACGGCCAGCGAGAGCCGAGGCGGTCACGACGGCCGGGCTGGCCAAAAAGGCCTTTGCATCCGAGGATCCCATGCGACCCTAGCTCTGACTGTTAAATGTGTGGCCGTGTTGATCGTGTGAAGCTGTGTCAACGCACCTTGAAGTTCCGATTACTCGCAGATATGCCCGTCATGCCAGGCTCTAGTAATCCAGTTCCCAGGCCAATCTGTTCGAACCACGGGTGTTCCTAAGCAACCAACACCACCATACATGTTCGAATGACTGTCACTCGCAACAGCTAGCGTGCCTGACCATGCGTAGCCTTCCTCGATCATGATCTATCAGAAATCAGTGTTGAATTTCAATCATAAAAGCACGCCGCTGCATTCCCTTACCTGATGGCCGATCCCCCTCCCCGCAGGATAGAAGTCTACACCCTGGCTCTTTGCAAACTCTTCAATCCTTTTATATTTCTAAAGGTTAGCCTCTGATCGGTTCCGCACATCATGATCCAGCGTCATAACAATCTGACTTGGGTCCTTGATACGCGAGGCGCCGAGGGAGAGAAATTTGGTCGCTACCGGCTAGGAACTGGATCTTCTGGTTAGTCAGTACGAGAGCCAGGGCTGAAAACTCTTGTGCTGATGCCCAATGCCTGATGCTTGATGGGAGGTGCAAAGCCCACAACGCTCCAAACTTTTTGATGGACCCCGGACACGTGCCAAGAGCACGGGACTGCCGCAGGCCGCAGCACCTCCGCAACGCCTTTTTATATTGGTCTCCCTATGATAGCCTGAGAACCAGCGCATGACATGTCGAAGCCCACGGCCAACTGGGAGAAGCTGGGCGACAAGTTCTACCGCAAGATCCAGCTCTACACGGCCGTGTTCGACCAGGACCTCGAGCTCGAGAACTACAATGTGGTGGGGGCTCCGTATAGCGGTGCTGTAGGTACGGCATAAGTTCCGCAGTAATTTGAAGCGTATGCTAAGAATTGTAGCTATCTACCGCGATGAAAGCAAGATAGTAGCATATCGGGGCTCTCAAGCATCGAAGTCAAGCATTGATATCTACAGTTGCGCGGGGAAACTCATACGGCGCATAAATGTACGAAGCGTGCAAATGCGATGCGATGATGTAGGAAATTGAGGGCTGACGTTTACAGTGGGATAAAGGCGCAATCAAAGGGCTCGGATGGTCAGAAGACGAGAAGATGCTCGTGGTGACTGAAGACGGCACTGTTTGCTGCTACTACGACCTTCAAGGCGACTTTGTACCCTTCACACTCGGTCATGTATAATACCCTCCCTGCTAATACTTTAGGCCTGTCTAACAATATATGTAGGGTGCAGAAGAGCATTTGGTTCAATCCTGCAAGTTCTACAGCACCGGCTTCGTCGCCCTCCTCGGAAACAACAACCTCATATCCGTAACCTCGTACACGGAACCGCGTCCTAAACTCCTTGCCATTCCGCCCTCCGAACCTATAATATCATGGTCTATCATACCACCCGCATACTCGCTTTCTCGCTCCGTCGAAGTCATTCTTGCTATCGGACAGACACTGTATGTGGTGGATGCGACGGAAGCGGAGGATCGCAACTTCGATGCCGGGCCATTTCGACATATCAGTGTCAGCCCAAGGGGAGAGTTCCTCGCCTTCTATACGGATGACGGGAAAGTGTGGGTCGTGAGTGGAGACTGGAGTGATAAGTTGAGCGAGTATGATAGTAGGGTCAAGACTGTGCCCAAGGACATGCAATGGTGCGGAAGTAATGCTGTTGCGCTAGCTTGGGAGGATGAGGTGCATCTCATCGGGCCCAGGAGCACGGCGACGAAGTTTTATTATGACGCCTGGATACATTTACTGCCCGATGTCGATGGGCTACGTCTGCTCACGAACGACGTCTGCGAATACCTACAGAAGGTGCCAGATGAGACGGTCGATGTCTTCCGGTTAGGGTCAGATACGCCTGCAGCAAACCTGTTGGAAGCGTCATCCCTTTTGGAACAGAAGTCACCAAAAGCAGACGACCTGATACAGCTCATTCGGCCCTCTCTTGCTGAAGCAGTGGATACGTGTATCAAAGCTGCTGCTCACGAGTTCAACATCCATTGGCAGAAGGCTCTCCTCCGTGCCGCTTCCTTCGGAAAGTCAGTTTTGGATCTCTACTCAAGCGATGACTTCGTTGATACATGCGACACACTCCGCGTACTCAACGCAGTTCGCTTCTACGAGATCGGCCTCCCACTCAGCTACGAGCAATACCGGCGCCTCACTCCAGAAAAGCTCATCTCACGCCTCACGAACCGGAACGAATATTTACTTGCTCTTCGGGTGGCATCCTATCTCCACCTTCCCACCTCCCACATTCACGGTCATTGGGCGCAACAAAAGGTTCGCGTATCCACCGACACAGAAGAGCAAATATGTGCCCTCATAGTCAAGAAGCTCCATGGCAAACCCGGAATCTCCTTCGAAGAAATCGCTCGCGCCGCCTACGACGAGGGCCGCGTTCGTCTCGCCACCGAACTTCTAAACTACGAGCCTAGAGCAGGCAAGCAAGTGCCGCTCCTCCTCAACATGAAAGAAGACAACATCGCACTCGACAAAGCGATAGAATCAGGCGACACGGACCTAATCTTCCACGTCCTCCTCCACATGCGCAAGAAACTCCCTCTCGCCTCCTTCTTCCGCGTAATCAACACCCGCCCCATCGCCACTGCACTCGTAGAATCCTCAGCTCTAGCCCAAGACCGTGATCTCCTAAAGGACTTATACTACCAAGACGACCGCCGCCTCGAAGGCTC
This sequence comes from Byssothecium circinans, assembly GCA_010015675.1. Classification (NCBI taxonomy): domain Eukaryota; kingdom Fungi; phylum Ascomycota; class Dothideomycetes; order Pleosporales; family Massarinaceae; genus Byssothecium; species Byssothecium circinans. The sequence goes on from ML976988.1 coordinate 713,517, forward strand.
CAACCTGCTCCTCACCGAAGCCCTCACGCAACAAAGTCTGGCCAGCTCCCTTGATAAGATCAAGCTAGCCTCAAAGTACCTCTCCGACTCACGCGACACTAACGCCCAGTTCCAGCGCCAAGCCCTGGACGACGCCGCAAAGCTTCTCCGCCTACAAGAGCAATTCGAAAAGGATCTCGGATCAAGAGAAGGAACGCCCATCCCCTCTTCCTCAGCCTCGTTCGTCGGCCTCTCAACCCACGAAACCATCTACGAACTCATCCGCCAAGGCCACAATAAACGCGCCCTCAAAGTGCAATCCGAGTTCAAAATCCCCGAGAAAACGTACACGTGGTTGCGTCTCCGCGCGCTGGTGAATGCGCGCCATTGGAACGAGCTCGAGGAAATCAGCAGGCAGAAGAAGAGCCCGATCGGGTGGGAGCCGTTTTTCAACGAGGTGTTGAGTGCGGGGAATACGCGGGTGGCGAGTTCTTTCATCCCGAAATGTACGGGCTTGACGGTTGCGGAGAGAGTCGAGATGTGGTGTAAGTGTGGGTTGATGGTTAAGGCGGGAGAAGAGGCGTTTAAGGCGAAGGATAGGGCGTTGTTGGAGGAGGTTAGGGCGAAGGCTGGGGGGAGCGCGGCGGTGGAGTGTGAGAGGTTGTTGGGGATGTTACCGGGTGGAAGGCGGTGATTTGTTGCTGTATTGTATTAGGTAGGGTGTGTGGAATTGGAGGGTTAGGTGGATAATGAATTAAGCTTCTCTCTGTTTGCGGTTCAGATGCTGCTGTACAAGATCTATATTTACACCTACGGTTCTTTCCCTCCAGCCTCCTTTTATATTCAAACATTGTACCTCTCCAACACCTCAGCCACCTTTTCCCTGACTCCCTGTTTCCCTCCATGCTTCTCCAACAACGCCGCTACGACTTCATGTTCACTCTTCCCTGCCGCCTCCTGCAAAATCTCATCCTCCTTTGGCAACCCCAGCCATTGATGCGGATACTCCTCATAATCCTTCTCGCTAATCAAAGGCAACGGGTCTTTCCCCTCTTGCCTTGCGAAGAAAGCGCTGACGTCTGACCTCTTCACATCGTCGAATGTGTTGGGATTCCACCTCGGGCGCTCTTTGCTGCGCTTGATGAGGCGGGCAGTAACACCCTCGACGAAGTCATGGTGCGCCATGAAGTGCGAAGCGATTTCGTATTCGCGTTGGAAGGTTTCCGAGATGGACCAGCGACGGCCGATGCGCATTTGTTGGAGGGTGACTGCAACTGCGATAGGGGAGCGCGTGTGTAGTGTTTCCGTTGTTTTCTTTGCCCAGATTTTGAGTTCTTCGGAGCTCGATGCACTGCTTTCCACTTCGGCCAGTGAATCTAAAATGCTGTGGATACTGGGCTGGTCCTTGTGGAATACCTTATCGATCGTCTTGCGCAATTCTCCTGAGATTTGGGGCTTGGTGGCTGGTAACCCTGTGCTGAATTCTTCGATTGTCGCGTCGATGATCTTGAAGCGCTGGTTTGGGCTCAGGTAGTCTGGGAACTGGAGTTCTGCGAGACGGGCCTCGAGGGCTTGGAGGGTCGAGCTGTGGATGTAGTGGGTTGCGACGCCGTGGTAGAAGAGGTCAACACCTTTTAGTTGGTCGCTCGTTAAGGCGAGGTACAGACCCATGGCGCCCTCCATGCGCGGGAGGAAGAACGACGCCCCAACGTCAGGGAAGAACCCAATTGTCGTCTCGGGCATAGCGAAGATAGAATTCTCAGTGGCAATGCGGAACGGCGCATGGATACTCAATCCCACACCTCCGCCCATCGTAATCCCATCCATGAACGCCACATACGGTTTTGTATATGTCGCAATCAAATGGTCCAGCTTATATTCCAGGCCAAAGTAATCCGAACTCTTTTGCTGTCCCTCAGGGCCCTGTTGGTTCCATTTCGCGAGGGCAGCGACGTCGCCTCCGGCGCAGAAAGCGCGGCCTTTTCCTTTTATGATGACGACGCCGGCGAGTTCAGATTTCGCCCATTCTTGTAATCGCGGGATGATTTTGCGGGCCATGGACCCGTTGAGCGAGTTTAGCTTTGCGGGGCGGTTGAGTTCGATGGAGCGAACGCCGTAGTTGTTGGTGAAGAGAACATCGTCGGGGGAGTCGTCGGGTTGGGGGGCGAGGACATCCTCTGTAGGTGTGGAGTACTTTCTCGTCGTTAGTTGAAGGGTGGATGATGGAGAAGCTGCGGGGAGCTATACCATTCTTGTTCCCGTTCTCCAGGCTGTGGGTGCTATTTTTGCGCGGAGAGGCATGGTAGAGGGTGTTGTCCGTGTTGCGCAGCTCAGCGGTGCTGCTGTGCGTTGGATTGATGTGCGGAGAGACATGGTGGAGCAAAGGGACGGCTTGCGCTGTGATGCAATTCAAAGACCGCCGACAGCTACCTCGGCAGTGGAGGAAAGGACTCGAGGACGTGTTTGTAGTCGATTGAGTCTAAAAGAGAGACGATGAAGAAACAAAAGCTATACACATATGTAAAAGCAGTCCAAGATGACCCGGGAAAGCTTCTCCGCCAAACCTGACGTCTCCAAAGAATCTTTGGTGGTTGCAGTTCCAATCCGCACGGCCCCAAAACCGCTCACGTGATGCGGCGAAAAGTCGCGCTAACTCTTGAAAATAATGCTGGCAGTGTCGTTCGAGCCCCATCATCCATCTCCCATTGCGCCTTTGCTTCCTTCTCTTTGTCTTAGTACGAGTACGCACTCTTTTAATTGATCGCAGATATGTCGTCGTTTTCACGGGCTTTCTGGCGTACGTCGCAAACAGCTCTCAAGTACCAGAGGGGCGTCAACCCAGTGCAGCAAGCATGGAGTCGGGGTGGAAGCATTCGGAACTACGCCGCTGTATTTGAGCGCAGCAAACCACACGTCAACGTCGGTATGTGCTTCTCTTCAAGCTTCGAATGGCTCCAGCTAATCGCTACAGGAACCATTGGTCACGTCGATCACGGAAAGGCACGACACCCCCTTCGCATCCCCGGAGTCGGTCTAACATAGAACACAGACAACCCTCACCGCCGCCATCACGAAGCGTCAAGCAGAGAAGGGATATGCCAAGTTTCTCGAATACGGCTCCATCGACAAAGCCCCTGAAGAGCGAAAGCGTGGTATCACTATTGCGACGGCACACATCGAGTATTCGACCGATAATCGGCATTATGCCCACGTCGACTGCCCCGGTCACGCCGATTACATCAAGAACATGATTACGGGTGCGGCGAACATGGACGGCGCCATCATTGTGGTCGCCGCGTCAGACGGTCAGATGTAAGGAAGGCGGGAAAAAGTGCCGAAAGGATAGACAGCTGATGCGGGATACAGGCCCCAGACCCGAGAGCACTTGCTCCTCGCCCGTCAAGTCGGTGTCCAGAAGATCGTCGTCTTCGTCAACAAGGTTGACGCCATTGAGGACAAGGAGATGTTGGAGCTTGTTGAGATGGAAATGCGCGAACTCCTCTCTTCGTACGGTTTTGAGGGCGACGAAACCCCCATCATTATGGGCTCGGCTCTCTGTGCGCTCGAGGGCCGTGAGAAGGAGATTGGCGAGACTAAGATTGACGAGCTTCTTGAGGCCGTCGACTCCTGGATCCCCACACCCCAGCGTGACACCGAGAAACCTTTCCTCATGGCCGTTGAGGACGTCTTCTCCATCGCCGGTCGCGGAACCGTATGCTCCGGCCGTGTCGAGCGTGGTGTCCTGAAGAAGGACTCCGAAGTCGAGCTCGTGGGCAAGGGCACCGCCCCCATCAAGACAAAGGTCACCGACATCGAGACTTTCAAGAAGTCATGCAACGAGTCACGAGCAGGCGACAACTCCGGTCTTCTTCTCCGTGGTGTCAAGCGCGAGGATGTGAGGCGTGGAATGGTCGTTGCCGTTCCCGGGTCTGTCAAAGCGCACAAGAAGTTCCTAGTCTCCATGTACGTGTTGACGAAGGAGGAGGGTGGTCGTCACACAGGCTTCGGCGAGAACTACAGGCCTCAGATGTTCATCCGAACTGCCGATGAGAGCGCTGCACTCTCGTGGCCAGAGGGCACCGAGGACCCACACAACAAGCTCGTCATGCCCGGTGACAACATCGAAATGGTCTGCGAGTTGCACCAGCCGCATGTCATGGAGGCTGGTCAGCGATTCAACATGCGTGAAGGTGGCCGAACAGTCGCCACTGGTCTGGTCACTCGCATCCTCGAGTAAGCGTCCGACAACAAACCAACAAACATGAAGTAAAATGCATGGGAAAAAGGTGTCAACAACACTGGATGGATGTAGAGGAGTGCGGTGGATCTGAAACATTTCTTGTAAAATGACTCTTCGACTGTTTGTTTCCTTGTACAACAAGTCTTTTCTGGCGCCACCTTTTTTATCCGTTATCTGTACATGCACCCCTCTCCTCCCCCTGGCCGCTTCTCCCCATGTCGATTCCAAATACATGTGTAACTTTATCTGGGTTGGAAAATAGATCATAGGATTGGCGTTGATTTGTTCGCGTACTTTGCATGTCTTCTGTATGAGGTGAGATAGTGGAATTCGAAGGAATGCCATCAAGAACGACAAACTTGAACTTGCGTCAAGAGTAAATAAGGTAGGGAGGATAGAACTTGACTTCCATTGAATATCATTATTCGTGCACATGTGCTAATCAAGAATGACATGGGCGCTGGTTGCCGAAACACTGATCCAACCCTATGAGTCCTCATCATCCGTTGGGAATACAAAAAAAATGAGGTAGTGATACCTGCCCTAACGCCACCAGTGTGTCCAAAGTGACGGAAGGGCCGACTTGAGATGAGTTGAATAGGCAAAGAACAATGTAAAGAAAAGCCGAAAACAAGACGAGGGAAATGTCGATTAGACCATACGCCGAATGGGTTGTAAAGCAGGAGACGACGGACCCAATCCCGGCGACGGAAACAACGGTGTTTTCGCCTCGCTCATCTCGCGGATTTTCTTAAGGAGGTTACTGGAAAAAACACTAATTAGCTCCTTTGCGTCTCATCATCTTCTTATCTTCATCAAAAAAAAAATACAAAGACGAATATGACTTACTTGACAGGTAACCTCAACTTCTCCTCCTCCCTCAACAGAATCCCCACAACAGCGTCTCTCCCCTTGGCATGATCTTCAAGATGCTCGGTAATCAACTGTCTTCCGATTTCCTTGCTCGCGCCATAAATGCGTTGACTACACCCATCAAACGTACATAGCCAAGAATCTCTCGGCCCGTTGGCTTCGTAAGTAGGGAGCGGTGAGGATACTATAGGCGGTACGACGTTGGACTTTGGAAGCGCTTCGTTGGTTTTCAGGTGCGACGCTCGATAGCGTATGGGTAGTAGTGGTTCGTTGCCTGCTTCGGCTGCGGCTTCTGCATCATCGTCGTCATCGGATGCTGATGTGGGTGGTGATTCGGGGGTGATGGAATTACTGGCGGCCCGTTTCCGTCTGCCTTTCTCTTCCTCGTCGTCTTCTGCTGTGCCGACGAATTTTCGCTTCTCTCGGCTGGGCGATAGGGCTTGTGGGGGCGTGTCGATTTCGATACCACTGTCGCCGTCGTCGTCGGCATCGCTTTCGGTATCGCCTTCGGATGCTGCGTGTGTGTCTGATTCTTCCTCTTCTAAACCTTCTTCAATGTTGGGGCCCTTGCCTTTGCCTCGTTTGGGACCCTTTCCTTTGCCGGAGAATTTGCTACTCGTGGGGCGCAGGACGGAGAGCCGGCTTCGCTTTTTCCTTCCCTGAGGTCTCCGTTGGGGAGTTACGAGGGCGTCATCAAAATCTTCCTCGTCGGATATGTCGGATGCTTCTTGGCGCAAAGCATGGTCTCGTCGTGGTCGCAGTTCAACCGCTTCAGCTCGCCTGATCTCGACAGCAGAGAGGTCGTGTCCTGCCTGTAGTTCTTGGTAGATGGGTTCGTCGACGAAGAAGCTCGCGCTTTTGCCTCGTGGATGGTCCATCCTGTAACAGAGGTTATGAGCATGCACTAAAAGTACATTTTTTGCGGTCTCGATTTCTTCAATCTCGTAACGCTTGACCATGAGCTTCGCCACGTGGTCGACGGTGATATGGCCATGACCTGGTCTCAACACGCGCTTGTTCACGGCCGAGCGAATGAACTCGTAGATAGCCGCAGCCTCCCACCAATTATCGTCCTTCTTTGGCGGCGCTGCTGCTGCTTTCTGTGCTTGCGCTTTCCCACGAAGTGCGCTCTTTTTCTGCTGTGAAGGTGCGGATGCAGATGCTGGTGAGGGTTTCGCAGCTGGAGTGAGCTTGGGAACTTGCTTGTAGCGGCCTTCTATCCGCGCTTTCGCGGATTCGAAGACATCCTGTGCGAGCTTAGAATGCTGCTCCCATACGCTTGTGCAATTCAACTTACCGGGTAGTTTCGTCTGAAGTATTGGTAAATTGGAGTGTTGCTCCACCCAATGCCTTGCGCCCTGTTCAAAAAGCACATCATCAAGAACTCATGATGCTTGTGAAATATTTGGGCAGCGGTTTCAGGGTCGCTGCACGGGTATCTCTCGTCCTCAACGTACTGCGCTGCTGTCAGCCCCCAGCCTTTCATACAGTCTCATATGTTGCTTCAGTGCCTTTCAGTTTCCGTCTAAAATTTCTCCACACATACCTCTTGGAATATCAGCTGTGCACCCGGTCCACCGCCCCGCTTGCGCGGCTCGTTGTAAATGTCGGAAACAAAGTACAGCAGTTCGACTGCTTCCACCATGTCTTGGTAGATCGCCTTGTAATCACGCCGGGGCCGTATTTCGAACCATCCAGCCTCACCCAGCGCCCATATCACCAGTTCACCATCGGTCATCTGTCCGTAGGAAAAGCGGGTAACGTTTCGAATGACGACATCCACGGGGCTGTACGGTTTCCTTACAACTATGGAATGTCAGTACGTGAACTTCTGCTGGACTGTAGGGCACTATGAAGTGCATATAGCGTTACAGCCGTGTGCGTGTTCTTGGGTGGCCATACGGTATTTCTGCTGTCCGCGATCCGGAGGTTCCAATCTCCCCTCCACTCTCAAAGGCGTATCCGCGTACGCGACGAGCAAATTCGCAGGCCTTCCATTGCTCTCGTATACGACGTGCGCGTTGCTTAGGGCGTAGATTTCGTAGTCGTCGGAATGGGTAATCGACGGGTCGATGGGCTTCAGAATCTCAAGTTCTCGTGTAAGCATACTAGGCGAAGAGTAATTACAAATTCTAGCATGGTGCGTGTGAGTGGTGGTGAGTGGGAGGCGTGAGGCGTGAGTCTTGCCGACACCTGCAAATGCGGAGTGTCGCGTCGGCCGCCAGCGCCTGCCGCGCGTGTTTAAAGTGGACGTGGATGATTGGCTGTCTCAGCCCTACCTTTATCAATAAGTCTTCCATCACAGACATCACCAAGACAGGCACGACAGGTCGCTCACGCATCGTTCACAGCAAGTGCCTATCATGTTACTACAGCCCAGTGACCAAGCTTCTCGCAAACTAGAGGAAGAAACCCCAAATGTCGTATCAGATCTTGTACCCATTCAGTGAGCCCCTAAGCTAGACTATATAGTTTCGAGCCACATAGGGTTTCAAGCCACCCCACCAAAACGCGACACCTGCACCAAACACGCGATATCTCTCCACCACGCTTTTCAATATGGATGCCCGTGAGCTCGCTATTCAATCAGCTATCAACGATTTCAATTCTGGCGTGTATTCTAGCCAGCGCGCTGCGGCTAAGGCGTACGGCGTCCCTCGACCAACTCTCTCTGCGCGCATACGCGGCGCGACCGACAGCCGCACCAGCCATCAGCATCAGCAGCGGCTGACTCCTCTGCAGGAGGAATTCCTTGTTGAATGGATCCTTGAAGAAGACGCACGCGCCTGCCCTCCATCCCATGCTCGCGCTCGAGAAATGGCGAATCGAATCCTGCGTATGAACGGCGACAATCAGCCTGTTGGCAAGCTCTGGACCTTACACTTCCTCCGACGACAACCACGCGTTGCCTCAGTAGTAGGCCGGAAGATTAATGCTCAAAGAGCTCATGCAGCTACGCCAGATCAACTCCGCGCGTTCCTAGAGCTCTACGAGCAGACGCGACAGCGCCTCAATATACAGACGGGCAATACGTATAATATGGATGAGACTGGCGTCGCGCTAGGAGTATGTACAAACACGAGAGTACTCTCTAGTAGTCAGAAAAAGAAGGCTTACATCAAGTCTCCAGAGAATCGCGAGTGGGTCTCAATAATCGAGTGTGTATCGGCATCAGGTCGGAAGCTACGCTGCGCAGTTATCTTTAAGGGCCAGAGCCTGCAGACTACCTGGTTCTCACCAGAGTCAGTACCAGACTGGCTCTATACAACCTCTGAGAATGGATGGACGTCAAAAGCAATTGGCGTAGAGTGGCTACAGCGCATATTTATCCCGGAGACAGCACCAGCTAATGGCCAGCACCGACTGCTTATCTTAGACGGCCACGGCAGCCATATTGATATTGAGTTCCTATGGCTCTGTAAACAGAATCGAATTCAGCTCTTATACCTGCCTGCGCACTCCTCCCATGTCCTACAGCCTCTAGATCTGGCTCCTTTCTCTGTTATCAAGTCAAACTATCGACGTCAGATCCAGGAGCTTGCATCGCTTGATGACGCAGCGCCTGTTAAGAAGGAGCGCTTTATTGCCTGCTATAATCAAGCTAGAGAGGAAGGCTTCACAGAACGTGTGATTCGAGCTGGCTGGCAGGCTGCTGGCCTCTGCCCGTTCAACATCAATCACGTGCTTAGTTCATCGCAAGTCTCTCAAAGGCCAGCGACGCCTATACGCCAGAAGCGACCTCGATCACCTACTCAGAGCTTCCTCTCTACACCTCAAGGACCTCGCGATCTCTATATAGCTCAGCAGGCGCTCCAGAGTTATGAGAACCTAGGTCGTACGACTCGGCTGCTCCTACAGAAAGCAGGCAAGGCGCTAGCATCTGCAAATGCTAGAGCAGCAGGGCTAGAGGCAGAGAAAAGACGCCTTGAATATTGTCTTGAGACTACTAGCTCTCAACGGCATCGAAAGCGCGTTCATGTAGACCCAAATCAACGCTTTGCAGATGTTGAGAATATAGGAGCTGCTATTCGCCAGTCAGCTGCTATAGAGGCTCAGCAGAGCAGAGCTCCTGTGCAGAGAGCTGCAGAGAGAGCTGAAGCAGCTACAGCAGCTGAGGCTCTTCAGTCTATGTGTACTCAATGGCAATTATAGTAGCGTTGTGGAGAGATATCGCGTGTTTGGTGCAGGTGTCGCGTTTTGGTGGGGTGGCTTGAAACCCTATGTGGCTCGAAACTATATAGTCTAGCTTATCAGACTCCCCGTTACTACACTTTCCAAAAACTCAAACATACACATTCCCAACATGTCCACCATGCAATCGTCCTCTTCTTTCTTAGAGCACATTTACTATCTCTTAGATATCCCAAGACCCCCTGAATTCAAATTCTGCGAAACAAGGTTGACGTTCTCGATCTGTCCTTTGTTCACATTTTTCTCGTACCGAGCGATCCCCAAGGCCTCAATGAAAATGTGGTGATGGTACATGAGGGAGGGATCTTGAGGAGGATTGTGGAGGGCGAGAAGAGGAAGATGCAGGAACACGCTACGTTTGCGTTAGAAGGCGCTGTGTGGGATCAAGTCCATGTGTTTGAGGTGAGCGTTCAGGACAGCGAGGAATTCGGGTATTGAGCCATCGAGAGAAAATCACGTAGTATTATGTATGTCATGTTTCGAGCATCGCTCTAATAGTGCCGGACAAGCTATCATTGATATCCTACGATCCCCATTCCTTGAAGCTCTTTTGCCGTTGTCGACTATTCCACTGCAGCGTCCGAGAAATGCTATCAATCCAATCCTTACTCCTCCGATCCAACGGCAGCACACTCGGGAATGGGAATCTAGATGCACTGATCGTAACATAATCGCCCGGCTTCAGCTCCACTCTTTCTCTGCCATCAAAACTCGCCCAACTGCTCGTCCGCGCATCATATGGCACACCAGCCCGCAGAACGATCGTATCCGGTAAGATGATAGGCCTGAAAGACAGCGTGTGTGCACAGATAGCGGTCACGAGAATAACGGGATTGTCAGGATGGCACAAGGAACCGCCGGCCGCGAGATTGTAAGCAGTCGATCCAGTGGGTGTCGATACGCACACGCCGTCTGCTTGAACAGTAGTGAAGTGTTCATCGTCGCCGAAGAGCTCTATAGAGGACATTGTGGGGTTAGGCCCTCGGTCTACCACCACTTCGTTCAGTATATTGTGTGTTCCATCCGGTCGGTGGGTATGGTGATCCTCGCTCTCTTCCCCTATGAGCTCTTCGACCAAGTCCCGATCGGTATTCTCGCGATTTTGCGAGCGCATGATGGTCGCTTCGAAGCGAAGACGGAGACTGACCGTAATGCCTTCTGCGAAAGCGCGCGAGAGGCACTGTGGGTATTGTTCGAAGTCGAATTTTGTGAGAAAGCCGAGCGAGCCTAGGGAGAAGGCTATTACGGGTGGGACGATGCGCTGGAAGAGCCATGAAGCGTAGAGAACAGTACCATCGCCACCGAGCTATCCAACAACTTAGCCTCGTGCCTTCGTATTTGCATGAGAAGGATGTGGGTACATACCGCCAACACAATGTCGAAGGTCTGCGGGCTTTCTGCGCACAACTCATTCGTCCAAAACCGCAGCCTCCCCTTGTAGTTCGGATGTTTCTCCAGAAGCCCCTCGGCGTCAAATAGCCTATTCTTCTCTAACGTGTGCTCAACATACACTCTATACCCCTCATTCTTCGTTAACAGCCAATCCGTCGTCTCCCTCGTGTGCTTAATCAACGTCTCATCATGTGCTTTCGCAAGTATGAAGACATTCCGAACATTCAGCATTAGCCTGATTTGCGCCAACTTCTTCGACAGTTCCCGTATGCCAAAAGCCATATCTGAAATCTGTTTCTTGGTGAGGAGACGCGAGTGCTGCGATTGCTCGGCATTGCTGTGCGGATCTTTATCCACACGTCGTTCTTGCGCGAGGCCTTCGTACGAGGCATTGTGATCCTTGAAGGATATGCCATCATGCTTCTCAATAAGCGTGTGGACGAAGCATTGCGTTTTTCGGCGATCGTTTTCGGGGCGGGGTGCAAAGTTAGGAGCGAGGGAAGATTTACGGCGGCGGATGTCGCCGTCTTCAAAGACAACCTGTTGGTAAAAGATTAGGACGGCGGGAAAGCAAAAGGCGTAGTATAGACGCACCTCTAATGTTTGTTGCCCTTCTGCGTCGCTGTTCACGCTCTTGTTGTCATGCTCAGCAGACTCGCCCTCAGAATGGATGTTAGCTTGTGAGTGTATGCAGGACGTCTGACTCGAAATACCGTCTCTGTCGCCTTCTCACGTGTCATGTTGCCAAAATAGTCTGCCATGTCCTTCTGAAGTAAGGACAAAATCGAAGTTTTAGGTCGAACAAGAACGGGTGTGGGAAGGAGACATGAGATATAATAAAGTTGAGGGACCGCGTTCTTTCGCGTTAGTGGGATGCCCCGCATTGTCCAATCATCGCTGATGACATCAGCGCCCTGCATCTTTACTCATCCTTTCGCGTTCGTATTCCACTATCATGCTAAACCTTGTAAATGTTGGCGTGTCAACATTCAAAAAGCCTCGCCCTGTTCAGCTCGAAGTGATAAGGTCACAATGGTACCTCAACCGACTGCAGCACCTCCTCTACCACTGCCTCCTCGGTAACCCCCTCTAGCACTGTTTTGACGGCTTCCAAGGAGCTTCCCCATTGCATACTTCGCTCGTTCTCCGGAGCTGTGATTATTATGCGATGTGGGTAGATTTTCCTTGCTGCAAGTGCCACCAACGAGGGGGTAATGTAGTCCAGCCCATGTAGCGGGGCGAGGGCGCTACTGGTGTCAGCACACGGGAATTGCATCGAAGAAGGTGGTGTTGTATACTCACTGTGATAGTGTAGTGAAGTGGCGGGTGGCCATGGCCGATATCCCTCCTGCGACCGCTCTGTGTAGTCTCATGAAAACCACAATACTGTGGAGGTATGCTCGTACTTCGGCACTTATCCTCACTTTCCCTACCAACGCAATAAGGTTGCCGAGGTCCTAGATGAAGTGAGTCAGCGTATCACATAGAATCTGAAAAAGTGCCTACATCAGGAGTGAACACAATAGGACCAGCGCGTTTCTCAAACCCTTCAGGTGGTGAGCGAACAACGGATGACAATGACGCATCGTCCGCCGATATTGGCTCCTTCTCTTGGGAATCCTCTAGATTGGCCAATTCGTCCCCTTGCTGGTGCTTGTGCGAGATGAGAAATTGGTCGTTCTACTCCTTGTTAGTGAGACCCTCGTCACCTCTATCATACAGCATACCAAATGTGTGGTTAGACGACCCGTTCCGCGAGCGTTCAGCGCAATGAACAGAAATGGCTTTGGCGCGGCATGCACTGCAGTCCTCGTATAATTCCGTTTGCCTCGCATCAGCTGGGTCAACGTCAGCTGCAGTAGTCTTGTTGGTGTGCCTGACACAAACCTCGAGCGCTTGCACCTGAACCTGTGAGGTCGCCTTGTTCAGGCTCTTCGCGATGACAATGTTCGCAATCCGACGGCTATCAAGCGGAGTGAAAGGCCGAGGCGACTTTGACGTTCGTCTCCCGTAGTCATTGGTTGAGTTTGAGAACTGCACCATATCAGCAAACATGCAGTGCTTCCCTTGGGCTGCAATTATTGGGTCCCTTACTTCAGATTTCGCCGCACTCTTCTTACTACTGAAGTAATCATCTTCTTCATGATTCACGAGTATGCCGGTGCCAAAATCATCCAACGTGGTGGCCTCTGAGCAATCCAGCACCGCCGATGTGAGTCCAAATACATTCGAAGCAATCTACAAACACAATCAGCGTGCGCTCCACGGAAAATTAGCAAGACGGCATGCCAATTTGATCTCCTGAACTAGCGGTTCCAGTGTCTGATGCTCCGTCTCGATGATACAGTGCTGCTGGGTAATGAGGCAGAGTAAAACGGCGAGCTCAATGTCACTCAGAACCTGCACCTTCTCCACTATCCGGGTCTCAACGTCTTCCATTACGAGAAGCTAGCGGTGTGGGTACAGTCACATGCTGATGAAGTTGACGCAGGGTGAAGGGTGAAGACGGGCACCGTAGAATCAAGGTATCCCAGGTAATAATGTTCAAATGTCCGGCGACCTCAGGCTACAGGGCTGTGGACAGGGATAGGTCGTACGCTACGCTGGAACTGAACTAGCGCTCTTACCCGCAGCCTCGCTCAAGTGATGTCAAGTGAAATACTTCCGTAGCTGCACACACTCCTTTACTATCAAACAATGCTTAAAATACCTTTAAGCGGAATTCTGAGAAAGGGATTCATATGTCTAAGCCCTACGTCCTACGTCCTTGTATGCACTTCACCGCAAGACTGAAACATTTGGTACGCCGCAATGCGATAAAATTAGCTCGACAACCGCAATCATCATATCTTGCAAACACGCCACATGTTACGATATGATGTCCTCATTAGATTAGTCTTCTTGCGATTGGTGAAGAGTAGCACCTTAAGGTAGCTCCTATTGGTGTATCGTTATTCATTGTTAGGAAAGGCGCCCCGTACAGTAGTTAGCCTGAATTCTTGGTAGGCATCTGAAGATGAGAGGCTCGGTTTCCGGAGAAAGTCCCTCATCTGCAAGTGCGACCTCGGATATTATTGTATGAAGTCGGTGTGTGTTCATCTGCTGCGCTGCGGACATCTGGAAATGATCGGTCCTTGTGTATCTCATCCCACGCCACAGTGCCAAATGGCGACCTAGCCATTCGCGCAAAAACTAGGTGCAGTTGAATATAGATGTGGAGCGGGCATTTGCTTTGAGTGATGAAACGGGTGCGGGATGCCTGAACATCGAACGATCGAGGTTGCACACGTTGAGTCAGCGCCGCACCCCGGACGGAAAACGTGGTTCAAATGTTCAGCCGCATGTTACGTTAAGGCCCCAACCTCAGATCCCCATCACAACGTTTTGCTACACCTAGGTTCCCCGACTCTTGGCTTGGCTGCCCGCCACCGCGATATGCACTCGTCTGCTCATAGATAAAGACCCCTCGAGAGGGGCAAAAGTTGCACTGTTCCCAGGCTGTGATTGTCTCGTCTATTATCTCTACGCGTCGCTTTCATCTTGATATCTTTAGCGTCGAAAAAGGCCGATTTAGCGGCGAACACAGAGTCAATACCTAGGTATGGTGTACAGGGGAAAACCATCAGCGGCATGCGGCGAGTGTCGGAAGAGACGCAGCAGGGTAAGGGCGCCTTTCGTATTTCTACGTGGCAAACTATTGAGACCTCGGTTGTTGTTTAGCATCAGCGAGTTGGCAACCACTCTCCAGGTGGTTTATTGCCTTCGACGCAATTATCCTCCTCTCTCTGTTCAGAGACCCGCGGATCACGCTAACACAAGTTCAGTGCGATTTAGCCCTCCCCGCTTGCGGGCAATGCATCAGAACAAAACGGAAATGCCCTGGCTATAGAAACGCGGTCGACCTCTTGTTCTTTGACCAAAACGAGCAGGCAGCCAAAAGGTCCAAACCACGAGGCGGCGCGTCAGACCCACCAACTTCCAAGGTTTCTTCAGTCCAAAGGCATATGGCGTCAGCAGTCACTTGTTACTACTCGATGAACAATGTCATCCTATATCAGTCGGTCAACGACGTTGCCGTCAACTATTTCATGGACAGTTACGTCGGCTCCGATCAGAAAATTGCGGAATTTGGATTCGTGTCGGCTATCTACTCTCGACAAGGCTTTAATTCAACCGAATTACAGCGAAGCCTCACGGCATTCGGACTTGCCGCGTACTCGAAGGCCTCTCAACGTCCTGATCTATTACGCCCCGCAACCAAAAGTTACATCACCGCCGTCCGTGGAGTCAACACGATGTTATCTGGTTCCAACTTTGGACAATCGGGAGAAGCCCTCTTGGCATCAGTGGTTCTGCTAGCCATGTTTGAGATCATCATTACTCCCACAGGAGCCGGTCTGGCCAACTTCAGCAGACACCTCAAGGGGGCGGTGACCATTGCATCCATGCTGATAAAGCAGAAAAAGGCAGTGGACTCTAAGTTACTCAGATCCGTACTATATTGTCTGATTGTGGAAGCGTGGATGCAAAACAAGGAATTCACACCTGAATTCTTCGTCGTCTACGGCGAGCTTAATTCTCAGAAGCATCCCAACTCACTTTTCGCCGCTTACGTAGAGGCGCTTCTCGAAAACATGGCATTTCGGAACAAAGTGAATTGTGGAGAGTTAAGCACGCCCACAGAGATCATAGTTGAGGCGGTGAGAGTCGACCGTCGTACTAAAGACCTTATGAACTTACCTGATATTGGACGATTCGATAAGGTCTGGCTACCTGGAGACATCAGGAATATATTTCAAGATGCTCTGGTTCACCGTATGGCTCCCTCTTCTCCATGACTCATTGACCATATCGCTGATTGTAAATCGAGGAACGCAATCGAACTTTCGGGCGTATATGTGGAACAATCTGCGCATAGGTATGTGAGTTCAGTAAGCAAACGTGGAAGCCAGGCACCTGGCTCGAGCGCACCCCTTTGTCGATCTATTTAACGACTTTTCTCCCTCCTCCCGACACATTCGCGCTTTTCGTATTGGACTCGGTGGCTGACTTTTCATCTGTCTTGCAGGTCGGATACATATGCATCGGCTGATCATCTCGCAATGTGCTATGTTGTTATCATCCGCAAGCGACTCCCCCCAAGAAAATGCAGAGCCTGAACCCGAGACTTTGTCAGAACACATGCGGGCTTGGATAGCCATGCAAGAACAGAAATCGAAGTTGGCAATGCAATATTTTGCCAGAGAAGTCTGTGGCACATTGCCGCAAATGGGAGAGCACACAAATGCCTTACCGTCTTTACCAGAACAGGTATATCAACAGGTCGATGACAGCCCCAACGCTAAAGGTCCTCCCAAAGTGATGGACCTACCGGCTATGATCATGTTAAGTGCGATACCACGGTCGTGCAGCCTTTTCATTGTCTTTTTCCAGCTCAGCAACCTATCGACATTACCTTACATCACAGAGGACTTACGCCAATGGATTCAGTGCCGTCGTGCGGATATTCTTGCGAACTCTAACAAACAAGATTCGAGCATGTTGAGAGCAATGCTAGATCGTTCGAAGCTTCAAAAGCCTCCCGGCGCTGCTCCTAAAACATCACATATGCCACTGTAAGGCCTCCGCTTCGCTACTTCTTCCTACTTCTAGGTTCTTTCGTGTTTTCGATTCATTGTCTGACTCGCAACAGAACGACTGCTAGGCGTCTTGAATAGGCCGCGCATGCCGTTCTTTCTTGAGTGTCTGCATAACGCTCTGAGACTGTGAAGCGCGATGGTCCTCCAAAACTGGAGCAATCACTAAGCTAGCCTATATAGATTCCGGCCGCCAGGGGTTTCCGGCCACATCGCCAAATCGGCCACCCCTCAGAAATCAACGCAATAATTGCGCCAGCCTAGTTACAATTGCCACTCTGTACACATAGATTGCAGAGTTTTTGCTGCTATTTCAGCTGCAGCTTTTTCTGCTTCCTTTTCTTTAGAATTGTTATCGTTTTCTTCCTGTAGAAGCGCAGATGCCTGCACTGCAATCATGATTGTATCTATATCTGCAAAGCGTTGATTTGGGTCTATGCGAACCCTCTTTCGTGGCTGTTGAGGCCTAAGGGCCTCAAGTTGCGCCTGCAATTGCTGAGCCCT
>ML976988.1:737899-752479 GCA_010015675.1 Byssothecium circinans
AGCCGATTGTGAGAGGACCTTTAGTGAGCTAGGAGATCTACTGGGTACTAGACGACTCTATATGAAGCCTGAGCTCCTCTCAGCGCTGCAGGCGCTCAAGTCCTGGAAGAGAATAGGCATCAAACGCTCTCCACAAGCCTTGTCTTCGCAAGGAGAGCTCTCTCTCAATGATCTTAATCACCTTTACGAGAAACTCGGCAACGATCCCTAAGTAATTAAACTCAATCAAGTCAACCCAACCCAACTTAAACGTCTTGAACTTAACTCAACTCAACTCAACTTAGACCTCACTGATTACGTTATCAATTAACTCAACTCAACTTGAAGGCCTCTGAATGCAACTCAACTCAATTTTGATGGTCAAATTGAGTTGAGTTGATTGTTGACAAGTCTAATCTGGCGATGAATAGGCGAACGTGGGGACAGATGAGGGAGATGAGCGTCGCCATTCGCGTTCCGTGTTTCCCGGAAGGTACGAAGTAGGCGTTCATTAGGTCTGTGGAATTCGGGTGTGGACAAAAGGACTTGCCGCCTGCAATCAACCTCGTGTCGAAACTGTCCTGAGATGCATCTAGCCCATCGTCAATAATGGCGACCTTGATAGGGCTACGACGAGCCTCTGGGATAGACCTCAGGAAGACCGCAAACTCTAACATAGCTTTCATCCATGGATCGTCTCTGAGATCAGTCAGTAATCCAGCCGCTGTGGACGCACAAGCAGGATATAATTACGCTTGGATACCACTCTCGGGGCTTTGGAACTCGGACGCATAGCTGACGTCGTTGTTATCAGGAAAAATTCCCACTTCAATCTGCCGGTGGACATTGAGACGTTCCTTGAATGCGTTGGTGTACTGCGACCGAGTTCCTTCATCTTCGAGTCCCTTCAAAAAGAAAAATTTAATCTTTAGCAATCGGGAGGCATTAGGGGTGCTCACTTCTCTTATGTACAGTTTCAGCCGCTCTAACTGCTATTCGTTAGGTAAGTCACATCTTGTCCTCCGATTCACTCACCATGGGAAAGTGCTTCGTGTTTGTGAAACCTTCTGCACTCGCCCAACCCATTAGGACTGCATTGTTTCCGGTTGAGTATAGCGAGATTTCACGAATGCACTTGGAAGAATCGCAGATCACGCTACTGCAGATGTCCAACTTCTTCCAATCCCAGACCTCAACATCAAATCCTTGCAGTGCCTCTTTAATTGCAGCAGCTGAATGCGCTGGTTGATCGTCGTCGATGACTATGACCTTGACGATCTTTCTCACGTGCTTCGTGCGCAGCCAATTGAATATCCTCACCATATCGTTTAGCCCTCTCGAGGCTCTCTTCATATTTGTGGAGTTACTGGTTGTCTTGTCAAATTGTGCTTTGAGCTAGAGGCCGCGGTAACCTACTTCTTCCTTTGCATGGATGGTTTCTCCGGCTCAATCGATAACTTGGGAAGAGCGACGTATTTGAGAATGCTTTCGAACTGAACATGGTTTGCAAGTCGGTCCAGGTACGATTGAGTGATCGAAGGATGGGGTACACCGGCGAGGTCAAACTCGATGTGTTTTTCTGTATATCAATTAGCGCATCTGACATAAGAACAAATGATGGTACCTCACCATCGCCGGGCCGATATAGACAGGACACTATCTCGGACCGATCGAGTTTTCGAATGCAGTAAGACCGAATATAGCTGGTGATGGGATCCTCGAGGAACCATTGGCAGAAAGCCTTGTTGTATCTTTCAGATCCAGGTTCGCCATATCCACACTTTGCTAGATCCTCCTTTATATCGTCACATTCCTTCTGTTGGACAGCTAAGCACCGAGAGCATGGAGAGAAAAGGATGAATTGTGTATAGAGTGGTAAAGCCCAGGAGGCTAGACTATATAGGCGAAGGGCTAAGGCTAGGCTAGAAGAGGCTAGAGAACAGTAGAGAACTATTTAGTACTATAGGTCTAACACACCCTCTTAGCTTAGCTAGAAGGCTAGTAAGATAAAAAAACTATTAAAAACTAAAAAGAATAGTATAACGTATTCCACCACCGAAGCGGCCACACCACCGAAGCGGCCACACCACCGAAGCGGCCACTTTTTCTTGGCAAGGAAAATCAAAGAGTATTATCTTAATAACAAAGCTAAACCTTAATATTTTCTTTTAAAATTTTAAACCTAGATAGATATATATATATAATCTAATAGCTATTAAATTTTTATAGCCTTAGCTTACGTAATAAAATAGTTATTAACTAAAAAGGTACTAGTAGCTAAAACCTACCTTATACTATAGATTAATACCTAAACGTTAGTAATATACTATATAACTTCTAGGACTTACTTATTAGTATATTAGTTAGTAGCTATTAAGTTATTATAGCATGCAGCCTAGATTTAATACTATAATAGCAGGTATAAGGTAGGGGGTAAGAAAAAATAGAAAACCTTTTAAATAAAGTTATATATATTAGATATCTCTACTTTCTTCTTACGAGGAAGATAATATATACTAAATAAAGCTATATATAAGTTTAAAGTAAGTAAATACCTCTAAAACTAAAAGATCTAGCCTAATAAGTATAGGTTTTTTATAAAAATCTTAACACTGCCTTATAATAAAGCTTATATAAGCTATTTTCTTATAGCTAACTATTTATATTACTACTATATATATATATAAAGTTTATTAAAAGAAAAGAACCAAGGATATCTAGCTAGATAAAATATTTAATTATAGTTTTCTAATTTTAGGAATCTCTACCCTCTCTACGCTAATTCTCTAATAGGTCTAGGCTGCACGCTATAATTTTAGTACTAATAGGTGTATTATATACATATAAACTAGCTCTAAAGTTATTATAGCTTATTTAGCTAGTTTAGTAGGTATTTATACGCTATATACTAAAAGTAGCCTAGTATTCTCTATACTTATATAGCTTACTAAGCTATTAGAAATCCTAGAATATTTTTTAATAATCCTTTTAGTCTATATTATATATATCTATATTAAAAATTTTAGCTTAATAGCTCTAATATTTAAATTGTTATTAAAGGTTGAATCTTTGATTTTCCGCCAAGCAAAAAGTGGCCGCTTCGGTGGTGGAATACGTTATATAATATACCTCTTACCCTTTTAGTAGTGTTGGACAGCAGAGCACTGAGAGCATGGAGAGAAAAAGGATCGATTGTATATCGAGCGAAGATGCTCAGGAGACAGGACTATATCGGAAAGGACCGAGGCTAGGCCGGATGAGGCTGGTGAACAGTGCGGAACTGTTCGGTACTATTCAGTCTAATAAGTAGGTTAAGGAGAGTAAGACTAAAGAGGAAAAAAAGAATATAGATATAAGATAACTCTAGTAAAATACTTAACCTAGTAAAAGAATAGTAATAAAAAGAAGCTTTTAAAGGCTAGTTATTAGATAGCTAAGTACTAAGAGCATAAAGAGAAAAGGATAAATTATACATAGAGTAATAAAGCTTAAGAGGCTAGACTATATAGGTAAAAGGCTAAAGCTAGGCTAGATAAAGTTAAAGAATAGTAGAGAACTATTTAGTACTATAGGTCTAATATACTGTTACGAACAAAAGGATACAGGGTATCTAGAGCCAGACAATGCAGCGCAAGAGGTATTGAGACTAGAGGATGGCGGCACAACGATGCGCGGGGCAGGGTTACGTCAGCAGGTCAGGTGACGTGCTCAGTGTGCTACGTGCTAAGAGGACGTAGCAGACGTAGCAGACGTAGCAGGTAAGATAGGATAAGACGAAGAAGCAGGTATAAAAGACTAGATAGGTTTCCTTTTATCTTTTAGTTTTTAGTTCTTCGTAGTCAACTCTCTATAGTTCATCTCTTACCTAGATTGATACTTAGTTATTCTATAGTCAGTTATAGAATTGGTTTACTTTATACGTTTACCTCTTGAATTACTAAAGCCCACCACCTAACGTATACACCATACACCAACCTTCCTCCCCTCACACGGATTAGGCTAGGCTAGTATACCCCTTAGTAACACTTTAACTACCCACAGGTTTAAGAACCCAAACGTACGTAATAGTAGCTCCCGCTACCCTACGTGCCACTAGCAGCAGTGTTGGTACACCTGCTTCGAGTCCGGCATTGGTGATGGCTAACCAGGCTAACTAGTTACAGCAACAGGCTGAACAGATCAATGGATTGATGCAAGCAATTACTTAACTCCAGGCCAAGGATACTATACCCCGTGGAAAGATTGCGGCGCCAGAGAAGTATGATGGAGGATGAGATGGCTTGAAGCTATTCCTTACTAACATGGATTTGTACTGTCGGTTCAATGCCTTGACGGAGGACTTAGATAAGATCCTCGCGGCCAGTATGCACCTGAAGGATAAGGTAGCTACGTGGATGCAACCCTTCATGGACGACTATCTCACGAATGAGATAAGGCATTGCAAAGACGACACGAAGACCATCTTTAAGAGCTAGACAGCGTTCAAAGATGAGATTTAGAAGGTGTTTAGAGAACTTGACGAAGAGACTTAGGTAGAGCAGAAGATATCTCGAATCTGGCAGGATAGGTTAGTCGCCAGATATGTGACGGAGTTTAAGCAACTGTAGTCAAAGATTGATTAGGATAATGCGCCGTTGCGCACAGCCTTCTACAACGGGCTGAAGGAAACCGTCAAGGATAGCATGATTCACTATGATAAGCTAGAAGACTTATAGGACATGATTAACCTGGCCACCCAAATCGATAACAGGCTCTACGAACGAGCGATGCAGAAGAAATAAAGGGATACGACGGTCGTTCCCAACTCTAGAAGACATAGAAAGCTGAAAACACCACAATATGACTGAGACGGTGATATGGTGATGACAGACAAAGTCTAATAAAGGAAGTAGTTTGACAAGGGCAAGGGAAGACAGCTAGATGGCCTGACCTACAAATAACGCTAGGAACGCTTTAAGAAGAAAGCATGTCTCTGATGTGGTAAAGTAGGACACTTCCGTAGAGACTACCTGAAGAACTAGGGCCAAGCAAGCAAGCTTAGAGCGGTTAAGATTGGGATGATCAAGTTTAAGGTAACGGGACCTAAGGAGGGTGAATTAGAAGAGCCATGATGGTAACCTACTCCTTGCCTACCTCTAGAATAGGACTAGGCTATGGAACCATCTAATAATGATGTTAGTAATATAGAATCTATCCCAGCCTAAATAACAACACGCCCTTTAAACTAGATAGATGACTATGAGGTCCTTCAACAGCTTAAAGATGATCTATGCTAGATATATAGAGATAACACACATAAAGGCGAAACCAGACTGGTCATCAATCAATCAATCAATCTAACGCCTTTCAAGTTGATTGATTGAGTTCCTGGCAGAGCTCCGATTGAGTTGAGATTGATTGAGCTCCGCTGCGCGGAGCTCAAATTGAGTTGAGTTGATTGACGAGATGGGAGCTCGAAGTTGAGTTGATTGAGATTGATTGAGAGTTGATTAGTTACTTGGCCTTAAGGCCTATCCTTCTCCAAGATCGGATGGATTGCAACGCGCTGAGTAACTCAGGCTTCATATTGAGCCGTCGTACGCCAAGTAGATCTCCGAGCTCGCTGAAGATCCTCTCACAGTCGGCCGAGGCAGCTGGAATAGAGTAGATATCAAGGGCCAGTTAAGAGAGAACGGGGTATTAAGAGCGCGTAACCAGCCAGTAGTTGATCGGGTGGGTTGCGAGAGGATCGTCCTCCGCTAAAGGCGCCTCGCGCTTCCACATATCATACTCATCGTCGATCGTACTGGCTACCTGCTTTTGGCCTGCCTTGATAGAGTTCTGGAGGAAGTCATCTCACCCTGACGCTTTACCAACACGCTAGCGCTTATGTGGCCGCGCAGCTCCCTTAGGAGATAATTACCTACTTGCCTTTACGGCCATCTTATCCTTATGTAATCTCCATAGTCATGAGAAGGACTAGTGACCTTACTCTAACTAGCCTTTAAAAGGATGAGGGCCCTTAATAGTCTCGTTATAGTCATCTAGTATATCCTATAGGTCTTCGAGCGTGTGTTTATACGTAGGATGGAGGATCGTTGCCGCGAAGTAGATAGGAGAGTCTCTAAGCTTGTTGTAATACTTAGAGAGCTTTGCGTGGGCGTTATTAACGTTAGTCTTAAGATGATCCTCTAGCGCGTTAGGATCTTTGTAATTAATACCCTACAGTCTCTCTTTTTAAGCTTTAAGTTAAGCTAATAGCCATTTAAAGGTGATGAGAACCTCCTAAATAGCACCATGGCTACTAGAAGCGCCTCTGCCCTGTAGTAACATAGTGGCCTCCTTAAATAGCTTAAGTAGCTGCTTATACTTAGTTATTGTTGCCTAGTCCTTTGTCTGCAGTCCTCCTTCTTAGATGAACTTGCGTGGCTGCTTACGCGGCTCTTTCCAGTGAGTAGCTGTAGCTACTTAGTATTCCTCTATCTTCAGGTGGATATAGGCGTTGAGGGGCGTGTGGAGCTCATAGGCGTGATTAAAGTAATCATAATAGGAGTTCTAGTAAGTCTTGACAGGCTTAATAAGCTCCCTTAGCTTAAACGGCTAGTTACAGTTCTTTGCGTCCTCTTCTTAAAGTCTTATAAACAGCTCTCAGTTCTATAGCGATGATGTAGCAGAAGAAATCACGTTAAAGAGTACTGTAATAGGACTAAACTGTCGCCACTCGGCTATAAAGCCCTCTTCTTCCTGCTTAAGCGTTAACGTAGTAAAGTACTATATAGTAAGGTAGCCCTACGTTAATATTAAGCTCCTTATTTTTAAAAGAGTCCTTGTCCTTGCCCCATATAATCACCTGCGCGGTAAGGTTGAGAATGTGGCATGTACAGCGTAACCAGTGATAAGGCGCGTAAATGCTAAGATCTTCTACTAGGAACTCTACAGCGACGTCATTATTTGTAGCGTTATCTAAAACGAAGTAGCTAACACGTTCTCTATCTATCTTAAAGGCCTCGAGCGTGTTAGATACTAGAGAGCTAATATTTACGCTAGAATGTTGCCCGTGTAGCATGGGTAGGCTAAGCAGGTAGTCTACCGGCTTAGCAGCCTTATCAAGATAGTGTACGCAGATTCCCGTAATCACTTTCTTATTACCCGTCAACGTCCAGTTGTTAAAGGAGAGGTGGATAAGGGTAGTCGCTTTATAGAGATGCTCTATGATGGCTAGTATTAACGCCTTGTACTTAGCAACAATATCATCGCGGAGGGACACATGGCTCTTCCATAAGTAGGATTTGGCTAGTAGGTTAGCGGCCTGTACTAGCGCGCGGAAGGAGGGTTTCTTAATTACTTAGAGCGACTAGTTGTCGTCAGCGATCTAATAAGTAACTGCTTGAAGAAACTTGGTGCGGTTGAAGCTTCCTGCCAGCTCGTTAGCCACCTCTTGAGATACCTTAGTCCCCTTCATCTGCATGGCAGCGAGTATTGACGTTTGATCAGCCGGGGCCTTTGTGATCTTGCCTGATTTATCATAGCCATGGCCAGGCTTGAATTGTGCTAGATGGCTCGCTGCAGAGCTGGTAGAGAGACCAACGTTATACTCTCTACTAAATCTCTTATAGGTGTGGCAGTACCTGCAAAGCTAGTACTTCTTCTGCTACTTTTGATGCTAGACTGGCCAGCCGTACAGGTATATCTAGCTTAGTTTAGACCCGCGTGAGTGTTCGTAGGGCCGCTTCTACAGATGAGGTACTCTATTCTAATCTAGGCCATCATATACGTCGTCGTTAATATTAGAATCTTCGCGGGGTAGGGGATTAGGGTTATCAAAGACTTTGGACGCGTCAATTTTAGGGCGCCTAGAGGCGGCTTTTAGAGGCGGGCGCTTACTATTTGCGCGTGCGGCTACTTTCTTGAAGGCCTTGTAAAGATTCTCGTTCATAATCTATATAAGTAGGCGCGTGGGTAGGTGGGTAGGTAGTTTTAGTAAGGTAGTTGCGGTGGCCGTTAAAAGAAGTCATAGTGTTAAGCCTTGCCTAAGGCTACGCGCAAGGTACTTACTAAGTAGGTTATCGATAGACGTATATCCTAGGTGCAACGGCCCCTCACAATTTACTCTACGAAACAAAATTTTACTATATACTTAGAGCTCAACTTGAACTCAATCAACTCAATCAATCCGGGATCTCCAAGTTGAGTTGTGGTTGAGTTCCACCTATCTCGAGTTGAGTTGTGGTTGATTGGCCATGTCAATCAATCAATCAATCTGATTGAGTTCAGGTTGATTGATGACCAGTCTGGGCGAAACGTGTACTAGAGATACGCTGATACGCGGAGGCCATGCTAACAAAGTAGTAGCAGTAGTGATGAAGGAGCAAGGTCCATAGACAAAAGTATAACAGATTAAGATTAATGATGAACATAATGAAGTTAAATAGTATAACTGCACAAGGGAGGACCGCGTCCCCTACCTGTAGGAAAAATAAAGCGTGTAATACACGCCTGGATGAGCCTCTTGCGCCCTTCTCCTAGAGAAGGACTATATAGAAGATAACTACCACGTACACTACTTTAAGTATTAGCAGAAATGGCATAAACGCTTAGGTTAGAATAGGTGCTATGATACGCACTACTAACTACACTAGCTTAGTAAGCACGTTGCAGGATACTAGCTAGCTAGACGAATGCATGGGGAAGTAATAGTATGTAAGAATAGTGCATGTCTCCATAGTTACCCTATAGGATATCCTTTAGACAAAGGACACGAGGAACTTAAATGGAATGAATGTAAGGCACTCCTAGGATGCATGTTCCATCTCCTCCTAAAGGAAGAAGTAGCATAGATAAGGCACGGAGCCAACTATAAGCTATTACCCCCTTCTAAGTGCCTAGTAATAGTATGCTAACGACACGAATTTCTGGCTCTTCCTAATAAAACTAAGGAAGACGCGTTCAGATAGAAGACGACGCTCACGCAATAGATATGGCGAACGTTGCTAGAAACGTAACACTAGCTATGAGGCCATCTAGAGGGTAGGGCTGCTAGAGATGACATCTTACACACTTAGACTATGAGACGCCCACCTAGAGCTATTATTAGGGAAAGTCATGATGACCTACCCTACGAATAGTGCTTTGATGACATGTGTCAAGCACACCTCTTAGAGAAACTTAGAAAGGGTTTCCCGTGACGGAATAACTCAGAGGTAGAGCATGGACGCCTACCCTAGACAGCGTGCTGTATAGATGATTGTCAGGTCCACCTGCTAGAAGAATAGGCGGTAGGGAGGTCTATAGAAGGACCCTAGGAGTCAAAAAACTAGGAAGCCACCAGGGATAGGGTCACGCTAGTGAGAGCATTTCTATAATAACCCTATATAATGTATAATACCTAGATCCACTAGTTTATTAATTAAAGGTAGAGGTGCGCGTATACGGACGCAGGCTTACAGCACTAGTAGATAGTAGAGCTGCTTAGATAATTATCTCCTTACAAGTAGTCAAGAAATATGACATACCCTATCAAGATAAGGAACGTCTGATATGAGTGGTATTAGCTAATGATAGACTAATATCCTATAGTAATAGATTCTTAAGGTTAGAGACCTAAGAAGTGTCATTCTACGTACTTAGAATTAAGGACATAACATCCCTTAACATTATGGATCTTAGTAAAGAAGACATGTTAATTAGTTATAATTAGCTTAGGAAGTATAATCCTACTATAGATTAGTAGAAAGGTACGATGTTTAGCTAAGAACTAGCGCGTAAGGTTGCTAGAACACGCCATAGAAGATTAAGCCTAGTAATCTAGAGCTTACCTAGTTAGACTAGACAGATTAGCAAGATATCACCTTATAAGATTAAGAGGATCTATAAGAAGGACCCTTCACAAATAAGAGTTATTTAGATATAGAGAGTTGCGCCTATGAAGGATGAACCCTAACCAATGATACCACTAGAATATGAGGAGTTTCAAGATCTATTTAAGGAAATAGAAGAAACCGCATTACTAGATTACTAGGAATAGGATCATGAGATTCACCTAGAAGAAGGCGCGAAATTACGCCTAGGACTAATATATCTGCTTACTCAGGACTAGCAGTTAGAACTGCGAGAGTATATTAAGAAGAACTTAAAATAAGGATATATATAGGAAAGTGCAAGCCTAATAGCTTCACTAATTCTCTTTATCCTAAAGAAAAATGGAAAGCTGCAACTCTATGTAGATTATAGATAGCTAAACCACGTTATAAGGAAGAACTAATACCCTCTTCCTCTAATCTAGGAACTCATGGACCACCTCTAAGGAGTTAAGTAGATCATGAAATTTAATATTAGAGATAGTTTCCATTAAATATAGATAGCTAAGGGCTATGAATGGCTGATAGCTTTTAAGACCTAGTACGGTCTATATGAATACATAGTCATGCCCTTTAGATTAATAAACGCGCCTATAACGTTTCAGGCACTTATTAATAGAGTACTTTATAAATATTTAGACGTTTTTATAACTACGTACCTAGATGATATAATAGTGTATACCTTAGGAACGCTTAAGGATTACATTAAACATGTTAAGAAAGTGCTTAGGAAGCTTAGGGAGTATCAATTACCCCTATAGCTAGAGAAATATGAATTTCACGTTATAGAGATGGATTACTTAGGATTTATCATCTTATGAGAAGGTATTGCCATGGACCTAAAGAAAGTTAAGGCTATACAGGATATAAAAATACCTAAAATAGTCAAGGACGTGCAATCCTTCTTAGGATTCGCAAACTTCTATCAAAAGTTCATTTAGGGATACTTAAAGACTATGGCACCCCTTACAGAGATTACTAAGAAAGAAAAGGGATTCTATTAGGGATAGGAACAATAGAAGGCTTTTAAGAAGCTTAAGAGATTATTCTTATTAGCCCCTATATTATAAATGCACGACCTAGAACAGCTATTGTAAGTAGAGACGGATGCATTAGACTACGCCTTAGGAGTAATTCTCTTATAATAAGGTAATAATAGGAAATAGAGACTAGTATTCTACTATTCTTAGAAGTTCTTAGGAGTAGAACTTAACTATAACGTTCATGATAAGGAACTACTAGTAATAGTAGACTCCTTTAAATAATGGTAAGCCTAGCTAGTAGGCGCTAAACACTAGGTAGAGGTATATTTAGACTACTAGAACCTGATAAGCTTCATGATAATAAAAAAGCTTAACTAATGATAGGTTAGATAGGCTAAAATGATGGTAGATTATAACTTTAAGGTATACTATTACCTAGGAACGCTAAATGGAGTAGTGGATACTCTTAGCTAATAATTAGACCTTTAAGAAATAGACAGACCTATTACGCACGACGCGGTCCTATAGAAGGACAAAGATAGTAGTCTAGGCTATAATCAACTATAGCTATTCAAAGGAACTCTAGTTAAACGATTAGCTAAGGTAACTAAGGTTACATAGTTATAGGATAAGAAGCTTAATAAGCTTACCTAAGAGCCTAATAGACGCAGATGAGTCTAAGGAGACAAAGCACGAACGCTTATCTAAAGGCTACATAAGTCTAAGGAATATAGATACCCTAGGATTAACAAAATGGTTTAATGGATTTTAAATGAATACTTAATCCCTAATGTACAAAAAACAGTTTAGAACGTAATAGGCAACTATTTAGCCTATTTAAAGAATAAGCCTAAGAGATATAAGCCCTATAGATTACTCTAATTACTAGAACCACCCACACGCCCATAGATTAGCGTTATGATGGACTTTATTATGAAGCTCCTAAAATCGTTAGAACCTAGATTAGCACGGCTATGTAACTTAATATTAGTAATCATTAACTAATTAACTAAGGCATTAATATTCATACCTATAGAAGAAATAGTTATAGCTAAGGAAATAGCTTATAAAGTAACTAAGGCACTCATTAGCTAACATAGTGTGCTAGAATAGTTTATTACTAATCATGGAATACTATTCACCTCTAAATATTAGAGCACGTTCCTAGCAAAGCTTAGAGTTGATAGGAAACTCTCAACTAGCTTTCATCTATAGATAGATAGCTAGACGGAACGAATAAACTAGACACTAGAATAGTACCTAAGGATGTACGCTAATAAGCTATAGGATAACTAGGTTAAACTCCTACTAATAGCGCAATTAGCCTATAATAGCGTGAGATCCTTAATAATGGGATACTCACTATACTACGCGAATTATAGATATAAACTAATTGCTCATTAAAATCCTAAAGACGTTAAAAGTCTTTTAGCTAAAGCTAATGATAAGGCACGACTACTTCGCGAATTACATAATAAATTAAGTTAATAAATCACTTAACAGAACCTTACAACAGCTAAATTAGTAAATAGGAAAAGGCTTAAGGGACTAACCCTTAAAGAGGGGGATAAAGTTTTCTTATTATGAAAAAATTTGAAAACTAAATGACTATGCAATAAATTGGATAACCTTTAAATAGGACTATTCTAAATCCTAGAGGCTAAGGGACCTATCACGTTTAGACTAGAGCTTCCTAAAGGCATGCGCATATACCCTATCTTTTATAAATCCCTCCTTGAACCAGCACCACCAGACGCCGAGCTAGAAACGCAAATTGAGCTTAAGGACGAAGATTATAAGGTTAAAGAAATTAGGGACCTACGGAAATTTAAGCGTTAGTAGAAGTACTTAGTTAAGTAGAAGGACTAGCTAGATAACTAGAATACCTAGGAACTAATATGGAATCTTATAGGCTATAAGGATCTAGTAAAGGATTATTACCAACAGCATCTAAAGATAGCAATTCTGGGATCGCTAGGTAAGCAGAAAAGTCAAAAGATAAGGAAGGATTAAAAGAAGGATTAGTAAAAGAAGAGAGATTAGCCTATGGCTAGCCTAGGTCAGTCAGTAATTCAGATTATAGTAGCAAAGGAACTTCAGTGGCACCTATATAAGATTCCCTAGTAGGGCCCTTCTAAATACCTATCTTCTTCTTAAGAGCCTCTAGCTTAGTAATAGACGCCTTCTTATCCATGAATAACTCCTACTCCTTATTAGTGGTTAAGTCTAACTAATCTTCTAAATCTAACTTTTGATAATTAAGCTTAACCTTGCGTCGCTTAACTTCCTAAAGCTTACGATGAAGCTATTGACGCTTCTAAGTAAGGGCAGTAAACTCTTCCTTAGAAGGAAAGAGAGAATACTTCACCCTAGCTAAAATATACTCTACATAATTGCCTTCTAATAATAGGAGATAACGAAGGCTCTTCTCATAATAGTGACGACATGGTTTCGCCACGACATAGTCTATGGCTTAAATTTAGGCAAGGTAAGATTGTTTGCGGTTAGATAATAAAACCTTAGGCATAGTTAGGTGGGAGATCATGGAACATCTAAGGAGGATATAATCTTATAGGTAATAGTAGGGACGGGCGCTTCTTATACTAGCTATAGGTAGAAGCGGCGCAGCTACTAGACCTCTTTAGTTATTAGGATGATAACCCTAAAGAGGGGGATAATGTTATAAATAAAAGGATACAGGGTATCTAGAGCTAGATAATGTAGCATAAGAGGTGTTAAGACTAGAGGATAGCGGCACAATAATACGCAAGGCAAGGTTATGTTAGTAGGTTAGGTAACGTACTTAGTATGCTATGTACTAAGGGGATGTAGCAGACGTAGCACCTACTACTTAGCCTAATACGTGTGCTACGGACGTAGTAGACGTAGCAGACGTAGCAGGTAAGATAGGATAAGATAAAGAAGCAGGTATAAAAGACTAGATAGGTTTCCTTTTATCTTTTAGTTTTTAGTTCTTTGTAGTCAACTCTCTATAGTTCATCTCTTACCTAGATTAATACTTAGTTATTCTATAGTTAGTTATAGAATTAGTTTGCTTTATACATTTAAATCACTAAAGCCTACCACTTAACGTATATACTATACACTAACCTTCCTCCCCTCACATAGATTAGGCTAGGCTAGTATACCCCTCAGTAACATATACCCTCTTAGCTTAGCTAGAAGGCTAGTAAGATAAAAGAACTATTAAGAACTATAAAAAATAGTATATATAGTATACCTCTTACCTCTTTAGTAGGTTAAAGAAAATAAGACTAAAAAGAAAAAGAAGAATATAGATATAAGATAACTCTAGTAAAATACCTAACCTAGTAAAAGAATAGTAATAAAAAGGAGCCTCTAAAGGCTAGTAAGTTCTTATATAGCTACGTAGTAATTAGAATAAAAAAAAAGGACTTAGTAATTACCTTAAACTTAGGATAGAAAAATAATAAAGTATATCTAATATAACGTATTCCACCATCGAGCTGGCCAAACCATCGAGCTGGCCAAACTATCAAGCCGGCCACTTTTGCTTAGCAGGAAAATCAAACTGTATTATCTTAATAACAATTTAAATATAAGAGCTATTAAGCTGAAAATTTAAATATAGATATATATATAATATAGACTAAAAGGATTATTAAAAAATATTCTAGGATTTCTAATAGCTTAGTAAGCTATATAGGTATAGAGAATACTAGGCTACTTTTAGTATATAGCGTATAAATACCTACTAAACTAGCTAAATAAGCTATAATAACTTTAGAGCTAGTTTATAT
>ML976988.1:755133-832147 GCA_010015675.1 Byssothecium circinans
GATTGCTTGATCGATCGATCGATCTAGGATGGTTCCATCCGATCTATAGTCAACTGCCTAGGTGGTAGTAGTCTAGGATAGCCTAGATTACTAACTTATAGTATTTAACTACTAGGTAATAAGGAGTATATATAGAAATAAGAGCAGATTAATATAAGTATTAAATATACTCTTATATTCTAACATATAGTAATTAAGTAATAGAATTACGTATAAACTTTAACTATAAGCTAAATTTATATATATTACTTAGAGTCTTTAATAGCTATAGCGTCTTTAGTAGTAGAGGTCCTAGTAGGGTATATATATATATATTAAAGTAATTAAGTACTACTTATATATTTAAAGGGACTAGCCTAATTACTTTAAAAGCCTTTTAATAGTTTTAAACTATAAATACGCTTAAAAATATATCTTGAAAGGCTAGTAGGAATACTTCTTTATTAATATAAAAGATATGCTTTTATACTAAGCCTTAAATAATTTTAGAGTATTTATGCTTAAGTAGTAAGAAGCATACTATATTAAGTAGCTAGAAAATATATAATAAGTATAGTAGTATATTAAGCGTAAGGATCTTATTATTATAATAATAATCCTTAAAATGTTAATTTAGGTAGTTTTTATAGCTATTTAAAATTAGTAACTAATAGACGCTAATAGTTCTTACCTTTATATACTTATTAAAGTACTTTAACTATGTAAGACTAAGCGTATTAGTTATCTATTTATTCTTTAAGACTAAGAGCTTTTAATTACGTAGTATATTAGCTTCCTAATACTATCAAAAAATATAGACATATCCTTTATATATAATAAATAGTAGAGTAAATATACTATTTAAATATATACTCTAGACCTTTATTACTTACTCTTTATTACTTAGCTAAACTATTATAGGCCTTACTTACTTCTCTAAGCTAGTAGCTACTTTTATAGAGCTAATAATACCTATCTAAAAGCTAGTCTTATTAAAGTTATATATATTATTATTATATAATGTAAAGCACTATTAAACCGCGTACACCATCAAACCGCGTAGAATTCCTTAGCAACACTAACTTACTCAACTTCATCATCATTATCGTCCGCATCACTATCTGAAAATATATACTAAGTACTAGCCTCTAACTTAGAAGAACCCTCTTTATCTATTTAATACGTTCTCGCGTTATGCCTAGCCTTACCGCAGTTGCCGTAGTAGCGAATACCTAGTTATCGCACTTCGCGTTCACTCTTTACCCTCGCCCTCTTATAGTTCTAAATAGTTCCTAATAGTTTAGAACTGTTCTAGTCTACTATAGGACTATACTCTATAGTGCTACCCTTCTAAATATACTTACGCTTGCGTGTTTTTTACTTAGTTATTACCTAAAGTTATTGTTTAAGCTCTTTAATGCGTGACTTTATGAGCGCAGTATTGTGCAGCACTAACTTAGTGCCTTTGACGAGCTGCGAAAGCCCACCGCGCGCTGTTTGTAGTGACCGAGTAATAGAATCTTGTATAAGCCTTAACTGCAAGCTAAATTCGCGTGTATTACTTAGAGTTCTTAATTGCCACGGTGTCTCTAGTGGTGGGGTGTTATAAGACAATGTATAAGCGCAGCCACGGAAGAATGATACGCTTAGGGAGAGTATCGAATGGTAGGGCGCAGGACAGGGTCAAGGCGCCAGTCATGTGATTGTGATCCCACCAAGACCAAGAGATCCCGGGAGTAGACTAAGGTCCTGGATCAGACGATGATCCAGGGAGCAGAGGCTCTGGGCGGGATCAAGGACTTAGCGAAGGAATAGGGTGAGTAGTATAAAGACTAGATAGATCTCCTTTATCTTTCTAATTCTAATTCTTCATAGTTAACTCTCTATAGTTCATCTCTTACCTAGATTGATACTTAGTTATTCTATAGTTAGTTATAGAATTAGTTGCTTTCGTACGTTTTACCTCTTAAACTACTAAAGTACACTACCTAACGTATACACTATATACTAACCTTCCTCCCCTTACATAGATTAGGCTAGGCTAGTATACCCCTTAGTAATACTTTAACTACCTATAGGTTCAAGAACCTAAATGTATGTAATAGTAGCTCCTACTACCCTACGTACTACTAGTAGTAGTATTAGTACACCTGCTTTAAGTCTAGTATTAGTGATGGCTAACTAGGCTAACTAGTTATAGTAATAGGCTGAATAGATTAATGGATTAATGTAAGCAATTACTTAACTCTAGGCTAAGGATACTATACCCTATAGGAAGATTACGGCACTAGAGAAGTATAATAGAGGATGAGATGGCTTAAAGCTATTCCTTACTAATATGGATTTATACTGTCAATTCAACGCTCTAATGGAGGATTCAGATAAGATCCTCACGGCTAGCATGCATCTAAAGGATAAGGTAGCTACTTAGATGCAACCCTTCATAGATAACTATCTTATAAATAAGATAAGGCATTATAAAGATAACATGAAGACTATCTTTAAGAGCTAGACAGCGTTTAAGGATAAGATTTAGAAGGTGTTTAGAGAACTCAATAAAGAGACCTAGGTAGAGTAAAAGATATCTCAGATCTAGTAGGATAGGTTAGTCGCAAGATATATAATAGAGTTTAAATAACTATAGTTAAAGATTAATTAGGATAATGCGCTATTACGCATAGCCTTCTATAATAGATTAAAGGAAATAGTTAAGGATAGTATAATCTATTACGATAAGCTAGAAGATTTATAAGACATGATTAACCTAGCTACCTAAATTAATAATAGGCTCTATGAATAAGTGATGTAAAAGAAATAATAGGATATAATAATTATTTCTAACTCTAGAAGATATAGAAAGCTAAAGACACCATAATATAACTAAGACGGTAATATAGTAATAATAGACAAAGTCTAATAAAGGAAGCAGTTTAATAAGGGTAAGGGAAGATAGCTAGATAGCCTAACCTATAAATAATGCTAAGAATGCTTCAAGAAGAAGGCATGCCTCTATTACAGTAAAGTAGGACACTTCTGTAGAGATTACCTAAAGAACTAAGGCTAGGCTAGTAAGCTTAGAGTAGTCAAGATTAGGATAATTAGGTTTAAGGTAACAAGACCTAAGGAGAGAGAACTAGAGGTGCTATATTAGTAGCCTACTCCTTACCTACCTTTAGAACTAGATTAGGTGAAACCCTCTAATGATAACGTTAGTGAAATGGACCCTAAAATACTCTTTAGAGAATTCTAAGAGTTACTAAGCCTAAGCTAAGGTCTAGCTAAGAATAAAGTGCTAGACTAGGTGGTTAAATAACGGCTAGACACTAAAATATACTAGAGATACGTTAGCACTATACATGAAGGACTAAC
This sequence comes from Byssothecium circinans, assembly GCA_010015675.1. NCBI lineage: Eukaryota > Fungi > Ascomycota > Dothideomycetes > Pleosporales > Massarinaceae > Byssothecium > Byssothecium circinans. The sequence goes on from ML976988.1 coordinate 758,482, forward strand.
TTGCGCCATACCTATATTAGTATATGGCAAAGAAGCTAGCAAAGTAGTAGTAGAAGCTATACAAATCTAAGGCCTACACGCTATAAGGGAATACATTAGGGTAGAGGTATCTAAGAAGAATCCTTACTAGAAGGTTAATTAGTACTAGTGCTAGATAGACTAGTGCCTCTACTATAAGCGTAAATAAGATAAGGTAAGATAATAGCCTAAGAGAATATTACACGTTATAGTTCTAGATAAGGACTATCTAGTAGTAGCCTACTACACTTATTACTTTAGTAAATGGCAACATTAGTATAAATGCATTAGATAGCATAAGTGCTATAATAAGCACTGCTAAGTATATTAGCTAAGCAAGCATATCGCAGGATATTGGCTGGTAGGACCTATAGATAGGAAAACACTAGAATGCGACATTAAAGACTGCTAATATCAACACCTCTTAAGGCACCCCGTAAGCTGAGAGCACGAAGAAGTAGACTAGGCATAGTGCGAGATAATTCTCAACTATATATTCTACACGCTCTATAAGGAAGAAGCCGTGTAGGATAAGAGAGGTTAGGACCATAACTTGCTTATAGCAAAGGAATGCCTAGATAAGGATTGTAGATGCCATACACTCCCCACCCTTCCTTGCGAATCCTAGAAGGATGCTTAATAGAGGAAGCAAGGCGATTCTAGATAATACTAGTAAAAGATGCTAGATGATTAGTACTAGGAAAGGGTAGCCTAAGGTGATAAGCTAGTAAACATAACTTAGTTCCCTATAAGGCAAGAATCCCTAATACCTAATAATGCCATAGAAAAGGAAAGTTATGACGACCTACCTTATAACTAATGCTTCAATGACATGTGCCAAGCACATCTCTTAGAGAAACTTTAAAAAGGTTTCCTAAGGAAGGAAGAAGTAGAGATAGAGCATGGATGCCTATCTTAGATAGCATGCTATAATGATAGCTGCTTAATACACCTATCTAATAAGCAAGGATTAGGTTAGTTCCTAAAGAAACCTAGGGGATTAAAAAACTAGAATGCTACTAGGGATAGAGTTACGCTAGTAAGAGCATTTCTATAATAACCCTATACAACGTATGACACCTAGATCTACTAGTTCATTAATTAAAGGTAGAGGTACGCGTACATAGATGTAGGCTCATAGCACTAGTAGATAGTAGAGCTACATAGATAATTATCTCTTTATAAGTAGTTAAGAAATACAATATACCCTATTAGGATAAGGAACGTCTAATACAAGTAGTATTAGCTAACAATAGACTAATATCTTATAGTAATAGATTCTTAAGGTTAGAAACCTAAGAAGTGTTATTCCACGTACTTAGAATTAAGGACATAACATCCCTTAACATCATGGATCTTAGTAAAGAAGACATATTAATTAGTTATAATTAGCTTAGAAAGCATAATCCTGCCATTAATTAGTAGAAAGGCATGATATTTAGCTAAGAACTAGCGCGTAAGGTTGCTAGAATACGCTATAGAAGATTAAGCCTAGTAATCTAAAGCTCACCTAGTTAGACTAGATAGATTAGCAAGATATTACCTTATAAGATTAGGAAGATCTATAAGAAGGACCCTTTGCAAATAGAAGTTATCTAGATATAGAGAGTTGCGCCTATAAAGGATGAACCCTAACTAATAATACTACTAGAATATGAAGAGTTTAGAGACCTATTTAAGGAAATAAAAGAAACTGCATTACTAGATCACTAGGAATAGGATCATGAGATTTACCTAGAAGAAGGCGTAAAGCTGCGCCTAGGACTAATATATCCGCTCACGCTCGACTAGTAGTTAGAACTGTAGGAATACATTAAGAAGAATTTAAAGTAGGGATACATATAAGAGAGTGCAAGCCTAATAGCTTTACTAATTCTCTTTATCCTAAAGAAGAATGGAAAGCTGCGACTCTATATAGATTATAGATAGCTAAACTACGTTATAAGGAAGAACTAATACCCTCTTCCTCTAATCTAAGAACTTATGGACCGCCTCTAAGGAGTTAAGTAGATTACAAAATTTAATATATAAGATAGATTCCATTAAATACGAATAGCTAAGGGCTTTAAATAGCTAACTGCCTTTAAAACTTAGTATAGACTGTATAAGTATATAGTTATGCCTTTTAGACTAATGAACGCACCTATAACGTTTTAGGCACTTATTAATAGAGTACTTTATAAATACTTAGACATTTTCATGACTACGTACTTAGATAATATACTAGTGTATACCTTAGGAACGCTTAAGGATTACATTGAACACGTTAAGAAGGTGCTTAGGAAGCTTAGGGAGTATTAATTACCCCTATAGCTAGAAAAATGCGAATTCCATATTATGGAGATGGATTACTTAGGATTTATTATCTTATAAGACGGCATCGCTATGGACCCAAAGAAAGTTAAAACTATAAAAGAATAGCTAAAACCTAAGATAGTTAAGGACGTATAATCCTTCTTAGGATTCACTAACTTCTACTAGAAGTTTATTTAGGGATACTTAAAGACTATAGCGCCTCTTATAGAGATTACTAAGAAAGAAAAAGGATTCTAATAGGGACAAGAATAGTAAGAGGCTTTTAAAAAGCTATAAGAACTATTTCTATTAGCCCCTATGCTTTAGATGCATGACCTAGAGTGACTACTATAAGTGGAAATAGATGCATTAGACTATGCCCTAGGAGTGACTCTCTTATAGTAGGGTAAGGATAAGAAATAGAGACTAGTGTTCTACTATTCTTAGAAGTTCTTAGGAGTAGAACTTAACTATAACGTTCATGATAAGGAACTACTAGCGATAGTAGATGCCTTTAAATAATAGTAAGCCTAGTTAGTAGGCGCTAAACACTAGATAGAGGTGTATTTAGATTACTAGAACTAAATAAGTTTCATAATAACTAAGAAGCTTAATAGATGATAGGTTAGATAAGCTAAGATAATAGCAGACTATAACTTTAAAGTACACCATCGCCTAGGATTACTGAATAGAGTAGTAGATGCTCTTAGCTAAAGATCTAACCTTTAGGAAATAGATAGACGTATTACGTACGACGCGGTCCTATGAAAGGACAGAGATAGAAGTATAGGCTATAACTAACCATGACTATTTAAAGGAACTCTAGTTAAATGATTAGCTAAGGTGACTAAGGTCACATAGTTATAGGATAAAAAGCTTAATGAGCTTACCTAGGAGCCTAATAGACGCCAATGAGTCTAAGGAGATAAAGCGTGAATGCTTATCTAAAGGCTACATAAGTCTAAGGAATATAGACACCCTAGGATTAATGAAATGGTTTAATAGGTCTTAAATAAATACTTAATCCCTAATGTATAAAAAATAGTTTAGAACGCGATAGGCGACTGTTTAGCCTATTCTAAGAATAAGCCTAAGAGATATAAGCCCTATAGATTACTCTAATTACTAGAACCACCTACACGCCTATAGATTAGCATTATAATGGACTTTATTATAAAGCTCCTAAAATCATTAGAACCTAGATTAGCATAGCTATGTAACTTAATATTAGTAATCATTAACTAATTAACTAAAGCATTAATATTCATACTAATAGAAGAAATAGTTATAGCTAAGGAGATAGCTTACGAAGTAACTAAGGCACTTATTAGTTAATATAGTGTACTAGAATAGTTCATTACTAATTAAGGAACACTATTTACCTCTAAGTATTAGAGCACGTTCCTTGCAAAGCTAAGAGTTAATAAGAAGCTTTTGACTAGCTTCCACCCATAGATAGATGGTTAGACGGAATGAATAAACTAGACACTAAAATAGTATCTAAGGATGTACGCTAATAAGCTATAGGATAACTAGGTTAAACTCCTACTAATAGCACAATTAGCCTATAACAGCACGAGATCCTTAATAATAGGATACTCGCCGCATTACGCGAATTATAGATATAAGCCAACTGCTTACTAAGATCCTAAGGACGTTAAGAGCCTCTTAGCTAAAGCTAATAATAAGGTATGACTGCTTCGCAAACTGCACGACAATTTAAGCTAATGAATTACTTAAAGGAACTTTATAATAGCTAGATTAGTGAACAAGAAAAGGCTTAAGGGACTAACCCTTAAAGAGGGGGATAAAGTTTTCCTATTATAAAAAAATTTAAAAACTAAATAACTATGCGATAAACTAGATAACCTCTAAATAGGACCTTTTTAAATCCTAGAGGCTAAGGGACTAGTGACATTTAAGCTAGAACCCCCTAAAGGCATGCGCATATACCCTATTTTTTATAAATCACTCCTTGAACTAGCACCACCAGACGCTGAAGTTGAAACGTGAGTCAAACTTAAAGATAAAGATTATAAGGTTAAAGAAATCAAGGACCTGTGAAAATTTAAGCGTTAGTAGAAGTACTTAGTTAAGTAGAAGGACTAGCTAGATAGCTAGAATACCTAGGAACTAATATAGAATCTTATAGACTATAGGAAACTAGTGAAGGACTACTACTAGCGGCATCTAAAGGTAGTAACCCCATATTTGCTAGGAAAGTAAAAAAGTTAAAGGATAAAGAAGGATTAAAAGAAATTAAAGAAGGATTAGCCTGCAACTAACCTAGGTTAGTTAATGATAGTTTAGATAGTAGTAGTTTAGATAAAATAGTGGACTCTATACTCTTTAAAGTCTCTACCTCTTAAGTAGCATCTATTATGTTTAGGATACAGTGATCCTAGTTCGTAAAAGAGCGTTTATAGGCCTTAAGCTTAGCTAGCTTAACGCGAAGCTACGCTACCTTAGCCTTAGAATAAAGAAGCGTGATTTGCTTCTCCTCCTTCTCCTTCTATACTTTCTCCTATTTCCCCTTAGAAACAAACATACTGCACTTAGCGTGGACCTAAATGCAAGCAGCGCACTAACCCATGGCCGCATCTATAAAATAGCGAAGCTTGCGCTTCTAACAGCGTTCATAGCTAGGCGTTATTTCTAGACCTTAAGAACGGATTTGATCAGCTTAGTATCAATGACGTGCGGTTAATGACTTAGACAGAACCTTAGGCATGGTTAGGAAAAGGTTAGTAAAACCCTAGAGGAGGCTATGATACTATGAGTAACTAGGGACACGCACGACTTATATACTAGCTACAAGAAGAAGTGGTACAGTAGATACACCTCCTAGGATATCAGGATAATAACCTTAAAGAGGGGGATAATGTTATAAGATAATGTATAAGTGCAGCCACGGAAGAATGATACGCTTAAGGAAAGTATCAAATAGTAGGGCGCAGGATAGGGTTAAGGCACTAGTCACGTAATTATGATCCTACTAAGACTAAGAAATCCTAGGAGCAGACTAAGGTCCTAGATTAGATGATAATCTAGGGAGCAGAGGCTCTAGGTAAGATTAAGGACTTAGCGAAGGAATAGAGTAAGTAGTATAAAGACTAGATAGATCTCCTTTATCTTTCTAATTCTGATTCTTTGTAGTTAACTCTCTATAGTTCATCTCTTACCTAGATTAATACTTAGTTATTCTATAGTTAGTTATAGAATTAGTTGCTTTTGCACATTTTACCTCTTAAACTACTAAAGCACACTACCTAACGTATATACTATACACTAACCTTCCTCCCCTTACACGGATTAGGCTAGGCTAGTATACCCCTTAGTAATATAGGGGTCCTAGTAGGGTACGTATACGCATATTAAGGTGATTAAGTACTACCTACGTATTTAGAGGGACTAGCCCTATTACCTTAAAGGCCTTTTAATAGTTCTAAACTATAAATACGCTTAAAAACGCGTCTTTAAAAGCTAGTAGGAACGCTTCCTTATTAACGTGAAAGACGTGTTAGCGCGCTAAGTTCTAAATAGTCTTAGAGTACTTACGCTTAAGTAGCAAGAATAATACTACATCAAGCGGCTAAAGGATGTGTGATAAGTGCGCAGGTATATAAAGTATAATAATCTTGTTATCCTTGCAATAATCCTTGAAATCCTGATTTAGGTAGCTTTCATGGCTATCTAAAATTAGCAACTGATAGACGCTAACAGTTCTCGCCTTTATATACGCGTTAAAGTGCTTTAACTACGCAAGACTAAGCTTATTTATCATCTATCTATTCTCTGAAACTAAGAGCTTCTAATCGTATAGTATATTAGCTTCCTAGTACTATAAAGAGATGTAGACGCGTCCTTTATATATAATAAATAGTGGGATGAATATACTATTTAAATATATACTCTAGATATTTATCACCTACTCTTTATTACTTAGCTAAATAATAGTAGGCCTTGCTTGCTTCTCTAAGCTAGTGACTACTTTCATAGAGCTAATAACACCTATCTAAAAGCTAGTCTTATCAAAGTTATACATATCATTATTATGTATACCGTACTTGATTTGCTAACTACCTTAGGATCTTCCTATAGAGCCCTCTAATGGTCCTTCGCACGGTTCTAGATAGTTCTTGCTTACCCTCTCTTTACCCCGCTTAGCTAGTAGTTTATTCGCTATATCTGATACTTCGCCTAGCGTAGGCGCGAATCCTCGCGAATTAAGGTTAAGGATGTATTTAATAATCGTCTAGTTCTTAGTCAGGGACAGTTTTAAATGGTTCAGAACTATTTCTACTTAAAAAGGTATTCCTTTAGCGCGTTTGTTAAGGACTTAGTCCTTAACGTTAAAGGCTTCAGCAGCGCGTTAGAGGCTTGGAAATTAGCCTCTATTATATGTAGTAAGGGTAAGCTGAAGTCTACCTTTGTATTAAAGTGCTTTAGTACGACGTTATTATAGCATTTTCGCGTTAAAGATAGTGATAGTATTGCCAAGGAATTCTACGCGGTTTAATGGTGTGCGTGGTTTAATAGTGCTTTACGTTATACTATAATATAAAGCACTACTAAACTACGCATACTACTAAACTACGCAGAATTCCTTAGTAATACTAACTTACTTAACTTTATTACTATTATCGTCCGTATTACTACTTGATATAATAAACTAAGTACTAGCCTTTAACTTGAAAGAACCTTTTTTATCTATTTAACACATTCTCGCGTTATGCCTAGCCTTACCGTAGTTGCCGTAGTAGCAAATATCTAGTTATTACACTTTACGTTTACTTTCTACCTTTGCTTTCTTATAGTTCTAAATAGTTCCTAATAGTTTAAAATTATTCTAGTCTACTGTAGGACTATACTCTATAGTGCCGCCCTTCTAAATATACTTACGCTTGCATATTTTTTGCTTAGTTACCGCTACAAGTTACTTTTTAAGCTCTTTAATGCGCGCCTTTATAAGCACGCTACCTTGCAGCACTAACTTAGTACCTTTGATAAGCTATAAAAGCTTACCACGCGCTATTTATAGTGACTAAGTAATAGAATCTTATATAAGCCTTGACTATGAGCTAAATTCGCGTATATTACTTAGAGTTCTTAATTGCCATGGCGTCTCTAGTAGTAGGGGTCCTAGTAAAGTGTGTATATATATATTAAAGTAATTAAGTACTACCTACGCATTTAAAGGGACTAGCCTTATTGCCTTAAAGGCTTTTTAATAGTTTTAAACTATAAATACGCTTAAAAACACGTCTTTAAAAGCTAGTAGGAACACTTCCTTATTAATGTAAAAGACATATTAGCGTGCTAAGTTCTAAATAATTTTAAAGTACTTACGCTTAAGTAGTAAGAAGCACACTACATTAAGTAGCTAAAGGATGTGTAATAAGTGTAGTAGCATATAGAGTATAAAGATCTTATCATTATAATAATAATCCTTAAAATCTTAATTAAAGTAGCTTTCGTAGCTATTTAAAATTAGTAACTAATAGACGCTAATAGTTCTCGCCTTTGTATGCGCGTTAAAGTGCTTTAACTACGTAAGACTAAGCTTATTAGTCGTCTATCTATTTTCTAAGACTAAAAGCTTTTAATTGCGTAGTATATTAGCTTCCTAGTACTACAAAAAAATGTAAACGCGTCTTTTATATATAATAAATAGTAGGGTGAATATACTATTTAAACATATACTCTAAATGTCTATTACCTACTCTTTATCGCCTAGCTAAATAATAGTAGGTCTTGCTTGCCTCTTTAAGCTAGTAACTACTTTTATAGAGCTAATAGTACCTATCTAAAAGCTAGTCTTATTAAAGTTATAGATATTATTATTATGTATACTATACTTAATTTTAGTGTCTTCTATAAGCTTAAACTACGCGTTAACTACTTTAGGATCTTCCTATAGAGCTCTCTAATAGTCCTTCGCATAGTTCTAGATAGTTTATAACTATTTTAAATACTTTATAAACTGTTTCGCCTAGTTCTTGCCTATCCTCTTTTTACCCTACTTAGCTAGTAGTTTATTTGCTATATCTAACACTTCGCCCAGCGTAGGCGCGAATCCTCACGAATTAAAGTTAAGGATGTATTTAACAATCATCTTGTACTTAGTTAGGGATAGTTTTAAATAGTTTAAAACTATTTCTACTTAAAAAGGTATTCCTTTAGCGTATTTGTTAAAGACTTAGTCCTTAACGTTAAAGGCTTTAGCAGCGCGTTAAAGGCTTAGAAATTAGCCTTTATTATATGTAGCAAGGGTAAGCTAAAGTCTACCTTTGTATTAGAGTGCTTCAGACTAACGTTATTATAGTATTTTTGCGTTAAAGATAGTAATAGTGTTGCTAAGGAATTCTGCGCGGTTTAGTAGTGCTTTGCGTTATATATATATACTCTACTAATACCCTTACTACTAGAGACGCTATAGCTATTAAGAACTCTAAATAATATACGTAAATTTAGCTTATAGTTAAGGCTTATATATAATTCTATTACTTAGTTACTATAAATAGCACGTAGTAGGCTTTTATAGCTTATTAAAGGTACTAAGTTAGTGCTATAAAGTAGTATACTTATAAAGGCATGTATTAAAAAGCTTAAAAAGTAACTTATAGTAGTAACTAAGTAAAAAATACATAAATATAAGTATATTTAGAAGGGTAGTACTATAGAGTATAGTCCTATAGTAGACTAGAATAGTTCTAAACTATTAAGAATAGTTTAGAACTATAAAAGGGTAAAAGTAAAAGGTAAATATAAAGTATAATAACCAGGTATTTACTACTATAGTAACTATAGAAAGGCTAGGTATAATATAAGAATATATTAAGTAGATAAAAAAGGTTCTTTTAAGTTAGAGGCTAGTACTTAGTTTATTATATTAAGTAGTAATATAGATAATAATAATAATAAAGTTAAGTAAATAGGTATTACTAAGGAAAGTTAGGTAGTTTAGTAGAGTAGGTAGTTTAGTAGTACTTTATATTATAGATTTTTACTACCTTTATCTTACTCTTATATAGTACTACAACCTTATCCTTTTATAGGTCTAGATTAATTTAAGTACGTGCTATAAATATTAGTTATTATTTAAGTATTAAATATATCTATACGTACGCATATTAACGTAGAGTAAAGTAGGATAAAAAGAAAGAAAAGTATAAAGTAACGTAAAGTACTACTAAACTGCCTACACTACTAAACTACCCATGATTCCTTAGCAATACTAACTTACTTAACTTTATTACTATTATCATCTATATTACTACTTAACATGATAAACTAAGTACTAGCCTCTAACTTAGAAGAACCCTCTTTATCTACTTAACACGTTCTTGCGTTATACGTAGCCTTATCATAGTTGCCGTAGTAATAAACACCTAGTTATTATACTTTACATTTACTCTCTACTCTTACCCTTTTATAGTTTTAAATAGTTCTTAATAGTTTAGAACTATTCTAGTCTACTATAGGACTATACTCTATAGTACTGCCCTTCTAAAGATACTTGCGCTTGCGTGTTTTTTACTTAGTTACTACTGCAAGTTGCTGTTTAAGCTCTTTAATGCGCGCTTTTATTAGCACGCTACTATGTAGCATTAACTTAGCGCCTTTAATAAGCTATAAAAGCCCACCCTAAGCTGTCCATAGTAACTAAGTAATAGAATCACGTACTAGCTTTAACTATAAGCTAAATTTACGTGTATTACTTAGTATTCTTAATTGCCACGGCGTCTCTAGTAGTAGGAGTCCTAGTAGGGTACGTATACGCACATTAAGGTGATTAAGCACTACCTACGCGTTTAAAAGGACTAGCCCTATTGCTTTAAAGGCCTTTCAACAGTTCTAAACCATAAATACGCTTAAAAACACGTTTTTAAAAGCTAGTAGGAACGCTTCCTTATTAACGTAAAAAAAGTGTTAGCGCGCTAAGTTCTAAATAGTCTTAAAGTACTTGCGCTTAAGCGGCGAGAATAACACCACATTAAGCGACTGAAGGATGTGTAATAAGTGCGTAGGTATACAAAGTATAATAATTTTATTATCCTTGCAATAATCTTTAAAATCTTAATTTAGGTAGCTTTTATAGCCATCTAAAATTAGCAACTAATAGACGCTAATAGTTCTTACTTTTATATGCTTATTAAAGTGCTTTAACTACGCAAGACTAAGCTTATTAGTTGTCCATCCATTCTCTAAGACTAAGAGCTTTTAATTGCGTAGTATATTAGCTTCCTAGTACTATAAAAAGATATAGATGCGTCCTTTGTATATAATAAATAGTAGAGTGAATGTACTATTTAAATATATACTCTAGATATCTATTACCTACTCCTTATTACCTAGCTAAACTGTTGTAGGCCTTTCTTGCTTCTTTAAGCTAGTAACTACTTTTATAGAGCTAATAATACCCATCTAAAAGCTAGTCTCGTTAAAGTTATATATATCATTATCATGTACGCTATACTTTGCTTTAGTATCTTATACAAGCTTAAACTACGCGCTAACTACCTTAGGATCTTCTTATAGTACCCTCTAATAGTCCTTTAAATAGTTCTAAACTGTTCATAACTATTTTAAATAGTTTATAAACCGTTCTGCTTAGTTAATGCCTACTTTCTTACTACCCCGCTCGCGCAGTAGTTTATTCGCTATATCCAATACTTTGTCCAACGTAGGCGCGAATCCTCGCGAATTAAGGTCAAGGATGTATAGGATAAGTGTTTCCTGCTTAGTTAAGGACAGTTTTGAACAGTTCGGTACCGTTTCTGGTCGAAACGGTATTCCTTTGGCGCGTTTAGTAAGGACGCGAGGCTTGACGTTAAAGGCCTCAGCAGCGCTTCGATAGCTTTGGAATTGGCCTCTATTGTATGCGCTAAGGGCAAGCTGTAGTCTGCCTTCGTGTTGGAGTCGTTCAGACCTTTGTTGTTGAGGCATTTTCGTGTTGAAGATGGAGTTGGTGTTGCCAAGGAATCGTGGGCGGTTCGGTGGTGTGGGCGGTTCGGTGGTGCTTTACGTTACTATTAGATAAAAGATTTTAGTATTCTTGCTTACTAAAACTTATTCTGTTAGAAACCACCGTTATCAGCTACCATATCAGAGGTACTTCTCGCAGGCACTAGAGTGTCGGTAGCATCCATGGATGTAGCAGGGGTAACCTATCGTGCACAATGGCTCGTGGAATGGATTAGAAATGACAAGGCTGCACCTTCTCAATTTTGCACAAATAGGAAAGTAAATCAGGTGACTAGATGGCACGTGGTTCTTAATTCATGTCCACCTGGGCAAAGATGTCGGGCTGACAAAATTATTTCTAAAAAGTTTCCGCTACTGGTCAAATCTATGCCTAGACCAATGTTCTTAAAAAAAGAAAAATTTCGAATGAAACAACCAAACGCACAAACTCAGATGGAAAAGGCGATCGAATAACACCGAGATATCGAGCGAAATACGCATAAGATAGCCCTGAAACCATCGAAAGCAAAGCTAGAAAGCTTCCCAACCCACCAATAGACCCTAGCATTACATATGATGTAGACCTCGTTCACCATCAACCTCTGGTGTTCGTCTCTCCGCTCATCTGATCCTGGGTCTTTAGCGTCAACCTCATCCCTTCGGACGCCCCAAAGGTAAGTTCTGTTCCTCTGGGAGAAGTACGTAAGGTGGGTTGGCCCTGACCCGTTGAGCGCTATGTCCGAGCACAGCTATGGCTGATGTAGATGGCAGTGGAAGGTTCACCCAATAGAGTGACATTTGCATTTCTCCCAACCTTATCTCGCGCGTCGCGCGACCGGATGCGATTGAGCGGCGACAGCTGACCTTTCGATCCGAACCTTTCTGGACATTTAGGATAGGCAATCGGTATTTGTTTTTCCCGATACATGAATAAGTTGGTGATGGAATGTAGTGACTGCAGAGATAGCTGCTTGAGGACGACAATGCGACTCAGACCAAGCGTAATGCAGAGGTTAGTGAAAACCATCCTTCGTATATCCCTTTCCGACTTTAAAGAGTCTGGCTCAAAATACATCTTGAAGCTGGCGTGCTGGCGAGCCGACATCGTGAAATAAGTACGAAGGGTCTTCCTCGGCGCGACGGACTATCTTTTCAAGCTTTGCGTGAAGTTCTTCGGCCGAATCACGACGTAGCACGTCGACCAAAAGGCAGCGTCCGCGGATTAGATTAAGAAGATCTTCAAAGGCGGTGTCATTCAAGCAACGTCGATCTTGGTGTAAGGAATCCAGCGCTTTGGTGACAAGAGGATGGACCTCCGGCTTCCCGTCTATAACTTTGTAGTACGGTTTGGGTTCGGGAATTACTGGAGGACCAGTCCTGGCCTTTTCGAACGCTTCCACGGCTTCATTTCCATATAGAAGCCAGACGGTGAACTCCAGAAAGATGCACCCCAAGGACCAGACATCATATCTGCGGGCTCTTGCCTTATCTTGTGGCAAAATAACCTCGGGAGCTTCATAGGATGGCGTAGTAGCTCGGGTCATTGTTCCAGGGTCCCTATCGAGAGTACCTTTGTCATGCACTCTCGATACACCGAGGTCTGCAATCTTCATAGTACCTTCTTCGCCTTCGTGGAAGTGGAGAAGATTTTCAGGCTTCAGATCGCCGTGGCGACAGTTCAGGCCATGTAAAGCCACGAGAGCGCTCGTGACACCGAGCATTTGCTGGAAAGACCATAGCATGAGTTGCGGGGTCCGATCTCCGGTGTCGCGCTGTCTCCAGAACTCTCGCACATCTCCTCCATCTGCCCATGGAAATATGACATAATAGTGGTTGCTGTTCTTGCTAATATCCGCCTCATATCTTCTCTCATATGTGGCAAGATGGTGAATGAGATGGGGATGGCGAAGGCTTTTGATATCTCCGAGATTTTTCTTCTCTTTTTTAAACGCTTCATGGTGTTTCCCGAGAAACTGCTTGATTGCGATGTGGTAGTCGGTTCCAGTTTCCTTTCGACCTAAGTATATGCGAGACAGAGGACATACAACGGCACTTACCTGGGACGCGCTATAATGCGCGGGATGAATTTTGGTCCGGTAGATTATAATTTCTCCGTTGTGTTTAATCGTCGTTTGCTCTTCCTTGAACGGCAAAGGACAGCGCTTGTGCAAAACAATGTGCTTATCGGTGGCATCCAACACCGGCGCTAAAACAAGCCATTGCTTGTCGAGAAACTCTATCACCTTGAAATCGCCTCCCCAGTCCAGAATTGAGCGAAAGGCTTTGCTCGGAGTGCTGCCAGGCTCCAAGACTTTATCAGCGTCGCTCTTCTTGTCTTCAACATCGTTGCCTTTGTTGTCTTCATCACCGTTGTTCTCCATCTTGATCGGCTGCAAGACTCCATCATCGCCGCCTCTCTTTTGTTCAAGAGGTAAGTGTTCGTCAGTGAGTCCCTCTGCGAAGACAGCTTCTATTGCAGAGGGCCAGTCAATGAGGACGAGAATAGCGAAAACTTTCTTCGCATGCTGAAGTATTTCTTTCGCTAGTCCGCTACGAAACATGCGGGACGTGAAAGAGAGCTGAGCTCTGATAACATCTTCGGTGATTGTCTCTTCCAAGACGTCAAGCGGAAGAAACTGGCCGCTTGAGGCATCGGCTGGCTCAAGTGCCTTTCTTAATTTCTGAAATGTCGTCACGGCCATTTCGGAAGACCGTGGGTTAGTTGGATCCCAGGAAAGACAACTATTCCTCAGAATACGTGGACTGAAGCATGTGGGCCCAGCGCGCAAGAGTATGGTCACTTCTCATCTGTCAGTCGCATTGGTGTCTAATTCCTCCGGCATCGCCGATCACAGATGCCTTGTTTCTGCATTGAGGGTGTCGAGTGCCATTTATTGGCCAACGTCATATTAAAAAGCGCAGGACCGGCTTTTCTTTACGACCTCCAGGGTTTTTCAGCTACGAGCTGACCTGCGTCGAGCTTCCATGAGATTCCGGTCAACGACGAGCGGCCTGCAGAGCGCGTGGGGAAGGCTCGAATATGCATATTACCAAGCAGGAATTGGACAGACGGAGCGTGATCGACATTTAACAGTCTGCATTCCCAGGGATGGCCGCTCGTTTATCGATTGGATGTTGATTCAAGCTTCAGTTTCGAGGCGACGGGGGACTGCCGTTCAGCTGCGAGTCTTTTCCGTTGGGTCCGATTTGCATCTTCTGTTCAGGCTTGTGGACCGGTCATGGCCTGGATCGGGTTTGTATGGGTCAAAGGACAGAGTTGGATGGTGGAGGATTGACCGGAATTCTGGGCATTGGGACGCAGCTGTCAATCAGAGCTCATGTGGCCCAGCAGAAGGCCTGGGGTAGGTGCGAACTGAAGGTTGCGTCATGCATCCCCCATCTCTGCGTCGTCCTCTCACTGCCCCTCCTGCCCCTCCTTTCCCTCCTACCCCTCACTTGATTCTGCAACCCCTCCTCTTCCCCAGCTCGACTTAGACCTCGAACACGTTCTGCGGGCCGTCTTTGCGGGGTTCAATATGAAGATGCGTCCTTGGTATGCTCTGAGCTGGCTGCAATTGGCCATGCGACGCGTCTCAGCCTTGTCAGCCCCTGTCGATGCATTGGAGAGCATATCGCCGGACTTGGACACTATTAGCGAATACTCCAAGTTCTGACAATATCTCCAGCCACTTAGACGCCAGTACACTATCTCATTGTCCTCAAGAGCCGCAATGCCCTCTGCTGGAGCTGGAGTGCAATCATGCTCCAGCCCATATCGGGAAGCAGCTGGACTGAACAGCCGGACACATCCACCCAATCGCCCTTGAACACGTCCATTCGGAGCACCTAGACATACGAGCATCCGGGGCTGCAATGGAAGGTGCAGATGAAGCAAGGCAGTGGGCGGCCGCCTTATTGAGCATCAACCACAGTGGCCTGCAAGATTGGACCGTTCCGTCTAACCGACGCGTCTCCATCGTACAATGGCCTGGCTGTCCGTGCTCTGCTGCGGAAATAGTTCACCGCAAAAGGTACGAGTTCCCAGCCTTCTAGAGTGATATATAAGACATCAGCCTTTCCTAATTTCCGTTTTAGAAGCCAGTGACGAAGTCAACCACATTCGACGAAACCCCACGCCCGATCAATCACCGGATAACGCATCGAATCAATTCATGGTCAAGCACTAAGTCAGTCCGAAGTTTCTCTCTCCGGCCCAGAACTTCAAGCTTTGGCACAGATCGGAGACGACTAGATCGGAGACGGCCCAGGAGCAGAAGCGAACAGGAGAAAATGGCCTGCCTGGAGTTCAAGATTGGAGCGAAGATGGAGTGGCGAGATGACTGCGACAGGCGCTTTTTACCGGCTAGTGTCTTGAAGCAGTTGATAACTTGGGAAGCCGTTGTGGCAGCCCTTGAGGAGTGCGATTCCATTTCTAAGAAGGAGGTGCCGGTTCTGGCCAATTACGTCTGCGATGGAGCACAAAAGCTGTTCGCGATTCTGGTTTGGAGCGATCAAATCAGTCGGATCAAACACTTTGCGAAAACCGGTTTCAAGGACGAGCTCCTTCCTGTGAGAGTCGTGTTCAATTACGAGGACAGCAACAAACGTTGGGATGTCGACTCGCTGGCCAAGAAACTCACCGATACGAAAATTGTTGACAACACCTTCACTCCCAGCGCATGGAGGATGGCCTCGCTTGACAATTTTTACGGTTCCCACCAGTGGCCATTTCTATCACCAGTATTCGAAGAGAATAAGTTCAAATACACAATCCCGGAAAAGTGTCACATGCCGTTTCTAATGCCGAGCGACTCGAAGCGCAATAGCCTCAAACACAGCCACTTTAGTGTTGTCCAAGGATGGGAAGTCCACCGCGATCATCTTCGCACAAATATCATCACTGTGAGAAAGCCATTATTTTTCAGAATTTATTTCCGAGTAGAAGACTTACAAATAGACGCTAACATTTTATGATAAGGGAATTTCCAGCAATCGCCATCCTTGCGTTGCAGTGAAAGAACTAAGACAACCGCCGAATATGCCCTACGAACAGTTCAAAACAGCAGCTGAAGCTGAAGCCCAGGCACTCGAAATGATTCGCGAGCTGAACGACCCGCATCTAATCAAAGCAATTGCTTACTACATCAAGGGCAAGCAACGCTACTTCATGTTCCCATGGGCTGACGGCGGCAATCTACGCGATTTCTGGGAACAGGGTTGCCCGAAGTTGGATTATGACTACTTTGAGTGGATATTCTCTCAACTGCGTGGTTTGGCAGGAGCAATCAAGAAGCTCCATCACTCTCAATCTCGCAACAAAGGAGCCTGTCGTCACGGTGACTTAAAACCAGAGAACATACTTTGTTTTGGCGACACGAGCAGTTTTGATGCTCACGGACGAGGTCAAAATCGTTGTACGCTCGTCATTGCAGACGTAGGCCTCGCCAAAGTACACGACAAGGTGACGGAGATGCGTAGAGACGCTACTCACACACAACCTGGAACAATGACATACCAACCTCCAGAGGCAGAGGTATTCCCCGGCAAGCCAAGATCACGGCGGTACGACATATGGTCCATGGGATGCATATATATGGAATTCGCCATTTGGCTACTATACGGAAACACCGAACTGGAGCGATTTCGCCAGGAGCTGGAGAGTGAGAGATTTTACGCTATTGTATCAAGACAGGATAATGAGACTCAAACGGTCCAGATCAATCCAGTTGTCCAGAACTGGGTGGATTGGATTAAGAGAGACCCCCGCTGCCCCGAGGACACTGCACTCTGGCGTCTAATGGATCTCACTGTCACCAGGCTACTAGTCGCCGACGTTAGCAATGATAGCAAACCCGAACGTACAAACTCGTCCTCATCAGAGTCGGATTCTCTTAATCCAGGTGTTCCCGGTATTCTTGTACGACCGGCCACATTTGTGGAAAAGGCTGAAATCTCATCTTCCCGCGGCCGGGCATCGGCTCCTGAAATGTATGAGGCAATGAATAACATCTACCAAGGTGCAACCTCTGGATTCAAAACAGCGATCGACTGGATAAAGTGGAACAAGCCACCCCAGCAAGGACCTCCAGGAAAATTCGGGAACAACCTCATGGTTTCGAACGCAAGTGCCGGGCGGCCCAATTCCAAGAACCCGCAAGTAAGTTCACTATTTCAGTCTTTCTGCAAAAACGATTACTGATGAGATTTCACCGCTTAGGATGTAAGCAACCGCAAAAGAGCAGACAGCGTTTTTCCAGTATATGGTGCTGATTGATGACATTTTTCACCGAAGGAATATAAGTTCGTAAGTTAAAAGTCACAAAGATGCACAATCCCTTGAGACTAACCATCATCGTATAGACTCCGCTTGACGATCACTGGGAGTATACCCCAGACCGGGACTCCGCGCAGAAGATCTTCGCGGATCTCGATTTGCGTACCATCGTACCAAGAACTTGCGAGTTTTCAAAATTATGTGCACGCTGCAATGGCATGCCACTTTGGGTGCCGAGATACAGTTTTCGCGACACACTAACGGGATTGGCGGCGAAGTCAATCTACTGCGACCTCTGCCGATTGCTCTATCGATGCATAAGTAGCCGCGCCGATCAAAAACAAAATGACGTTCAATTTTTTAGAGTTGGTTCCTCCATCACGTATGGTGACAGACAACGACAGCCAATCGTTTCTATCTACACAATGCCGGGTATGTATCAACCGATCTCGTCCTAATTCCTGGTAAAATTTACGCTTCTTACAATGATGTAGATTCTGAGCTCGTATCACCAAACATCCAAATCGGGTTCCCGAAGCTTCCTGAGCCAGGAAGTCTGACACATACGAAAATACTGGCTGAGTGGATCCGGAGTTGCGACCAGGGCAGGGAACATCACTGTTACTCTAAAGAAAATTCATTTCTTCCAACCCGAGTCCTCGAGGTTGGAAACAGAGACTCTAGGACAGTTCGATTGTTCTGCGATACACGAAGTTACACGATGCCAAGAAAGTACCTGGCACTGTCTCACCAGTGGGGCGCCCCAAATCAGCACAGAAAGTTCTGCACATATAAGAATAATGTCGAGAGTTTCAAGCAAGGCATTGATATCGATGAATTTCCCCAGACATTTCAAGATGCTATCGCCGTCACCCGCGGTCTTGAGGTACCGTACCTGTGGATTGATTCACTTTGCATCATCCAGGATGACGACGATGACTGGGACAGAGAATCTAAGCTGATGGAGCAGGTCTACAGTTCGTCATATGGTACTATTGCCGCCAGCTGTGCCAGAGGGACTGAGGATGGTTTTCTTAAGCCTCATCCAGAAAGGCAGTGCGTAACGATGAAAACGGCGAGCGGTACGCCATACTATTTATGTGATGCTATTGACGATTTCAGCGCCCATGTCGACCAAGGAGAGTTGAACAGCCGAGGATGGGTTTTGCAGGAGCGAGCTCTGTCACGTCGAACCATCTACTTCACCGAAAATCAGTCTTATTGGGAATGTGGCGAAGGTGTGCGATGCGAGACTTTGACCAAGATGAAAAAGTAAGTCTAAACCGCTAGCCCATCTTTGCGATTATGGACGTGTTTCTTACTTATTTCCAGCCGGAAAGCGTCCTTTCTCGGCGACTCGGACTTCCCGAATTCAGTGGAGGCTTATGTCAAAGGAATGAAGATCCAGCTCTACCAGAACCTCTACGAGCGATATTCCGGTTTAGCACTTACGTACAGCAAGGACAGACCCAATGCGATTAAAGGCCTAGAGACGAGACTGATACGTACATTAAAGACAGTTGGGGGCTATGGCGTATTCGATTGCTACCTGCACCGATGTCTGCTGTGGCAAAGGGCTGACAATACTTTGACGCGCATCCCAAAGTTTCGTGACGAACCGATTCCGACCTGGTCCTGGATGGCCCATGACGGTAAAATACGCTACATGGAGATCCCGTTTGGAGAAGTAGTATGGGGTGACGATGTCACTTCACCTTTCCAGTCGGGGAGACCGAATGATACTCAAGGGAGACGTGAGCAAAGAACGCCATGCAGGATGGAAGCGCGAGCTCACAACATCATCGACACAGGGGACCGTCAGTTAATACTAGATGAGCCAACAAGGCCCCTTTCGCAACCTCTCAAATGCGTCGTTGTTGGGACCAGCAAGCAGTTGACGCCATACGAAGATCAAGTCCATTACACCTTAATTATATCATACGTCGGCCATGACGAGGAGACGGAAGTGTATGAAAGAGTCGGTGTTGGTATTTTAAAAAGGCAGTACATTTCATTGGATCAGCCAAGCGCAACTGTGTTTATTCAATGATCGTTTTGCCTAGTCCTTCTTGGTCATCTACTTTTCTTTCTCAAACTTATGACGTCGACGAATACATCTTATATTAGCATCGGGTATTTAACTAGCATATGGTATCTAACTAGAATGTTCTTTCTTGAAATCATTCGACCTTGAGTATCACAGCTCTCGTTTCTTACAATTGAATCTCAATTTTAATTCAGGTCTATGGCATTCTATTAACTCCATCACCTGATCTATAAGGCTAAGATGAATCATATCATCCAGACCTCAAGTTGTTGCAGGTACCTTATACTCGAACTAATCTACTATAAAAAGCTACCTTATAAAGTAGAGTAAGTAGGTCTTGGTGGTAAATCTCTATAGCTGTTTTAAATTAGCTAGTCCTATCTCTTTACGCAGAGGGCCCTTGATAAACTGCAAATAGATTAGCTAGGCTAAGAAAAGAGAGCGCACAGTCTGGATTTACCGATATTGCGCAGGTTCTCGTCGAGCATGGCGCTAATAAGACGGCACTTACACCGGATGGGATGGCAGCACTACATCTGGAGTTGCGGCCATCGCGAGTTGGATGGAGGGCCATGAGGGCCAAGTTTGTAGCGGTTATTACTAATATCTAGCTTCACACGAGTTTGGTCACGTGGTTGGTTAGGTCGCACACTGCGTATAAATTCAAGCTGCCTCTCACCTATCTTCCTTCTTCCTTCTTTATCCACACTCTTGCATACTCTTATCATAGCTTCATCTTTCGATGTGGATAAGAATCCTTCGGCTATTCTTATCCCTTATGCTAAGTACAGCTTCTTTAAGAATATCTGGCCCCTTCCTCCAGCAACCAAGGAAGAACTCCTAGAGCTTCAGCGGCAGCTCTGCGATATATCTCTCGAACCTAGCTACAACGTCAAGCTGCTTAGGTGGATGGATCTAGTAATTACACGGTTTCCTAAAGGTGAGGACTCTCACTGCTACTGTACAACGCGTCGCTGATCTAAACAGCTATACCTGAGGAGACCGCATTCGTTGAACGCGAGAGAGAGCGTATCCGGAAGCTGGTCACCAGCGTCCGCAATTCGCCTACGCTACCGTTTCTTCCTGAGCACTACATCTGGCTGCAAAGAACGGACACTCACGAACTTGCCAATACCTTATGGATATTGGAAGCGACATCGCGGGATCTAGCGAAGAGGAAATGACCCCAATGCATTTGGCCGCATCCGGAGGTCATCTGGACGTCGTTCGAACATTTTTGGCACGATTGGACATCTCTATTACCTCTGATGACTCACTCAAACCAGTGACGGAATCCGATATCAGCACAAGCTGCACACTTTCCGGGCCGATTCCGAATTCCATTGAGCTGGCCGCTCAGCGTGGCCATTGCAACGTCGTCCGAGAACTTCTCAAAAGATCTCTCTACCGGTCAAGTGATGCTCTTCCAGCGGCATTGTATCGCGCGATAGAGAATTCCTATACCGAGATTGCATACCTGCTCTTAGAAGAAGGAGCTCAGTCAAACAACAAGACCAAAAACATCGCAATACATGCAGCAGTACGGACTGGTGACATTGAAAACATCGAGTGCCTATTGAGGCTAATTCCGTCTGGTGTGAATAGCCTGGACGAACATGGCTGGACACCGCTCCACAAGGCAGCCGAGATGGGAGATGGCAATATTGTGAGCCTGCTACTTGGGTATGGTGCAGACATGTCAGCTTCTACGACCGTGGGAGAAATACCCCTACACATAGCCGCAAGGTCCGGACATGAGAGTGTTGTGGCGAAGCTGCAGGGAGATGCTGATGAATATCTCATAGCCCGAATGTCCGAAGGTCGAACGGCTTTGGCTCTAGCCGTTGAGCATGACTACATCAATGTTGTCGAACAACTGGTCAAATCATACTCAAGAAACGAGTTAGAGCTGGATTCGGATTTACTCCTGTATGCTGCCATCGAAAATGATAGCCGCGCCATGATTCAGTTCCTACTCCGGAATGATTGTTGCGCCAGTTTCGCTCACAATAATTTCCGACCGCTCCACAAGGCGGTTTGGAATGGATGTACAAACGCGGTCGATGCACTTCTAGAAGCTAAAGTTGACCCTAGTGTTGGCAACAGACTCAAACTGCCTAGAACCGCTCTTCATGTAGTCTCCAACCTAAGCATTGCTAGGAAGCTGCTTCGAAGTGGTGCAGTCATCGATGCGCTTGATCTTGAAGGAGCCACCCCTCTTTGGAGTGCTTCCTATTTTGGACATGCGGCCATCGTCGAAGTTTTGCTCTCTTGGGAGCCGAGGCCGAATGTCGACCATCAAGCTCGAAGAGGTTGGACTCCACTACATGCAGCGTATGACAGTCCAGCGATCACAAAGATGCTGCTTGCGAAGGGGGCAGACATGACCATGTTAACGACAAGAGATAGCACTGCCCTCGGCCTAGCGACTGCAGCTCGTATATACAGCGTCGCACAGATTTTGGTCAATCATGCTCTTCTATCGATGAAAGACGACGTTCTATTGACTGTCATTCACGGGGTTGCAAGATGGAGTGACCCGAGCTTGCTGCAGTTGCTGAAGTCTAAGAACGTCAATATTCACAAAGAGGACGATAAAGGAACGACAAACCTCCACGTGGCCGCGAGCGAATCCTGCTTCGAAAATGTCAAGTGGCTGATCGAGGACGGAGCAGATGTTAATAAAATCAGCACGAAGTATGGGATCATCCTCGACACCGCCGCAACCGATGATAAAATCGTCAAATTGCTCCTCGAGAAAGGTGCTGATGCAAGAATTGTCGGAGGTGAATACAATCATGCGCTTCATAGAGCTGCGTCATGTGGACACGTAGCTGTTGTCAATCTTCTTCTACAGCATGGTGTTGACGCTAATCTCATTGACGGAGAATATGGCACAGCTTTGCTAGCCGCCATCAATTGCCACGGAGGTGAAGACAATAAAGTAATGGAGGCGGTAGAGCTTCTGTTGTCTGCTGGGGCGGATCCAAACGCCAGCTTCTTGGGAGAAGACTCGAAACAGGTACTTCCCCTTCACGTAGCCGCAGAGAACGGCTTTCTCAATACGATGAAAATGCTCTTGAGGGCTGGTGCCAGGATTAATGAGAGAAGTGGAAGCCATGGATCTGCACTGCATGCAGCGATCGATGGAAACCACATCAGTTGTGTGGTTTATCTACTCGACGAAGGAGCAAATGTGAACCTCGACGATGCAGAGAAAGGGACACCGGCTCAATGGGTCACTCGAAGGGTTACTTGCCAATTTTCAAGGCTCTTGTTGAGAAAGAGGCGGACATCTGTGCCAGAGATGAGAACGGAAAAACGCTACTCGCTCAAGCTATTCTGTGGCGAGCCGATGATATGACGAAGTTCCTGATCAAACAAGATGGCATCGATATTAATTCCAAGGACGTATTAGGACGCAATGCTTTGACTGCCGCCGTACGAACAGGCAGCAATCTGGTTGCAGATATTCTGCGAAAGGATCGCGTCGACGTTGACGCTCAGGATTTCCTAGGAATGGCTGCGTTAGTGCACGCAGTCGCTCTAGACTACAATCCAATAGTGGCAAGTCTTCTGGATTAAGGAGTGGATTTATACATCGTTGATCTTCGAGAACGATCTGCATTGTATTGG
This sequence comes from Byssothecium circinans, assembly GCA_010015675.1. NCBI lineage: Eukaryota > Fungi > Ascomycota > Dothideomycetes > Pleosporales > Massarinaceae > Byssothecium > Byssothecium circinans. The sequence continues at coordinate 781,719 of ML976988.1, forward strand.
TCGTGTCTGCGAAGCCGTTTCGAGACTTTCTAAGTCGTCCTTTCGGCTGTGGAGAGCAGTAATCCCGAGGCTACTTCAGATATCGATATAGCTATGAAAATGGTCATTCATAAAGCTATGCACGCAGCTGTGGCAGCCAGGCGATGGCGTTACTTCGAAAGGTTGATACAATTCGGACATGTTAATCCAAGAGTCACATCTGCTGACGGATGGGATCTTGAGTACACAGTCGCAAGGTATCATGCCGAGGAAGTTTTCAGTTACTTCTTAGGAACTTCGCGTCTTATTTGGAAGATGGAGAGGAGTATTCATCTCCCGACTGGCTGGTGGTCAAGCGATTTGCCGCCCAGTCTCTCCCTCGATCAGGAATCTCTTGCGGTCAAAGTCGCCGGTTAGTATCCTAAGTTCTGCAAGCCTATTCATCTATCTGATAAATATTGCAGGGCCGTCCAATCCTTTCGACAACAAGGTCCCAGTCAGCACGGTTCTAACTGACCACTCGATGTCTCCTATCAACAAACTTTCGACGTGCACTATTTTGAAGTCGAGGTATTAGAAGTGCATACAAATGGGTAGGATGAGCCACTTGATATTTGAATGCGAGCTTACAAATGTTTAGAGAGATTGCAGTAGGCTTTTGTGAAGAGTACGTCGAGAGAAGTAGCATGATAGGCCATGTGGATGGATCTTGGGCCTACTATGGCAGCAGTGGCATGGTTAGAGCTGAAGGCTCAGAGGAGCAAGCATACGGCGAGCCTTATGAAAAAGGCGACGTAATTGGCTGCGGTTTCAATCTCAAAAGCTCAACCGCTTTCTTCACGAAAAACGGGGTTGTAATTGGTATGCGTATCGTCCATTTATGAACTTCGAGATAGGTGCTGATCAATGCAGGGCGTGCCTTTTCGAATGTGAAGGGAAGGCTTTTCCCCGCCGTTTCGCTCACTACTGCTTCCAGAGGATGGCATATCGCAGCAAAATTTAGGCCTGTTATGCCTGGACAGAAGTTTCGGTTCGAGGGACCGTATGACAGTCCGGATACTCAGCGACCGCCCTCTAAGGGCACTGGTAACTAGCGAACGGGGGCCATAGGTTATATCATATTTAGGTTTGTAGAAGGCTAATCAGATGTCTTTGGGGTTCCAATACGATCAGACAAAACATCGAAGTCATCGACGTCCTTATGGCGTTAGAGGTTGCGATTGGACATTCGTCTTTCAGCTTTTTTCATAGCTTCGTTCGCAGCCGTGTAGGTTCCTAATTGATACATTTTATCTGAAAACCCTTCATCTTAGTGCCGTTTAGCATTTTCCATAACTTATCTTCGAAGTCCTCTTTACACTCTTAATTCCCGAGGACAGCAATGATGACGGGAAACTACCAGCACGAATTGGGAAAGGCTACCACCGCAAGACCACATATCCCAGACACGCAAGACGCAAATTTTCCCTCTTAAAGTCAATCTTTCATATCATCTTACCTTTGAAAGAACGCTTGCGCGCCAATATTGGAAGCGCGCTGATTTTCTATGGTGTGAGCGTAGCAAAATGCTCTAGCATTTCTGCACCATTACCCTTCAAACTACTTCAACACAATAAGCTGAAGTACATACATTAAGTACAAAATATCGTCAGTGATGGGTATCATGAAGACGGCACAATCAACAGTCTAAAACAGCCTTTACTGTCTCAAACAGCGTGCCTTCCTCCAGGGAACCCAACACTAAACGCCAATCAACAGTAAAGGAAAAAGCGCTCGATGGAGATAAAAGCGGCGAACTTCGACAAAGGAAAAGAGTCTGTCGGCAATTTTTGACATCGCAAAGAGTGGAGTATACAACCAATCGACAAGAGAATCTCAGAAAACGACATAGAAAAAAACAAAGAAATCGATGGTCAATCTTCATCATTCACCACCACCTAAACGCCCGCCACTTCTTTACGCCGTCGCCGGAGCTTCACCAGCTCCTTCCTTCTCCCTCGCTTCCCTCGCCTCCTGCTCCGCAATCTTCTCCTCCATCTTCCTCTTCTTCTCCATATACCTGCAAGAAAGATGAATTAGCCCGCGTTCCAGCACCAAGTACACCCACCCTGCACGGAAAAAGCCCACAAGAGAAGAAAGCAAGCAAGCAAAGCCCCATCCCACCATCCCACTCCCCTCAACACCCCCAACCTCTCTAAGTTTTAAAGGGAGAAATCCCACCCCCAACATCCCCTCCTACCGCCTCTTTCTCCTCTCAACCCCTCCTCGCCCCTCCATCCTCCATCTTGAACCTTTCCGAATACACCCAGCTCCCAAATAAGAACAACACCTCAAATCGCAAAAACAAGCTCAAGCATCACAAAACAAGTCCAAAACAAATCCAAAACAAGTTCAAGCATTGCGAAAAAAAGACAAAATACATAACATACCTCTCCACCGCCTTCCTCTCCCCCTCCGTCTGCCGCCTCTCCCTCCACTCCCTAACCATCCACGGCACCGCCTTCACCATGAGTCCCAGACTCCTGCCCCCCTCTTTTAGATGATGCGCGGATTGCCGGAAATGCGTCTTCGCTTCGTTGCGGTGCGTGCGGGCGCTCGCGGACCGCTTTTTGGCTTTGTAGGCCGTTTCGGCGCGCTGGGCGGCGAGGCTTTGCGGGGGAGGTTAGTGGTGTGGTGGTGGGAAGGTTGGTGGGGATAAGATCGGGGAGGGGGGATTAGATGGGAAGATGGAGGAGGGGGAGGAAAGGGATGCATACTATTGTGCAGAAGCCGTTCGTCTGTTGGTCGCGAGGAGGAGTTCCGTCCCACTTGTTCCGGGGCGTTGCGGTGCTTCGGGAGTAGTCGCTGTCGAAGCGTCGTTGTCGTTCTCGGCGGCATCGACGGGTGCGATCTTGGGCGTTTTGGCCATGGTGAAGAAGGGCATGTGATATTATATTACTGAGTTTTAAATATTTATTTTTTGGCGAAAGTATTTTAAGGAGCTGGAGTTATCGTGTGTAAAGAGTGTATAGGTGAGTGTGTGTGTGTGTGGATGAGTGGGATCTGACGGGCGAGAATCCGTTCTGCGTGAAGAGCAAGAAAGTAAAAAGGGAGAAGAGAAGAGAAGAGGGGAAGCGGGGATGTGCGAAGAGGGTGGGTATATGACAAGACCCAATTTCCAAGAACACGTTGCTGTTCGTTCGCGCGTTCCAGGAGCCCAGCAATTTTTCCAACGCGTCCATGTGTTGTATCCTATGTTGTCGACGTGTGGAGGGCGGGTAGATTCGACATCCCATCGTTGAACGGACAGGGAACATTCACCCACCACAGCACTGATGGATTCTCACTACCCTTCCCCCCCAAGCCCATCACCCTCGTCCTACATACAGCACTACCCATCAAGCCTCACTCAATCTCATACCAAACCCCAATTCCCCAAACTTCCAAGCAGTCGCAGAAATCAAAAAGCCCCCGGAATCTTTCCAATAGAGGCCATTCAAAAGCAACTCTCCCTTCCTCCCAGGTCAACTCCCTCCCCAACAAGGTCACAACAAGGAACGCACCCCGCCCAACCCACCCCTAGCCGCCGACATTGGTCGAAACCCAAAGTCGCATGAACAAGTCATTTCGCACGTTCAGAACGGGTGCAGGGATACCTTGTATGTAAAAGGGGGAGGGGAGACTTCGTCCAAGACCGGAGATCACAACTCTTCTTTTCAGAAGATGACTCATACTGCTACCAGTATCCCTTCTTCTAGGACGAGTAGAATTTTTTCATGCACTTCGGGGGTGTTGGTGTACGCATACGATTTCGTCTTTGCGTGCTGCTTTATTCGGGAAGGAAACGTGGTGCGAGTACATAGTCGTGATTGTGTCTTGGTGTACAACATATCACGCCTACGCAACTGTCAGCACACGTTCGATAAAGGAGTCGGAGTCGAGCACCACCTGCAGTTTGGAAGAGAAATCTTTAAAACAAGTATGCAGAGGGAAGCTAAAAAGCTGCAGAGGCACAAGGCCGTTCAAGTATTTTAATGTCAAGGTATGCCTATCACCTACAGGAAATGCACTCCATGTCCGTGAGTGAATTCATGCTCCGTCTAAGCAGGTAGTAGTTGAAGGGGTATGCCAAAGCCTTCCCTCTCCCATGAGTAAATTCGCATTCCGCATAGCATGTCCGTCATAACACATGCTTCGATGATAAATCTGTTTGTCGTAGTCACAGCCCCGACCCGCACCGGGCCTGTCGCACAGCCGCATTGAAGTAGCCCAGTATCATGCTCAGTACTCCATCACCTCCGGCTCCGGCTCACCCCCGCGCTTCTCTTTCTTGACCCACGCGACAAAGTCGTCAATGACGGATGGCCATGAAGACTCCTCGTTCCAGAAGCTGATGGCTTCGTCCTCTAGCGTGAGCTGCGCGAATCTGAGCGTCTCGTTCCACATGTCGCGATTGACGCTCTTCTTCCACTGCGAGTTGAGAAACTCGGACCACCACGTTATCCAAGGCGTGCTAGGAGTCTTCCAGCGGACGGCGGCGAGCGGTGATGTGAAGAGAAGCTCCCAATAGGTTATGGCGACATCAAGCGGGACGGCTTTCTGGTTGGCGGCCTTGCCTAGTGTGAAGGTATATTTGTAAACCTTCGCGAAGGCTTCTTTGTTGGACGGAAGGCGCTGCTTGAGGGACTTGAGATACGCTTTTTGCTTGTCGATAGTGTCGCAGCTGTCAATATATTAGTAGGAGCAGGGCGTCTTGAGGTGGTAATGATGTGACTCACCCCGCCTCAGCCCAACCGTCAACAAAGCCCTGACGGCTCATCTCGGCCATGGTTGGCGCCTGTATGATTTCCGAAACGACCAGCACATCCAACCCCTCAAGGTCGATGCCTAGTGTCTGGAAGTATCGCATAGAACCGTCGGGACCGACAGAGTCCGGCGCATTCGCAACATCTTCTCGATATGTGTCAAATAGTTTGGTCAAGTTGGCCTTGACCGCTGAAGAGTTGCCTTGACCAGCGCCAACACCGCCGCTGCCGAAGAACCTAAAAGATGTTAGCGAAGCGCAGACCAAGCAAGCAACAGCAAGTACGTGGAACAAGATCTCGGGCCGTAGTTCCTGCCCGAGTGAATGGGAGGGACCGTGGACGAAAGATTTGGAGCACTGCTGTAGCGCGAATTCGGATCCAGCGAGCGGAGAGGGACGGCCGGAGACTGAATTGGGGGAAGATGCCATTGGGGAACATGGTGCGCTGGAGCCGGCGGGATGTTGGTAGCTTGATATTGCGGTCCGCCAGGATAGAACGGTGGAGAGAGTGGAATGCCGATAGCTTGAAAATATGCAGCTACGCGTGATTCAGATAAGTGTTGCTGGTACTGTCTGGCTAGGTCCTGAGGATGAACTCCAGCAGGTGGACCAAATCGAGACTGGAAAGCGAGTGGCTGACGCCCCGGCACCGACTGCACATCTACGGGCTGAGATGCAATACGTCGCTGCCCATTATTGATGTACTTCGGAGGTTGCTGAATGGAGAACTTGGTCGCAGCCTCGGGGCTGTGAAGATTTTCCTGTTGAGAATGCTGGATTGAGGCTCGCCGTGAGCGCCGAGTGCGTCCAGCGAGCTGTTTGGCCCTGTCTTCGGAAGCTCCGAACATGGTCATGGCGAGACAAGGGCTCGGGCGACAATGAGAGTGTTGTAGGTAGGGTGTGTTGTGAGATGTAGGGAAGAGGGGGGAGCCAACCTCGCCACAATGGGTCATCCATTCTGCGGGAGAAGGCGCTGTGGTCCATGATACACGGGTGGTAGGTAGTTGCAGGTGGTCTCAATAAACTGCTGTGGCCTTGAGGTTCCAATGTAGTAGGTGTGTCCGGCTGGAAGGTAGGGGAAGCGGTGCAGCGAGCCGAAGTCGCACCTGCTGGAGTAACGGCATCCCGCTGCCCCGCTGCTCCCCCTGTTCTCGTGTTGCCCATGTGTGCCCCGAAAGCGTGCGGCGCTCCTGAGGTTGTTGCCCCAAAAATCATATGTTCACTTCAATCATGTCTCGGTTCGATTCGATTCGATTCGTCTCGTCGGTCCGCGGTACTCCAGGCCAGCAGTGCTCCTCTCGCACCCACATCTCTTGCCCAAGCGATATGCACAGTGCAGGGAACAAAGTAAGAGAAGAATATACTTACGTATTGACAGCGGTCGTAGGATCCCAGTTGGCGCTTTTCAGATACTACAACATCAAGTCAGCGAACCGAGTCACCGCAGCGCAGTTGCGGCCGCAGTGGCACTCACCCGTATAGCCGTGTTGCGATCCGTGTTCGCAAAGCTCATGAACTGGCTGACGGCAGCCTTCTGCTGCGCGGAGTAACCTGGAGGCATCTTGCGTCAGTCCCGCTGTCTGTTCCCGATCCCTCTTCTCCTCGCTCGAAGTGGCGGGTTCGCGATGGCGGGGGTTCGCTGCGCGCGAGAGTTGAAGGCGGGGTGGACGTCGAGGAGTGGAGGGCGGCCGGTGCGAAGGCGGTTGGAGGATCTCAAGGACGAGTAGTGTAGAATGTCTCGTCCTGTTGAGCACCACAAGTCAAAGATGACGCTTGCAGGCAGCCGTCGCTACTGTAAGGCCCAATTCGAACGCTGCCGCTGCCCCTCCCGACGGGCCTGAATTCCCAGGCGCCGATAATTCCGCCTTGGCCCTAGCTCCTCGACGTGTGCTGTCGTAGCTGTACGGTCATATCAAAAATGCCAGACTCACCTTGCTCATCCTCCGCAGCCGCATCGCCGCGCTGCTTCCTGCCGCCCTTCCTGGCCCTCTTGTTCGACGACGACATTGTGCTAGCTGTCGGCTCCGGGTCAGCGTCCTCTGCTTTGCGCTTCTTTGCTGGCATCGTTGTGGAGGGTTGCTGTTTGGGTGCAGTCGAACGGCGGTTGCGGAGGCGATTGAGGAAACCGCGAAGGAGAGGGAACATTTAAAGGAACCTAACGAGTGAGCGCGACACGGGCCCTTTATCCTTATGCAATGGACGTCGCGGTGAATGATAGACGCTTGCTTTCTAGGCGAAGACGGAAAGAAAGGTATGGCTTGCGCTGGTTGCTGGGGGAATGTGCCAGTCGCTGATTTGTTTCCCGGTGAAGGTGAAGTTGAGACATCGATGCAAATCGTTATAATGCACGTCATGGAAGCAATGTCTCATATGAGGAAGCAGTGTTCTGTCCCTTACGACATGTTTCCGTCGTTTGCGCCATCTACGTGGTTTCACACTGTACTTACTGCCCAGGTCATCCAGAGTCGACACCCACACTATACATGCCACGGCTCTCGCTGTAGTAGAAGCCCTAAGATATACACAACCTTCCAAATATGGAGTTTACAAATTACAACCTGGTCCGCTGGAGGCTCAGATACGACCACAACTTCCTCCTCTTCCTCGTGCCTGCCCCCTTCAATCATATTAATCCCTACCCCATTGCTGTTCTAGTCTCCCAAAGGCATCCCTTCCACCTCCTCACTCAACACCCGCCAGTTTTCCGCTTGCAATTCTGCGTATTTGACCCTCTCCTGACTCCAGTCTTGATGCAACCGACTTACATGGTACTGGCTCTGCTGGAAGAAAAGCACTTCGTCGCGGATACATTCTATGATGAAAACGCCTCGTGCATGTTGCTGCACTATGCTCTCCTTGTCCTATAGATTCATTAGCCCCATGTCAAACTAAGCGCCATGTGCCATCTTACTCTGAAAATAGCTTCTTCCACCTTCTCTGCCTCGCCAGGCTTGATCATGTGCGGCTCTTTACTCCTGATCCCCTGCAACTTCTGTTCGTTCTTCACTATCCGCTGCTCGAGATACGGGATGTTGTCCTTGGCGTACTTCTCTCTCCGGTCAAACATATCGCGCATGCTAACAAGAGCGTCCCGTTGCCGCTTCAGATCCTCCAGGACACCTTCTTCCCATCCCTTCGCCTCATCCTCTAACAACGTCTTCGACTGAGCTAGGTGCTTGGCTGTGGAGCTCAGGCCTGCGTTCAGCAGTGGCACGTCATTCGTGTCGCAAGCGTACGTGTCCTTGGATGCCTCTGTCACCGACTGCAAGACTGTTGCAAAGCGAGCATATTCCGCGGCCATGCCTTCATTCCGTTTGGTGAGACGCTCCATCATGTTGCATAGACTTATGTAGTACTCAGCTGATCGGCGGACACCAGCGCGGACAGTATCAAAAAGGTCGGGCAGAGTCTTGGGCAGCGAATCCTCCAGGTCCGGTGGCAGGGCTTTGCCGGTGAATTCTTCCTGCACTGACAGGTTGGCTTGTTTGCGCCATACAGCAAGTTCCTACAAAGTTGTCAGAAGCGTGATGATTAGAGGGTTTCCGAGAACATACCGTGGGTACGGTCAAAAATATTATGACCAGCTGCTCTTGGCCCAAGACAGGGTGCCTGACAAGCGCGTTCGCAAATCGTGCCAAACCTCGCCTCCTCTTCTCAATGAAACTCGAATCTGTAGCTATATAGTTGCCATTGACTGAGAACATGTTCAATTAACGTTATGGGGCTTTGGGTGGCAAGGTACTTACTAGCAACTCTCTTGGGAGGTAGTAGTGGCAATTGCCGGAATGGGTACCGCTTGTGTAGACAGTCTAGCAACCATACAAAGTCGCTATATCGGCGCACGACCTTGCTGTTCCGACGCAGACTGGTTACTTCGTAGTTCCGGTGTTGAAACAAAAACACACCCTCTTTCTCGGCGATGGCCGTGACTGTGATGTTCTCCTCGGGCCCTGTCCCCACAATATGCCCTCCACCAAGAGATCTGCCTAAACCAGCTGGGTTGCTAGACCCACCCTCTCCTGAGGATAGCGGTCCGAAGCCTTCGCCTCCAATTGCAGGAGCAGAGAAGTCTTGAGTCGGACCTCCACTGAATCCTCCCCAGCCACCTTCGCTGGCATACGAGCTTGGACGCTGTGACGTCTGGTCTGTGGTGGGATTGGGAGAAGAGACCGAATTCGTAGTGAATTGGCTAGTCGTTCTCGTGGCTGAAGGTCCATTGGTACCATTCGGTCGCGGCGGTACAGTTGTGTAGCTAGAATGGTTGTGCCCGCGATGCAAGTCCGGACTGCCCCATGGATCCACCTCAGGGTCACCAAACGACTGCTTGCGCATTGGAGCACGCGACCTGCTTGGCGTCGAAGCTTGCTGCGATAAAGGTTGCTGTAGCGGTGTTGGCGGCGGTGGATCTTGGGCTGGAGGGTTGGGGGGCGTAGGTTCAGGCTTTGCTTTCTGGGGCAGTGATACCGAGGGCACTGGGAGGTCTAATGCAGCCATACAGTCAGTGGAAATGGAAACTATACAGATTTATGCCGCCGACGTACTTCTCTTCCGCTCGTCCACGCTGTCCAGTGTCACGTCGTCGCCCTCTTGCGCCAGTCCAATCAGCGCATACAGCACATTGAACTCGTTCCTCCCCGCGCCACTCGATTGCTGTCCCGGCTGCGAGACAATTCCCAGTATCTTGTCCTGTGTATCGCTCGGCAGCCCACTGCTTCCCAACAGCTCTTTTATCGCGTCAATGCTAATCGCGTTTCCCGCACCCCCGTCGGCTTCTAGCAGCGAGTCGAAGGCGTCGATGTACGAGTCGGGCACGTCTGAAGCGGGAAGCAGTGACTTGACCAGCGAACCGCGCGCAGCTTTCTTGGGTGTCGGGAAGCCCCACGGAGAGTCGTCGCCGCTGCCCTCGAGGTCGTCGGCGAACAGGCTGTTGCCCGCAGGCTTTGGGTCGTCGTCGAAGAGCGACGATTGTTTGGGTCGCGAAGGTTGATCTTCATCGCCAAAGAGAGACATTGCGTGAATGTGTAAGCCGAGAAGGAATTGTGATGGATATCATCAAACCCTAGAGAATGCTGCGATGGTTCCGCGCGTAGTTGGAGCAGATGAGATGCTGGCGGTGATGATAACAGGCATGTTCGTCACTCGAGCTATGATATGCCTGACACGCGGCGGGAGGTCAAGGAACAGCTACCCGCGCGCGCTACGGCCAAAGCTCGACTTGATCCTCACCACGCACGCTGCTTGATTATCTTAGCACTAGTATCCCTCAAGACATAATTGAACAGTTCACTGGATAGATATGAGAGTCGGCGCTCTCATTCAAAAACCATCATCATAAAATCTGACTACAAGCGTTCTTGCCAATCAATTCGAGTTCGCTAGCGACACCAATGCTTTTCAGTCCCAATTCCTAGCCCGACCCAGCATAAGTCGAATATCGTAACTCGACAGGGTATCATGGATTGAGATAATCCTATTCAAAAACAAATCGCTCCCTGCAAACCACTCCAGTATCCCGTACATGCAACCATTCGCCAAAACTCATGCCAATGCTATGCGTGTGTAGATATGTCCACCCAGTATTTCCGAATGCGCCATGTCGTGAATCTCAATATATACTGGCACCAAAGGCCATCATTAAATAGTAACAGATGGAAAAGTGGAACGCAAATGCGCCGTGCTGACTATCGATCGTGATCGCTTCGTGTCGGTGAGTTAGGTTGAATGCCAGGCTCACCCTGGTACTGAAAGTCCAGCGAGGCAATGTGTGGGTCAGAAACCTCATTCCCTAGTGCAACTGACGGGGACCGGGAAGGCACCCCGTTCTCCAGATCGAGTGGTTGTCGTGCATTTGGCCTCTGGAAAGTTTCCGGTGTAAAGCGGATGCGTGAAGTGCGATTAGGCGATGTTGAGGAAATACCACTGCCACCCTGCTGTTCTGGCGAATCAGTACCACTGTGTGGTGTAGACTCATCGGTGCTTTCTGGCACGGAATGGTGTGGCTCCTTGTCGACTTGAATCCCTGCTCCTGGGGTGACACCCTCTGACTGTTGTAAGATTTCTGGAGACCATGTTCTCCCACGAGGTTGAGCAGGTATTATAGTAACCGGCAGGTTCCCCCCATCTTGAGGGTCGCTGGTCTTCTTGGACCTGAACTTCTCTCCTTGCTGAGCAGCGAATGTGCCCAAGCGATCCTTCAAGGCTAGACCTGTGTAATTTCGCTGGGGTATGTTGATTGTGACATCTCCAACGCCCAGCGGCTCAATTAAATGTCCTCGCTGGACCTCTGGGGGAGGTGAGCGACCTTTCCGTCGGAATGGATTCACACTAGCAACTGCTTGCCAATTCCATCGGTTTCTCCCTCTAACGGGTTCCGTTTCTTCTTCAGTGACAATTCCTTTCTCGGTGTCCCAGCTTGAGCTTCGAGCGTGGCTTTGATCTGTAGTAGCATCCGGAAGGGCATTCACATTCTCTTGTCGTTCTTCGATTTGGACTGGCAATGGGGGCGGGGTGTCGCTCACGGCGTGATAGCGCACAGCATAAACCGTGCTGTCCGCGCTTGCAGTGTCGGTGCGGCTGACCGGAGAAGCGCTTACAGGTGGTGGGCTTTGCAATGGCCTATATGTGCGCGAATTCCTCTTGTTGCGTTGCGCCGACTCAGATCGACGAGCAGCTGGCGGAGGCGCTGGAATGTGGATCGTGCGCTTCTTGCGTGCCTCTGTGGCAGGCGTGTCTTTTCTTGTCCTGCCCAGTCGGTGTGCGAGATGAACAAAACGAGCAGTCCGTCCAGATGTGAAGGCACCACCGCTCTCTCCGTTATCCTTTGGTCTCTTCTTCTCGTCTGACTTTTGGTTGTTGCCGTGCCATCCAAGCTCATGTGATGGTGTAGTGTCGAGCATTTCGTCTCCATCGTATATCTCCCTTCCAAGAATACCGTCTTTTCTTTCCTCTCTTTCCAGCGCTTCAATGCGCTCTACCCACTCCCAGACAATGACACTGGCGGCGGCAGCTCCGACCCATCTGAAGTAGTCTCCCCAGCCAGCAATGGTGTAGTTAGAGATGTCAGTAATAAAGAAAACAACGGGCGTAAGAAGGGCGACGATGGACAGCAAAGCGACCAACGAGAGGTTCCACATCATCGGGTGATAGAAGGCGTATCTGCGCTTGGTGATGGAGTAGTACATGACCCACGCGGCATAGAGCATACTGAGGGATAATTGGAATAGGTAACTGAGGGCGGGAATGGCAGTTTCGAAATGGCGAGGACTGCGTTTTGTGTTGTAGGGTCCGAAGCTGTTGAGGCAGCTGAATGTTATATCGAAGAGAATGAGGGCGAATCCTACCCATTTGATAATGACCTTCTCTTTATGACGCGGAAACAGTCGAATGAGTGTCTGGACTTGGGCAAGCCAGAGGAAGATGTCGGATATGACGCGGGACACCTTGATCTCCAAGCCTGACACGACTTCGTCACGCAGTTGCATAGCGTCCATGAATCCCTCGTTGTACTGGCGTTCCGCGATCCGAAACGTGTCGGCGGTGGCAAGCGTCAGCGAGATGGCGACCGTCAGCGCAGCAGCCTTCTGCAACCACGGGCGCGTTCCAACTCCAATGATAGATCCTCCTCCTGAGGCGCCCCCGATCATTCCGCGTCGACCCATCAGTCCTGACCGTCCCGACGCTCCCCCGACGAAAAAGGTGCGCGGAGTGATCATGAGCATGATAACGAGCATCCAGGCAATAACAGTCGCAGCGCCTGTCGCGTAGGCCTGCGGCGTGATGGAGGCGTGAAAGGGGTCCCGCATGTCGGCAATGCTCGTCACGCCGCCTTCCATGCCGCCATTGACCTGGGCGGCCTCGGTCGGCGGGCATTTGGGCACGAACAGGGCGTCGGACTCGAGTTCGATGTAGTGGTCGGGCGATATTTGGACGACACCCAGCGAGGGAAGCGTAAAGGGCACGCAGTTCTGTCGCGCCATGTAAGCAGCCGTCCGGGGGGCCAGCGTGGTCGCGATACTCACGCGAGAGGCCTCGCTGGCCGCCGGCAGCGTTCGTTTCCACCGCGCCGCTGGGTTCTTCATCCTCGGCTACTATACTGGTCCAGCAGCAATGGGCGCGAGGTCGAGTTGTCCCATATCAGTTCAGACGAGCGGCATTCCTCCAAGTGGTTCGTGCAGGTGTCCGTTCGAGTGCGTCGTGTGTTCTGGGCGTGGGCGTGAGCGGGCGGTGGTGGAGGAGCGGCAAGGCACAGGCAGGAAGGCTTGAGTGAACTTGGCGTGCTTGGGGTATGCGGTGGGACGAGGAGGCGGCTGGGGGCACTGGGGCACCGGGGGCACCGGAGGCACCGGGGGGGCGCACGCTGGAACGAGCTAGGCGTCGCTTTGGAATCAAGTCCTGACTTCACTGCCTCCTTTGGGCCTAGCAAAAACGCTGTGGGTGTCGGAACCCCTCACCCTCACCCTCACGATTCGCTCCACATCCACAGGAGAGCACATTGTGGACCTCTGTCCAAACCGATGGCTGTCGTCTCCAGACAGCTCAGCAATAATAACGGTATTCTGCTTGCCGTGCTCTTGAGAGCTCGGGAGGCGATCGTGTTGTGACTCGGCCTCGCCACAGCCGCCACAAGTGCTGTGTCAGACTAAACAACGAAATATGTGGTCCCTGAGCAACGGTTCAATTGGATCCTTTCGTGCCTTTACAAATCATGTCGGTTATTATTGAGAGGTGTTTGGATAACGGTCAAACATGGCCGGTATGCGCTACGGATGCCGTTTCTCTCCGTTCCGCACATGCAGTTTCAAAAGGCAGGCCACTCACGTGACACTCAATAATCCATGGATGACATCCAGATGTCTGGAGTTCCTGGTGCATATCATAACTTGCTTCATTTTTTTGGCGTCAGACAAGTCGAACCACGGATAGGCACCTTGACGCAGCCAAAGGCAAGGTTCTACCAGACGTCTGGACCGCCCTTGGAAGCAACACCAAGGCCTCTGCGCAACATAGCACGGTAGAAAACAGTCCAGCTCTTGACAGCTGCTTGAGCTGAGCACGGAAACGCTCCATCTGGACTCGAAGGGGGAGATCGATGTGCAGATTCAATAGTGGGCGTCCTTCAAGTGGTCAATTGGAGCAAGTATTTGAATAATTCAGGTGTGCGTCTGGTTTACTATCTTCTTCAGTATAGGCGCATAGAGAACTTCCGTCTAGTCATTGGCCAGCCTTCACCAATCCCACGCAGCCTTCTACTCTACCCAAGCGCGCAAGTACAGTCCCAGAACATCGCCAAGTCCTACATGGTGTACTAGGCCGCACGAGTCCGGCTGGCGGCATCGACTTGCCCACTCAAGCTTTAATAACGCAGCTGTACTGTAATGCCTCAAGGCATCGAATATCTGCTCACATAAGTGCTGTGGTCCATGCGCCTGACGACCCCCCTGCCTGCTTATGTGCAAGAGAACCGAAACATTGGTGACTGTATCATCGTCACCTTCCAAGCTCTTCGCTCATCTGTCATCGTGGCAGCCCACTCCCAGCTCCCCCACTCGCACTCTGGGCCGCTCCAGTCGTCCCCGCAGTGCCGGTCCCAGCACCCATTCTCCTCCTACTCAGTGCTAACCTGACGGGTTCATCTCTGCCCACAGCAGCAAGCCCCCTCGTCCCAACGCCTCCAACAGCCGTCTGTCCTCCACCACCCTGACTTACGCCGGCAGTTGTCGAGCTACCTTGGCCCATGCGCTCTCCCGGAGCTCTCCTCACCAGCTCATCAAGTCCTAGATCACGCCAATTGACCTCCTTCTTTCCCTGTGTCGCACGCTGAATGCCGAAAGCAGCGTGCTGATCCGGCACTACATCGTCCTCATCTTCGGGGTTGAGCGGCTGTAGGTGCGGCGGGATGTAGATATCTTCTGGAGGCAGGGTTGATGTAGACGGACGGGTGAAGTCTTCGATGAGGTCGGCATGATGGGAGGCGTGGAAGTGAAGGTAGGTGGCGGAGGAATCGCGAGACTGCGACCGTTAGCATCGCAGAGACGCAGATATTGATGTGTAGTGTTTACCATATTAGACGGTCCAATGCGCGAGTTGAGTAGGGTCCTACGATGTCATAGATAATGGGGGGTAATGGGTCTGATGAAGGGTGGTAAGTTATGAGCGACGAAGTGTTGCTGTCATGGGCGTTGCTGCTCCACAGATCTAATCTGCGGAGTGGGCGCGACTTTCCCCACAAACAAACGCTATCCCTATCAAAGCCTAGCTCCGATCGCCCGACAGATCCAACAGATCCACCTCAAGGACAGTGGAGTTTGGATTTGCCAGCCCATCTCCCACCTGGGCGAACTTTTGGCCTCTCCCACATGCATTAAGCAAAATGATCGGTACCATTTATCCGCTATCCATCCACGCTCGTAACGATCCGGCGTTACAAGCATAAGCATACATGGAAATCCTAGTCGGCCTGCCTTGCAAGTCCAAATGTGAACGAACGAGAAATAGTGATCAACAAAATAAGCTTGTGAGCATTTTGGCCTGCGAAGAAGAGTCTATTTCTAGCAGTTTATAACATCATATACACCTCATTTTCTTTATCCGTCGAACACTGTATTGCACAATTTAACACTTCAACAACAGATAAGTATATTTTACATGACCTTTAACAGAAAGCCTCTAGTATTAACCACTAAAAAGCATGTGATCTCATGCACTATGCATATAAAAACCCCGGCATAAGTTCGGTTTCTTCGCCGGTAGAGCAAGCGTGTGCCGAAGCCGAAGCCGAAGCCTACTACACTGGAACTCAATAGAAATCTACACCGGGGGTCTTTAAGGAGACATCGTATTCAAACAAATGCTTTGAAGTTATGCTTGCATAAGTGAACACATTGGAAAGTTGGAGTGTGGAGGATGGCGGTTGGAGAGAAAATTGGCGTAGCCCGTTTCGGTTAGAGCCGGAGCTGGCGACCCTTTCATAGCATCGCAGAGCCTCCCCACGATCAACTTAGATTCCTCTTCATAGTTTCTGTTTGAAGTAATACAGGTCAGTTTATTGCTGTGCGTGAATGTTCGTCAGGCCTCAGGCGCATCAAACTTAATGCCTACTTCTCCACATGGTCTTGAAGATGCGGCGACACAAAAAGCGGCGGCCAAAACGACATAAAGTGCTCAAGCCCGTACCTAACAGCCCTACCATAGTATGGTTAGATGAGAAAAGGCAGACTGGTGAGTTTCCCAGCTCGCTTGCGCAAGCCAGTTGCAGGCCAACACGAAGAGGACTGCTCTTTTCACCTCAAAGATCTCCCAATCATGTCAATGTTGAGACCAGTCAGCCTTGTCGGTGGGACACAGCCTTTCATGCATTCATTATGCACAGACTGCGCCTCGAAGGTTCCAAGTACTTCATCAAGACCTTTCAGACATTGTATCATACATTGAGCTTAAAAGCTTTCACTCGATCGGAAGGATGAAATTCGACAGCCTGGGCCACACTACTATCATCATTTCATGGACAATTACAGCTTTAACGTTGTTTTGCCTGGCCGTCACAACTGCTACCCTTCTATTTAAGAAAAGAGCGTTTCCTCCGAGTGAATGGTTAAACTTTGCGGCGATTACAATAGGAATAGTTCTCATTGCTCAAAATACCCACGCCAACCTGATTGAAGGACAAGCGAAACATCAGAGCGACCTCTCACTCAGTCGTATTGATATCTTGGCAAAGGTGCGTTACTCCCATTGGCGTATTTAGGAGGCATGGATGTGAAAGTAGAGTCGCTAAAAGCTAATAGTCTATTACCATTCATGAAGCACTGTGGTCAACAGTCAACACTCTGATCCGCATCTCGGCATGTCTTGCTCTGCGACGCATTTTCTTCATTCCTGGTGAAGGCAAAAGAGCGCTAGTCGTCATGTCAATATCTATACTACACGGTCTCGCTTCCATCCTGGATCTTGCACTTATTTGTCGCCCTATTTCAGCGCAGTGAAGGAACGACATCAAAGCCACTTGTGGAAATCAATGGCTGTCATTTCTCATCCTGGAAATCACCGCTATATTCATCGACTGTCTTATTCTTGCCATCCCAATGCCTAGGATCTGGAATCTGACCCGTGTTTCTCTTCGCCGTCGAGTGCAAATATTTTGCGTCTTCGAAGTCGGAGCTTTGTAGGTTATCACGGTTTTCGGCGGACGTGTGTACAGATGTACTAATAGAATTGGTAGGCTCCTCATCATCGCCGCGTTAAGACTGAGAGCGATACACTACGCCGTCTCTCCAGACTTCATCTATTCTCAGAGCTATCTTGGATTGCTATCTGCCCTGGCCGCTATGCTAGGCATCCTCGCATGCGCAGCCTCGCAATCTCTGTTCGTATTCCAAACCCTCAAAAACGTGTTTCGTACCAGTAGGGGGCAGCCAGTAGTAGTTGGATTAAATCAACAACGTTTGTGAGATGATGCCATTAATTAAACGAAGGATTAATAACTATAAGCTTTTAAATTTATGAAAGGATTGCTACACCATCACAAAACTGGAGATTATTTTAACATTAATTTGACTACTTCTGCTTGTCCCCTCCAGGTACCCTCAAAAGACGTGTTTCGTAAATGCAAGTCCCACTTCTATGCACCGCCATCTTTTTCGGTGAACAGAGGACTAACGATTGAATGAAGAGAAACCGAAGAAGAAAGAAGACAACGACAGTATATTCCATGTTTGTCGCGCATGGGTTTACGGACGCGCGGATGTACCGAGGGGACAGAAACTGCCACAACGACCCCCTTCTTTGCTTTTAGCAGGTCCAGACCCCGCAATTGACGAAGATGGAGAAAGGTCGCGATTGTATGGAACGATGGGCTTGAGCGCAGCTTTGGTTGATAGGACATTGCATG
The DNA here is from genome assembly GCA_010015675.1 of Byssothecium circinans. Lineage (NCBI taxonomy): Eukaryota > Fungi > Ascomycota > Dothideomycetes > Pleosporales > Massarinaceae > Byssothecium > Byssothecium circinans. The sequence goes on from ML976988.1 coordinate 799,367, forward strand.
CATCTTGTGGCCGGAGAGATGCATTCTTTGACGTGGAAGCATTGGTTGGAGGGAAAAATGACCTTGATTTGGAAGACTCGATCCAAACAGAGAGGTAACTTATTTAAATTTTCCGCAGAGGAATTTACATGGGAGAGTGAACATATCGGGAAAATGAAAAATACCCAAGGTCGTACAAGGCGAGCTGCGCTTAGATATCTCAATGTAAGACGGTGCACACAAGCCTACAGAGTGGTATCATCGACGTCATCTTCATCCAAGCGCGCTTTCAAGTCCAAAGATACATGCGACAATCTCACCAAGTCTTGCCGTAGGCGCAAAAAGACCCTGCTGGCAACCTTGAGCGATGTGAGATTCTTCAGCGAGCCGACGCACAGCATAAATCCGCTAGAAATGACGTTCAAATTCTGCCCTGCATAGCCAAAGAACTCGGCAAACAACTCCAAAGTGTCTTCCTTTGGGAGTTTCCAGGGCTTCCGAAGCCCATGTCCTCCATAAATCCAGCCAACCCCAAATTCTCAAGAGCTTCTTTAGTATTCGTACCCTCTGCCATGACCTCGATAGATATAGATAGATGACATAGGCTTGGGCAAAGAGTAAGGATCAGGCCAGTGAGCGAGTAGGGCCAAGAGGTCAGGAGTGGATATGTCCAAGCGGATTCGTAACTGGGAGGTGGATCCATCATGGCGATATGCAGGCTTGCCTGGGCCAACACGTCTGATAGAGCGCGGGATTGTTTTGAATCTGGGTCCTCGACGAAAAGATTATCCGCTTCTAGACGCGTTAGCGAATTGAATTCTGTGGGGAGCACTCAAATGTTGCTAAAGTTCTTATCACGTGGTTCAATCATAAACAGTGACGTACCTACCTTGGGCTGTTCGAATAATGTGCGAAGGAACAGCAGCGTAGGTGGCATATGCGGCCACTTAACTTCGCTGTGTCTGTCCAGCAGTACGGTGGATGGCGAAGAATAGGAGCAGTGTATATCTCGTCGAAAGCTATGGCGCCCAAATTTCCATCAAAAACGGAGAGGTTCAACACATCTGTGCGATCGTTCCGAAGATATGAAACGTCCGTCGGAAGGCTTTCCAGCGTCGGAGGTGCCATATCGGCCACAACAGTGGGGTCTCGGGCTTGAGGGCGTAAAGGGGGAAATGTATAAGGGGTAAGAGCAGATGGGTTCGGATGGACTGCGTGATTGGATGTGGAAGGCGTACATTTTCTGCGGATTTGGTATCGAAACTCGACAGCTGCCCTCTAGGAAGTTGAGATCCGGTCGCGAGCATGCTATAAGTTGCTGGGGAGAATGGGCTAGGGAGATAATACCACTGCTGCGTGCTGAAATAGCAAAGCTTATCCATAAAGGTGTCGATTTGTCATACAGCAAGCAAGGAGGCGCATCATGACAGGCACTTGAAATACATAACACTTTGAATATCAGGGCCGTGTTATTAGTAATTAATGGTGCACATGACGAGGGGAAATGGGGGCCTTCTTATTCTCGCGCTGAGTGCACAATCTCTCGTTTGTCCAACTCAAGGGAGATCGGCAGTGTTATGTACATAGTAACGTTTTGTGGTTATTATTTGTGGACGAAAAATCTAGACGGCTTCTAAATGAAACTGTAGGCTTGGTACCTCATCGCTGCCCGCAGGCATGCCGTATGTGAAATTCCAGAACTCAAAGTCACTGGGACTGTTAGCTGATGCTCGCAAAGCCTACCTCATAGATGTTTGTTTTGGAGTTGTCGGGTCGATACGTACTTGATTGTCTCTCCAGCTCCCCCAACAAGTCCGCTGAATGTGACACTGTATTTCGGATCCACGGTGCCTCTAGCAGTGATCTTAACACCTTCAACATCTTCCCAACTCGCCACATCTCGCTTCCCTGACTTTGAGTTTGTTCCTACCAACAGCTGAAAAGTACTGCTGCTATTGCCCTGAGGGTATGTCAACTCAAGTGTGCCCTCCTTGACGACAGCGATCAAGTCTTTCACTTGCGCATAGAGTGTCAACCATCCGACAGTCCCATCCGCTCTTCCCCATTGGGCAACGGCGGGATTGAAGCTCTTTGAGTTCTTTGCCGGCCCACCAATAACATTCTCGGAGAAAGACTCTGCGCCGATTGTGAGAGTTGGGGATATCCATGCTGTGATGTTACGAGGATAGGTATCGTATGGCGGCGAAAAAGCAGAAGTAGTAACGGTATGGGTACCGGGGAACGTCTGGAGGGATGATAGAGTAGTGTTGTCGACTAATGTGTTGTGAAATGGGGCAAGAATAGCAATCAAGGGGCCGATAGCGAAATCATTCTTATGGCCCATTGCGTACGGCTAGCGCGGGTCAGTCACGTCTCACTACATTGGAACAAATAGACAATGCGAAGTTACTTACTTTCGAATTGATTGGCGCCTTTTCTTTTCCAACAAGTGTCCATATCTGAAGCGCAAGAATGCTAAGATATTTGTTCATGTCGAATCCATAGCTGCGGTCCCAAGGACCAGCTACATTTTTTAGATTGGCGTTGTACAGTTGGCCGAGTGAAGACCATGTCTCTTTGATCATCCTTGGCCCGTCCTTTCCCATCACAGAAGACTCCGGCATGTACTTTGCCCAGAGAGTCAGGGCGAAAAGCGACACTCCAGCATACGTTCCAGAATTGAATTCTGAAAGAGTATTGGCTCTATTGAACAAATCGATGACCTCTGTAGCGTATGCTTCCCCTGCGGTTGTCATATTGGAATCATTCATGCGCCGTCCCACCCAGCCCGAAACAAAGGCCCTCATGATCGAAGGATTGCTATATGCAGGGTATAGATTGTCATCATCTATGCCTCCAACTCGGTAGCTGTCACCGATAGTCGTGTTGTAGAGGCTCTCCATCATGCGGGTCTTGGTATCCTGCGGAATCAAGTCTGGGTATTCTTCCAGCATAAGCACGAAGGTGGTGCCCACGAAACCTCGCCAATTCGGATCCCATGACTTGTAGATGACTGCCGGATATTGTTTTGTTCCTACAGTCGGCTCCTCAGGGAAAATCTGGTACCCGCCGAACCTAACACAATGTCAGACCCGCTCGAAGAGGGCTAAACGTAGTTCCCCGTACGAAACCACTCACCACTGCGAGCTTTCGTTCTTGTGCTGTCCAATGATCACATTTTCCACAATCTTCACAGCCTGCTCTATATCATCTCCCTCATTCCTGGCAAGTAAGCCTGCTGCATACCAAGCCGATGCTCGTGTTTCGTGTGTCAAGGCTTTCGCATCCAGAGAGTATAGATAACCGGCTTCAGCGTCGTAGTACATATCCAGCCAGTTCATCGACTCTTTCAATAGGCTATCCGACCAAGGTTGAGTATCATTGCGCTTCATCATGGGGGTCGGAGTTGCGCCCACAATCATTGGTAGCAAAAGCGCCGCTACGCAACCAGCTTTCAAGAAAAAGGCCATTTTGCTGGGTGCCGAGGATGAATGAGATGAGGCTCGGTTTGCGGCGCCATGCTGGGTTTTAAGGAACCCTTAACGCATGCGCCTGTTGATATTTAGCGACGGGCTTGGACAACGGTAACATCCATACTAGAATCATTTTTGGGGGACAATTCCGACGGAGGTCAAGGTCGGATCGAAGGTAGTGTCGGAGGAAATGCGCGTGAAGGGGAAGTTGAAGCCGATCACTGTCGGTCCTAATTGGCTTGGACTGTTTAGTAAGCCACCAATCAAAGCAAGGCCTAACCAAATACAACCTTGACCCACGTGACTTTCCCCATCCACAACTTCCGCTTCATCCGCTTCATCCGCTTCATTCAAAAGCATCGCCTACAGCAGACAGTAAAGGCACTTGATTTTCACACCATGGCGCCCAAAGCAAGTTCTCCGGTCCCAACTATCTATCGCCTCTTCTTTACTTATATGGACCCGCTTATGTGTATCAGCGGCGCGTACCTGTCCTTCTTTGAACCCGAGTCCATCTTAGCTACAACCTTTCCTCGAACACACAACTGGGCCCAAGTTACTCCATCACACGCGGTTCTACTGGATCAGGCAGGAGGCGCTTATGTGATGATGGCATTCCTTATGATCACGATGTTGCGTTACACCAACGATCTGAACATCTGGAAGATCTTCCAATTTAGCATTCTAATGACGGATTTCGCGCTTTACTACGCCTTTTGGAAAGGGTTGAAAGCTCAGGGAAGATTAGGGCTTGAGAGCTTGAGGTGGGAAGAATGGGGAACGCTTGGGTTAGTTGGCTCTGGTACGGTCCTGCGCACACTCTTCCTATTGCGCGTTGGAGTCGCGAAGAATATCAAGAGGACGAAGAAGAGATCTTGAGAGCCTCATGTCCTGCGCTCGAGCTCGGTGTTATAAAACTACGGCCAAGCATGTCGATCGACTAGCCCCGGATGCACTCCACAAACGAACAAGCCCCGGGTTATACCCCGCAAAACGAATAAGCCCCGGGGCTTATGAACGAGAAACAACATCACGCTCTACCCACAAAAAAATCCACGGACAGCGCCCACTGCTTGCGCGTACGTCAATTCGGTCTCCCCCACATTCCGCTCCACTTTCCTGTTCTTCCACTCGAAATCAGCTATGTATAATGGGTACCTTCAGATCTTGATGCCTCCCTGCGTCGTGACTTCAATACCGTTCGGTTGAATGTTAGAGGGTAGCAACAATGATCTTTTTCGTCAGCACTGTGGTCATAGCAGCTTTAAGGGGCGTTGAAGCGTATGTCTTTATTACAGATTGTACATGATGAACGTCTACTCAACAGTGATGGCTTCGTTGACTACGGCAACGTCCATTACGTTAAGTACGGAATCAGCAACGCTCCTTCAAACCAAGGCCTGCAGGAAAGCCGAAACGAATCCATTGTACTCTCGCCAGGCAGCCCTTTCCTGACTCTTGACTACGATACCGAAGTCGCAGGTTTCGCAATTTTCGACGTTAAATCAGTTTCTGGACCGTCGCAAGTTGAGGTAAAATACGCCGAGGACTATCTTGCGACCTTGGAGCCTGAGTCTGATGGACCATTTACGTTCTCCGCTGGGCTTTCAAACACATTCCGCGTGGAGACCTTCAACATCACCAACACAGGGTACACGGAATCCTTCTTGCTGCAAGGCGGTCAACGATGGGAGACTGTCAAGCTATTGTCGAATGCCACTATAATGATCGCAAGGGTCGGATTTCGCTCCACAAGCCAGCTCACTCCCGCGGACCAACTGCCCGGTGTTCTAAAAACGGACAACAACTTATACAACGGTATATCGGAGCTGGGTGGTCACACCGTCCAGATTGCGTGCGTAGATGCTGGCAATGCTCCTTCTACTTGGGAGATCTCTTCTGACGGTGCCTTGATCCGCGGACAAGCCAGTGCTCAATCCGTATTTGGCCAGAAACAGGCAAACTATACGCTAAACTTTGATACAAAGATTGTTCGCGGGGGCACAGGCTGGAAAGTGGCTACGAGTTTGATACCTTTTGGCCCCTATTTCGTTCTAACTTCAGAGTATCCGGAGCACAATACGCTATTGGACACGAATCGTACCCGTGTACCACCCAACACTCTGATCTTTAATTATGGATGGGGTTTTCTCAATCAAACAGGCCTCGTCACTGGATGGAACGAGTACTACCCAGTCAATATCACCATATCCGAAGGGAAATGGTACCGCGTCAGTACAATCATTGAAGAAACAGGCTATCGAATCCAGATCAATAGCCAAACAGTTGCCTTTGTACCCATCTTTCAAGCCGCATTCAAGGCTGCTGCTAAAAAGACATACTACGGTACCTCGTCGCCCTATCTGGGTACTTGGGGCTTCGGTGGCTTCCAGGACCAGATTTCGTACACGAAAAACGTTTCAGTGACGGTTAGCAATGGCACTCAGGTGTACTACAACTCGATGACGAACAACGATACGCTCGCAGAGTACGGCGTTGCGCCTCTTGACCACTCCATATGTCTCGATGGAGGGAAACGCGACCGCCTGGTTTGGATTGGCGACTTTTACCACACTGTACGCATTATTGCGCAGTCGACTGCGCGCTGGGGCTACCTCCTCGGCACCATCGATTATGCATTCAGCTTCCAGCTCGACAATGGCACATATGCTGGGTTCGTTCCTATCAGCGCGAACATGGGCACTCGATCAGAGGATAAGGAAGCATATTCATCGGTCTTTGCTGGCCTTAATGACTATCAAGATCTATTCCTGGCTGGCATCGCCGACTACTTTCACTACACCAACGACGTACAAGGACTCTATCCGTACTGGGCACAGATCAAAAAGCTCGCCAGTGCGAGGTTGGCATTCGTGGATCCGAATTCAGGGCTCGTGGGTAACAGTCCTTCCATACGTGCCAACAACTTCCTAGGCCCTGTGAACGGCAGCGCGACGACTAGTTTATTCGCCTACGCACTGCAACGCCTGGTACCATTAGCTGAAGCTTTCAACGACACTGCAGCAGTAAACACTTACACAGAAATAGCCCAGAATCTCCGCGACGCTATCAACACCCACCTATGGAATGAAGGGCTAGGCACATATTCTCTTTCCGTAGACTCGCCAGGCAACTTTTCCATCACGGGCATCGCATGGGCGATCCTCAGTGGTGCCGCGAACACCACACAAGCTACCTCCTCACTTTCAAAGCTGGAGGAAGTACGTCTCGGCATTGGCTACAAGACCATCTCCAGCGACGCCGATGCGGAGAACTACCAACTCTCGCCCAATCTTTCGGGCTTCCTCCTCGAAGCGCTCTTTCAGACGCAACGCTCCGCTTCCTCCAGCGCCGCCCAAAACGCGACTACACCTGTGACTGCTATAACGCACCTTCTTGATAACCTCTGGGGAAGCATGCTCAACCCGACGTACAAGACTGGCGCGCCGTGGGAGTACGTCACTCCCAATGGCTTGCCTGGTCTTGGCCTCTATACGAGCTTAGCGCATCCGTGGAGTGGGGCACCTACATACATCCTTCCCGAGTATTTGCTGGGTGTTCGAGCTACAGAGCCGGGTTATGCAAGCTTTGAAGTCACGCCTTTGATTGGATATTTGGGGTTGAAGGAGGTGAATGGAACGGTGCCAACGCCTAACGAGAGCATTGAAGTTGGCTGGAAGCTAAGTGGGAAGAACGCTGTCATTGACGTCAAGGTCCCAGCAGGTACGAAGGGACTGCTGAAGTTGCCTGAGGGCGTGGCTGCAACTGTCGATGGGAAAGGGAATGGTAATGGAACGGTGGAACTGAAGTCAGGGGCTAAGTCACAGGTTATTCTCCAATTGCCTTGATCTGCGTGCTTTAGCTATAACTATCGAGCAAATGCACTACTGGTAGACGTTCCTCTCGAGGGCCATCGGTATATTGTCAAAATACTCACCCACATTTCCACCGACTAAATAAACGCTATTATCAATTTCCCCGGCCCACCCTCCAAATCATCATCCACTCCTTCTTCGAAAACCTCAATCAAAGCGAGTACTTAAACAACGGGCTCCTATCTCCCATCTCCTCGAGCTCTTCCTCAGTGTACACTTCCCTCCACTCTTTCCCACTCTTTCCCACTCTTCCCGGCGCCCAACTGGTTCATCCTCCAATACAAGAACTCCAATGTAAACGCACACACCATGCCCGCAGCACCGAAGCTCGGCGACGTACGGAATCCAGTCGGGTACTTCGGGCTCTCCTTTTCTTGGTAGATGAAGGAGCCCACAATACCTCCGAGGTTCCCCATACATATCATCAACGCGATCTGTGCATCCACGTCAGTGTTTGATAGAGAACAGCTTCACCATCCACAGACGCAACGAGGAAGGAAGCCCCACGCTTAGTATACCAGCCGAGACCACGAAGCTAAGGTGTGGACCTACAGGTCAAGACTCGCACAAGCATAAGCATAGCCAAACACTCCCTAATTCACCACCACCTCCGCGTCACCAACATCCACGCCAATGCCAGCAGCAACGAACACCATGACCAAGGTCTGGCGGATCCCGAGTACACAGCGCGTGCCTCGCGGCGCAAGTAAACTTTCACCGAAGTCAAAGGCCCATATGCAGTTCCCGAGTTTCTAGTTTATCCATGAAGACACCGGGGACCGGGATGGTGGAGACGAAGCCTGAACTATGTAGGTAGGGCTTAAGCTTGATCTTCGAGCCTGCAGAACTCTCTCTTCTTTTTTATTCCCCCGACTTTCCAGAACATATCCATACCATCCCCTATACTTACTTCCCCAACCGTGCATATCTATAAAACATCCCCATGAGTATCTAGGTATCCCTCACTCTATTAGTTTCCTTTCGCTATCATACATCGAGCCGGCTAGGGGGATACTAGATAGGGAAACTAGCGTGCGCGGGCTCTTGACACTTACCCTTGATTCCGGCTCTTCTCTTTTACAGGCTACTTCCACCCCTTGCATATTTTCGCTCATCGCAAGTGTACTGCATGTACAGTAAGTACAACGCTAATACCACACTCCATAGCGTTGGCACTGTTCCAGAACTTGGTTGGACGTGCACCACCGTGGCGTGTACACGACAGCATATGGTGCAGATATTCGCCGAGACCGCGCGACCAATGACGACGATAGCCCTCCGAGTCGAATTCAATCCCCACAGATGGAAAACGTCAAACCAACCCCCTCAGCACAATCCGTTCGCATCCTTCGTCCAGCAAGCGCCGCAGTAAGTTGAGTTGAAACGGTAAACGCAGCCACAACACCCATACCACCAACAAAACGTCCAGAGTAATGAATTGCATTCACACCATCCATCATTCGAAGCCTATTGAAGCAGCAACAACGAAAGAAGTAACTAAGCAAAAAAAAGGTATCCTTTAAAAGTTAAACACAAGCAGTCAGTCAGTCAGCCAGCCAGTCAAGCCAGTATAACCCAAAACACAAGATGGTCCGCCCGACACATTCATCACAGGTCCCATCCCCAGGCCCCAGTCCCCAGCTCATAGGCACATACATCAGTAACCCGCCGCCCACATACCATGGAGGCTAGAAAAACCCCACCCCCCCAATGCCCAACCTTACCCTTGGTTCGAATCCAGCCCCTTGTAGAACACCAGCTCCCACAATGACTCCGCATGCCGTTCTATAGACCGTCATTCGTCGTTGCCCATACATATATCCTCAGAATTCGCTCCGTTCCCAGATATGCGGATCAATCCTTCTGTCCCTCATTAAGCACCAATTCGACAACGACCTGGCTCCGCTCCTGTTGCGGATGCTGCAAGCTCAGCTTGATCGTTCTGTTGTGCGATGAACCACCACTGAGGCCGTCGTCTAGGCACTTGACATCTCGTCCAGAGATTACCTGTCGCAGCCGTCCATTCTGCGCGTTACGAATCTCCACGAAATCCGGATCGAACAATAGAACATACGGACCGTACATTGCTGCGCTGTTTGCTTTGCCGACAAACTCCATGATGACGGAACGGGAGATGTCGCCATGCTTGTTGACATAGACGGCGCATTCCTCGTAGCAGAGCAGGAACTCTTGGTCCGAGAGGCGGAACATGCCTAGTGGAACCTGGTTCTGGAGTCGCGACGCAATGGTGGCAACGTGCTGCTGCTTCAGGTCTGGAACGGACCATGGCTGCTTCTTATCCAGCGTGAGGACTTCGAAACCCTTTGCGGTCGAAATGGCCAGAGAGGAGTTGTACAGATTGATGCCAAAGCAATCGGTCGGGATATAAAACTCGTCGTACTCGCGGAAGAACTCCGTCCTTCCAGACTTCCAGAGCCTGGACTTCTTCTCTGTTGATTTCTGATACACCGGTTCCAGGACCTTGAAGGTAGAAGAAAGACCCTCTCGCTTTTTGTAGAAAACAAGAGTGCGGTCTTTCATCACTCCTGTTGCAAAAAAGCCAATGTCGCGTGCACCCGAAAGCTTTTGCGGCGCTCGCCGGGATGAGTCGTTTGCAGGTGCCACCCCACCGACCGGGCAAACAGCATCGAGATGGTACGCAATGAGCGATTTGTCCGATATGAGTAGCATGATGCTGAACTGCTCTAGTACAGCAACTTGAGTTACCTTGGGTATTTGGATAGCCTTTGAGAATTAGCCTAAGCTCAATACGGAAAGTTGAGTTTCTTACCTTCGTCCAGCCTCGAGGATTTTCATACTCTGCGATGTATACACCAATATCGGTACCGACAGCAACCATCTGCTTCCCGTAAGGCTGATTGAAAGCCGTTGCGCAATTCACTCGAGCTCGACATATGGGTACCGGCCGACCGGAGTTTTGGAAGAGCTTCTCTACCTCATCAATGGAACGATCCAGTGGTGTACCCTTGATTGTGATGCTTCTCTGCGACGGGACTGCGCTCTCATATGCGAAAGCAGAATCAGCCATAACTCGTAACCGGAACGGTTCAGCATTCTGCGAGAAGAGTGCTGCCGCATGTTTGGTCTTTGCAATGATGAGCTTATCGCACCACTCAGCCCTATTTTGTGCCGAAGGAGCAAACAGTGTGTACGTTTCCTTGCCCAGGTGCTTTATGCGGAATGGATACATGATCTTTTCGTTCTGGTTGTTCTCTAAAACGGTAGTGCTGACCATGGTCTTGCCCGAGCCGCCAGTGTTGTTGCTGGATAACGAGTTCGACGTGTTGGTATGCTGCAGCATGCCAGGCATGGGACTGTTCAAGGCACCTCGTCCTCCGCGTGCCTCGGTCACGTTTCTGCCAGTGACAGTGCTGACCGCGGCAATACCCTTGACAGCTGACCGCACAACGGCGTCATCATCCTCGCTCTCCAGGACTAGAAGATCCATGGGTATGGGAAGTCGCGAAACGTCGTACTTCTCCGATTTGGTGATGCCGTCTTGCTCCGTCAACTTGATAGTCTTCGCGAGGACGAGGTAATGGTCGAACAGAAGAGCGTGCGTTTCAAGCCATGTGAAGCGATTTCCTCCCATTCTTAGCAAGTCGCCTTTGAATATGAGCTCTCTTCCCAGATGATCCAAGTTGAGCTCAACACGCTGCATTCCGGGCCGTAGGATGAGTTTCGCCTGGAGGTCGCTTAGGTCTACCTTTCGTGACATCTCCGCCACTCGTGCATCACATTCCAGGGTTACTGCTTTGATCTCCTCTCGTGCAATGAGTAGGTTGCGCTTCTCTTCATTGTCCACAGTTGACTTCTTGAGGACTGTCTCTAGGAGGAGACCGTATCGCTGCAGCCTGGTAATGGGATCTTTGAGGAAACTGTTCCAATCCAATCTCAGAGACGCGGGATCCTTTTGAATGTTGTCCAAAAACTTTCCAAAGAGAAGATTCTTGTCCTTCTCTTGACGCATGAGGAATGTTGCGTAAGGAAACGCAGAAGAGTACTCAATGTAGGCTTGTTTCGCCTTTCGGATCCACTCTCGGAAAATATCGCTGAATCCAACGATCCAGGGCCCTTGCTCCACTTGTCGATACTTCATCTGAGGCAACAGATGCTCTTCGTTCGCCTTCTTCACGGCGTCCACCTTTGAAAAGACATCCTTGATGAACTTGTTCAGTTTCTTCGGGGGAATAACAGGTGGGTTCGCAGCTATCAAGCGATCACGGTAGAGGTTCCGCAGCACATCAAGTCGCTGCATATATTTGTCCTCGCCTTCCACGATTTCGTGGAGGATGTTTTGTCGGTCAATCTCCTTCTGGCTGACTTTTTCAATGTCTTCCTTCTTCAACTTATAGAATGTCGCCCAGTCGTCAGATTGCGGAGCGGCTGATGGGGATAAAAGATCGATCTTTTTGAGCGTTCTCTGACAGTGGTGAGAATAGCAGCGTCCAGTCATCTGGTAGGTATGTAACCTTTGTGAATAGCAACCCGCGCCCGTAAGTTGGAAAATCACTCCGTTCATCGTTAGTGTAGAGAACTTCAGCCACTCTTCGTCATGCACAAGGGTACCCGCTTTGTACATGTCCGCTACTACACGGCTGGCGAGAGTTTCAGCATCGGCGATGTTCATGGTGGGTACTTTGTGCGTGAAAAGCGCAATTAGTCCATCTTGGATAGGCCCCTCTTTCAAGTCGTTTTCTCCCTCTGTCATCATCTTGAGCCAGGCAATAATCGAACTCAATGCCCATGGCTCAGTGCATTTCTTGAAGTCATTGCTAGACAGTTTGGCGGGATTGAAACGCTTGCCAGATGGGAGTGTGGGGAGGTCGATTGCGACAGCATCAGCACTACCCGGTGTGAGGGTGTTTCCGTCGCTATCGAAATTCCCGCCGTAAAACGTCTGTCTGTTGCCAGCTTGTCGAGCTCGATGGCTCTGCTCCGCGTCGGTCTTCGATCGGGGTAATGGCACTGCCTGCGGAGTGTTGCTATGTTGTAGCAAGGAAGTAGATCTCGGCACAAGGGTACCGTTAGGTGACACCATTTGCATGGAATTTGGATCAGTGGGGTAGGCTGTACGAGGAGACTGCTGGGCATTGCGCCAATACTCGTAGGATCCAGTGGAACTAGAGCTATGATGATGTGTAAGCCGAGTGTTGTTGTTCGCAGGCGGTGGAGGTAGTGGCCGGTTCATGGACATGCCGGGATGGTAGAACATGTCAGGCGGCTCTCCCGCAATCGCAGTCGACTGGTCTGTGAGTGTCGCCTCATCGCCCTCATCATAGCTCCTTCTCCGAGCGGTCGGTTCCTCTAGCCCTCCTGTACCAAAGGTGTCTACGCGGGCGACACGAGCATTGGCCCCAAAAGTCGGAAACGGATGGATCGGGTCGTAGTCCTCACTCGCAGCTCCGGAATGACGCTGTGACCCTGATGTTGCCAATGCCTGTCCGCCCACTTCAACGGCGCTATGGCCCGATGCTAGCTGACCGGGACCGCCGCCGTAGGTGAAGTGCGGCTCAAACGTCCCGCCGTAAGATGCGACGTCCACAGGTACGTAGTCGCTATCGCTGGCGCTCCCCTCCGCAGGCTGGTTTGCACCACCCGAAAGAGGAGGAGATGAAAGTGACACCCAGTTGCTGAAAAGTCCAGCGCCTCCAGTACGTCTGCGCTCATTGTCTGCTTGCTCCTGCTCTTCGGCCATACGAAGCGCAGCCAGACCTGCAGCTGCCTCCACATCGCTATCGCTTCCATATTGATCGGGCATGCGAGTCGGCGAGAGATGGTCGCCATTCACGCGACCACCATTTCGTCCGGACAAATGGCGCTCTGGTTGATTGTAGAAATGGTTCCCATTCGCTTGCTCGATTCGAACATCAGGGCTCCCTCCACCAGCAGCCATACTCTCCACCTGAGCAAACAAGTCGTCTTGAGTATATTGGTTTCCATTCTGCGTCGCAAAGTAGTCGTCACTGTCGGATTCGTTGGGCGGGGGAGGCAGCGGTCTTCGGCCGAGAGTGTCCTGTCGCTGTATGGGCTGGTGTGGGGGGACCTCGGGGGTCGGGGGAAGAGGGTTCGAACGGTGGCTTGCGCTCGAGTTGTAGCGATGGACCGGTTCCTGCGGAGCGCCGTAGCCTGTATCGTAGCTGGGGGGCGATGGCAGAGGAGCGTGCGAGGCATCAGAAGCACGGTGGTATTGGTGATGCGATGCGGTCGACGTATGACGCGCTGGGTAGCTCGGCCACTCATCCGTCGGCGACTGCGCGTTGGTGGGAGGTACTGGTAGCGGCGGTGGGGCAGGAGCTGAATAGCCAGTGCGCCCATGCTGAACAGAAGAGGTCCTGCCAAATTGCGACTGCTGGTGGAAGTTGGGCGAGGGGTATTGAGGTTGCGCGGGAGAGGTTGGGGAGAATCCGTAGGGGTGGTTGACGGTGTTGGTTCTGCTAAGGTTGCTGTCGGCGTAAAGGGCGGGATTGTAGGGCTGGTGGGCGGAGGCGAAGGACCTATTTACACCACCGTAGTGCTGAGGATTGGGGAGGCTCACGATGCCCGTGCCATAGCTCTGCGGGTTGTACTGCTGTTGCTGTTGCTGCGACTGCGGCTGCGGCTGGTACTGGTGTCCGGGATAGCTGCCCGCCGTCGGGGACGTGGCCTGGTTTGGGTCGGCTATGAACAACTCGTCGTTGTGGCGCTGGCCATAGCTGTTGCTACTGATGTTGCTGTTGCTGTTGCTGTTGCTATCGCGCCGGCCCGCGTTGGGGTAGCCGTAGCCCGCAGAGCCGCCGTTGGTGGCATCGCCGTTATCGTAGGAATGGTGGTATTGGCTCTGACCCTGGTTCGCAGACGAGTGTGGAATGTTGGGGTTATAGTAGCTCTGCCCGTTGCCGTAGTTCGACATGGTGACTTCTATGCGTTGTCTTTGCGGGGGCGTGGACGGGGGCGTGGGCTTGAGGTGTGGTGGGTGTGCGGAACAGCTGTTCTCTGCATTTACGAGGCTGCGGGAGCGCTCGTGGGCAGCATGGCCGGGCCTGGCGACAATTTGCTACAGCAGCCGGTGCGAATTGTGGTGCTGAGACGGCTTTCCTGTGCCAAGTTGGGGGTTTGCGGGATTGGGCTCGTGCTCGCGCTCGCGCTGATGGTGCGATGACGGGGGGCGGGCGAGGTAATGTGCGAATATGCGCCGGACGACGGTGTGCTTCGATGTGGTGCGGTCGCTCTGCGGATAGCAATAGTGGCATAGGAGTCTGCGTCTATCGTGAGGGTCTGACACCAGTGACTGACATTACGGCAATCGAATGTCTAGCCTGGGCTAGGCAGCCCGTCAGTCACCAGTCGTTAGTCGTCGCTCCTTCCAGCCGCCAAGCAATGCGGGCAATGTTTCAGTGGGTAGGAAATGCTGATCCTCCTGCATGTCCTGGTACCACTACTTTGTATAGATTCCACAAAACGCGGAGATTTTCCCATCAGTCTGCAGACCCTCTCTGCCGTGGTGCTGGCCCGTGGCTGGCTCCCAAGTGCTCCGTTGACGTCCCGCTCACGTTTGGCACCAGCTCATCAATCAACCTCTCCAATGTTTCGCTTACACTATTCGGACCAACCGTCCGTTGTGGCCCCCTGTTGACAGTTCGATGACACCGTCGATGAACCATCAGGCTCCTGCAGTGACTGTTTGGTCTGTTTGATCTCTACAGGGCATCATCTGATATCGGCACTCCACGGGTTCACTCGCAAATAGCACGAAACTAGTCATAGCCCGACATGCACTTAACGCTCAGCCGCGAACTTCTTCCCCCGTTCGATGCATAGTTGCTGACGGCTGAAGATTCTATTCGAAGGCTTGAACGACCTCAGACATGCACTCCTCCGCTTCCAAAGCTACCCCGCTCTTGATGAACATGGAGCTGATTGACTTATTCCCGAGATCTGACGTGGAGTTCTTATACATCTACTCTATTTTGCTCAAATTCTTCACCCCATCCCTTTCGGTCTTTCCCTACTTTCCCCATCATTATGGCCATCCAGTCAGACCCAAAGCCTCAGTACGCAGACGAGAACATCAATATTCGCGACCAGCCAGCACCAGAAACAGATCAACATGGATACCGAATCCGAGAACAGCCGATGGGAACCAAGAAAAACGTCAAAGTCATCCTGATGGGCGCTGGTGCATCGGCCCTCAACTTCTTCAAGAAAGCCGAGGAAGAGATGGAGAACTTGGACATTGTGTGCTACGAGAAAAATGGTGATGTCGGGGGGACTTGGCTGGAGAACCGATATCCCGGATGTGCTTGCGACATACCCTCTGTGAACTATCAGTTTACCTGGAAAATCAAGCTCTGGTCTCACTACTACTCGTATAGCCCCGAGATCTGGGAATATCTCAAGGACATTGAGCGCGAGAACGACTTCATCAATAAGTACATCAAGCTGAGACATCGTATCGACCATGTGGAATGGGATGGTACTGCCGGTCTCTGGCGACTCAAAATTCGCAATCTCGAAACCGATGAGCTGGTTGACGACAGTGCTGAGTTTTTCATCAACGCGGGAGGTGTGCTTAACAACTGGAAGTGGCCGGATATTCCAGGTTTGAAGGACTTCAAAGGGAAGTTGATGCATTCTGCGCGGTACGAAGAAGGTTTCGATCTTACTAATAAACGCGTGGCGGTCATTGGAGCTGGTAGCAGTGGTGTGCAGATTGTGGCAGCTATCCAAAGGAAGGTCAAACATCTCTATCACTGGGTCAGGTCGCCCATATGGATCACCGCCGGTTTTGCCCAAACGTGGGCTGGCAAGAATGGAGCAAATTTTCGATGTCAGCCACCCAGGCCTGTCCTACCCCAGTGTGTGATATGACTAATGACCTTTGCAGATAGCGATGAACAGCTTGAGTTTCTGAAAAAGAATCCAAAAAAGTACCTCGAATACCGAAAGCAAATCGAGAATGAACTCAACCAACGCTTCAAGTTCATCCTAAAGGGAAGTAAAGCGGCCACAAAAGCACGAGAATACTCATTCAACGAGATGCGTACGAAGTTGAACAACGACGCTCGACTGTGTGACAAGATAATACCGAAAAACTTTAACCCAGGCTGCAGACGTCCAACTCCAGCGCCAGGCTACTTGGAAGCGCTCGTCGCAAATAACACGACAATCTTCACCGACCACATCCACTCCATCACCGAAACTGGTTTCGTTGATCACGAGGGTAGTAGCCATGAGGTGGATCTAATCATTTGTGCGACTGGATTCAACACCTCGTGGCTCCCGCGCTTTCCCTTCATCGCGAACGGTGTTGACCTACGAAACTTTTGGGGGTCCGAGAAGGGTGTTACATCGTATCTCAGTGTCGCCATCCCCACCTTCCCCAATACCTTCTCTTACTGCGGTCCTTACGGCCCTCTCGGCCATGGTTCCTTCATGCCGCTGATTGAACAATGGACCCGCTACATCTTCTCCGCAATAACCAAACTCCAAGTCGAAAACATCAAATCGCTCACCCCCAAGCTCGCCCCCTCCCTTCACTTCCGACAGCACGCCGACCTCTTTCTGCAGCGCACCGCCTGGACATCGCCGTGTCGTAGTTGGTTCAAGCAGGGCAAGACGGACGGGCAAACAGCGATATGGCCGGGCAGTCGACTGCACTTCCTCGAGATGATGCAGGCGGTGCGCTGGGAGGATTACGAGCTGGAGTACTGGAGCAGCAACATATTCGAGTTCCTAGGGAATGGTTTCGAGAAGCGGGAGTTCGACGGCCGGGATATCACGAATTATTTGGGATGCTTAGACGATAAAGGACGAGATCTCCAGCCCTCGTACGACGAGCACCTGATCGATATACTCGGCGGCTTCAACCTCGACGACAGCCACGTAGTACGGGGAGTGTGATGGCTTGTACACCACCTCAAGGGCGAGTAGTTTGAAAACATCAAGTTCTAGGATCCCTAGCATCAACTACTTACCTTGAGGTGGTGTAGATGGATACTACGGAGATTCGTGCAGGTCTTATCACGACACCGACCTCGGACTGGCGCGTGCAGTCGATGGTGTTTGAATTGTGTTAGCGGGAGTGGCCCACTCCACAACGTGCGATGGGGCAAAGATAACTTTAATTCTCCCCGGGACCATGTCAAGCACGTTTTGCCCCAGATGTCATCCGTAGATAAACGCGCGAAAAAAGACTAGGGGGAAGAATTTTCCTCTTTGCTCCGTGCCTAGTTGACGCAGGAATGCAGAGCCGCATCCAAGCACGGCGCAGTGAGGTCGAGAGCATCCCAAGCCTTCGGTTTTCGGTTACAGGCTGACAGCATTAAATCCCCACCTTTTTGCCATCCCCGCGCTCTCTGTCGTATTCTTGATAGCACGCGCCAACAACCGTCGACAGATGCCGGTATCAGCTCGCGTGCCATGCCAGCGTACGACAGCACCTGGAAGCTCAGAGGAAAGGGTCAGCATCAGTTCCAAGGCTCCGGAGGATGTGCATCCTGACCGTGCCGCGCTCTTGCTCGGTTTCTAGAAGCTCCAATGGAGTCCGTTATCAGGACGCTGTGGTGAAAAGCACGCCTCTTTGCTTGGCCAACGCCGCTAATACCGGCGCCAAGCGGTAACAGTGAACGGAACTGTTCCCATAGAGGCAGCTGGCCGCTGCTCTTCATGATGGATGGATGGAACGGATTGGCGATTGGAGCTGCCTCCGGTCTGTAGTCTGTACTTAAGGCCCTTCTGCGCGCGCCGTCCCCGTTGTGCGCCTCTCGTGCGGTCCCCCTCTCCTCAACCCTTCTTCTTCCACTTCAAAAGAAGAGAGCGATCCTGCTTGGCTTCGCTTCTTGGGTTACTTTGCTCCCGACGGTGGCGCATTGCCTGTAAGCCTTGCCGTGTTGCTTGTTATCAGCACCGAGGTCTGCCCCGCGCAGTTCTACCCACCGGTTTCCCTCCCTCGCGCAAACAAGCACGAGTCCAAGTCGTTCGCCTTGGTGTATATAAAGACCCGCGCTCCCTACATCCTCGCCCATCACACAGCTTCTTTGCGGCCACACTCGACGGTTTCGACGTTTACGCCCCTCCCGACGCCACTGAACAACTAGAAACACCTTGGCGAAGAACGACTGCGAAAATAATAATGGCGATTACGCAGAGGCACTCCGGGTCGTCTGGCTCGGATGCTGCGCGCGCAGAGCTGGGCGGAAAATCCGAGTATGCGACTGGCGTGCACTCGGAGCCTATTATAGCCGCTGATGGCGTCGTGGTGTATAAAGACCACGCGCACTTGCACCGTGGACTCAAGTCGCGTCATATTACTATGATTGCCATTGGCGGTGCCATTGGAACTGGTCTTATTGTCGGTACCGGAAAGGCTCTGGCTCAGTCTGGGTAAGCTCCTTAGAAATAAAACGAAACGAATGCTTTTGAGCTAATTGATGTATGCGCAGACCCGCTTCGATCCTCATCTCCTACGCTCTGGTCGGTCTCTTGGTCTACGTCGTCATGTGCGGTCTTGGAGAGATGGCTGCTTGGCTCCCTCACGCTTCTGGCTTCTCTGGATATGCTACACGCTTCGTCGATCCTGCCCTCGGCTTCTCTCTAGGCTGGACATATTGGTGTAAATATATCGTACGTCGATAATACAAGATACCTTCAATTGTAGTAAAGTACTGACGTTTTACAGATAACTACGCCCAACCAGCTGACTGCATCTGCCCTGATTATCCAGTATTGGGTCGACCCCAAGAAAGTCAACCCCGGTGTTTTCATCTTCATCTTCCTGGCCGTCATCTGTGCCGTCAACTACTTTGGTATCAAGTTCTTTGGTGAGCTTGAGTTCTGGCTCAGCTCCATCAAAGTCGTCGTCATTGTAGGTACTCCCTGACCCAATCACTTGAATCAGTCTTTTAACTAACACAATTTTTCAGGTCGGTGTCATCTTCCTCTCCTTCCTCCTCGCCGTGGGGGCCGGACCAGCCAAGGCCACCGGTTTTAAATACTACAAGAACCCCGGGGCCTTCGCACCCTACATAGCCAAAGGAGCTACCGGGAAATTCTTCGGATTCTGGTCCTCCTTCGTCAACGCTGTGTTCGCCTACCTCGGAACCGAACTCATCGGCGTGACAGTCGGCGAAGCCCAAAACCCGCGCAAGACGATCCCGCGCGCCATCAAGCTAACCTTCTACCGGATCCTCTTCTTCTACGTGCTCAGCGTCTTCTTCCTCGGCATGCTGATCCCGTACAACCACGAGAGACTGATCGCAGCCAACAGCAAAAAAATCGGTGGTGCCGCTGCCTCTCCCTTCGTCCTTGCCGTCAAAATCGCCGGCATCAAATACCTCGACCACATCATCAACGCATGCATCCTCATCTTCACCTTCAGCGCCTCCAATTCCGACCTCTACATCGCCTCGCGCACCATGTACGGCCTCGCCGACCGCGGCCACGCGCCCAAGATCTTCAAATGGACCGACAGTCGCGGCGTGCCGGTCCCCGCGCTCGCCATCTCGGCACTCTTCTGCTGCAGCGCCTTCATGAATGCCGCGCAGGACTCGGCCACCGTCTTCAGCTACTTTGTCAACCTGACGACCATCTTCGGGCTCATGGCGTGGATCTCGCTGCTCGTCTCGCACATCTGGTTCGTCCGGGCGCGCAAGGCGCAGGGCATTACGGATGAGATGATGCCGTATGTGGCGCCGTTTGGCATGTGGGGATCCATCATCGGCTTGTTCTTTTGCTGCCTGATCGCGTTGACGAAGAATTTCAACGTCTTCACGCATAATAAGACCTATGGGAAATTTGTAAGTTGAACCCCCCACCCCCTCGAGAACGCTCATACTATGGAATACATGCTAATAGTGCTTTAAAGGACTACAAGAATTGTAAGATGCCCCCTCTCCCCTTCCCCTATCCAACTGGGAACATCTCCCAGCCCAAACCCTCTCCCCACAGCACCACCAAACCACCTCCCAGACATCTCCATCCATCCATCCATCTATTCATCCTCCCCCCTCCCCCCCTCCTCGAACCTTACAAAAAAAAAACCCCAACTAACACCCATCCAGTCATAACCGGCTACCTCGGCATCCCCGTCTACCTCATCTGCATCTTCGGCTACAAGTTCACCACAGGCTCCAAGGGCGTCAAGCCCCACGAAGCCGACTTCTACACGGGCAAAGACGAGATCGACCGCGAGGAAGAAGCCTTCCTCGCCTTCCAGGCGGCCACCAGGGGCGACAAGCCGACGAAGGGGTGGTATAAGTTTATTTCGTGGTTGTTTTAGGGTTTTTTTTGGGCGTGGGGGCTGGGGGAGGGTTGGGCTGCTGCGTCTGCTGCGTTTGCTGCGTTACTGCGTTGCTGCGGTGGGTTTTGGTCTTTCGTTTGCGGACGGGGGGGGGGGGGGGGGGGGGGGGGGGGGGGGGGGGGGGGGGGGGGAGATGGGGAGGGTGGTTTGGGGGAATGTGTATGTGTGGGGTTGATTGATTGATTTTGGGGGGAAGGGGCGGTAGAGGGGTTTTATATACCAATGTTATGAGCGGGATTCTGCGGATTGCGAGATCTTACCTTACTTACTTTGTCCTTGTCCTTATCTTGGTTTCTCTGCTGAGTTGTCTTGACTTGATTGTATGGGCAGGTCTTTCCAAGTCACGGATATTTTTTCCGTGATGGCGCTTTCTGTCTGTACCAGGGGAGACGGACGGGGTGGTGGATTGCTCTGATCGGAGCGCAAGGACATCGCAGCTTTGAACATTTCCTTCCAAACATCACAGACTTTCACCCAACAGACGCATCGAAAAAAAAAGTTTTGGAAGATGCCCCAGCGGACGCAATCTCGTTTTCGCAAGTCACACTTTCCCAAAATGAACACTAGAGTGGCCACGAACACGGTGGGTATTGGAGCATACTCAGTGCTTTGAATTTGTATCTTCACCGATGAAATCATAGCCTCAGTCTTTCAAGAAGAAGGTGTAACTAAATATTGTTGGGAAATGGGCTTTGCTTGACCGTGACAGTCGGTTTCTGCATGAACCTGAAAGGGCTGTGCTGGTTGCTCTGCTCGGAGGTGATGGGGTGAAAGAATTTGAAGGAAATTGACTACTCGCAGCTAGAACTTAGCCCTTCATCCCGGGCTGCATCCTGCCTGATTCCCAATCCAAAACCTTCCCTATTTGGAGCCCGTAAGCTGTGTCTGCCTACTGGAGTCAATATCTCACGTAATCATGGCGGTTCCCATTGTATGAGAGTCCCGTTTTGTTCCCCGTTCGTAAACAACTGATGTTGTCCTCGCAAATACGGCAATCAAGGAAGGGATGGTCAGGGTCTTGGTCCAATTGGGCGTCGCGAAGGTACTGCATTTGGTAGAAGTTGCCGACTGAGGGCTTGGGGCATCCGAAGATGATCTTGCTGAGTTCGAGCATTCGCCAACTTGTCGGGGCCTTGGTTCGCGAGTAGAGCTCTGTCAGCGCGTCGCGGTAGCGTTGCTCGGTATCGTTGGTCCAGGTGATAGGCTTGCTGGCCTTGGGTGGTTTTGGACGCTTAGGGGTGCTGGACGGCTCGTTGGATGTGTTCGAGGGATGGGAGTGAGATACTCCGTTCAGCGATGGGGCAGCGGCAGCATTGTTATGAGGCCGCAACCGAGTCCTAGAGGAGGGCTGGAAGGCTTTCAACAGCCCCCTTGTATTCGACAGTAAGGGTGGCTGGGAAGGTACAGTCCTATTGACCCTAGCAGTTGGCTGCTCCGAGAGCGTGTGAGGTAGAGAAGCGACACCATGCGTCGAGGAAGACTGAGGAGCCGTGGATAGTGCAGTCTCATTCAACGATCCAGTCCCTCCAGCCAACCCAACCTTACCTCCCGCTGGCTGCTCTGCAAGTGGTACAGGAGGATGTTCGAACGCACCAGCAGGCTCAGCTTCCTCCGTCTTTACCACCACAGGTTTCCTACGTTTCCCGGGAAACGCCTCATCGAAAGCGTCTTCCACAAACTTCCTCTTCTTGCCCACTCCGTCACCCGCTTTGAAGTCGCCGCTCCAGCGAACGATTTTATCGAGTGGGCTGGCAGGCTCGACGTGTCGGTCGTAGACTTGGAGGCTGCCTTGGGCGTCGTATCCGGCCCAGGCTTCTTTGGTGCCTTTTGCGTCCTGGTAGCCCACGAAGATGCGCTCGCCCGCCTTGAGAGTGTTGGGGAACTGGGCATGGTCAGTTTGGACGCTGGGGTTGGGGGTGGTGTGCTTACCTTCTTTTGTGACATAGCTGCGTAGGAGAAACTGGTGGGGTGGAGGAGGTCTTTGTAGAGATTTTCGAGAAGTTGTCGAGGTTAGGGATATCTGGATAGGGAAGGGAAGGGTGATGTTATAAGGTCTTTTGAGAGTGGGAAGTTTGAGAGCAATGAAGTCGGGAAGTGATAGAAAAGGGGTGGGTGATATGAATTTAGTGTTTTTTGTGAGTGGAAACCGACCAAAATGTACTTGAAATGGATGCTGGGGTGTATCAAAAGTAAAAGAATTGAAGAAGTTGATCTGTATCCGTAATATAACTGACATATCGCTTACATCGAAAACCAGCTAATCCTAGTGCTTTTACTCAAAGTGAGTATTGACCAAGGAGATCATGTGATTTCTCGCAAACCAGAGGTGATAAACCAGATCCGGAACTTCAACAGTATTAGCGATTCAGCAATTCGGCAGATTGATCAGCATACTGATTGTCAAATACACTACCTCGGTATAGGCTATGTGATACCGGAATTCGCTTTGGTGCCAGACGGCGTCTGTGTAGGCTGATTCCGGGTGCAGAGTAAAGTTTGGAGTGCAAGGCAATCGTATTGTCAGGCGTCTGGTCTATACGAGGTTCTTGAGGACTGGTGTGGCGCATGGGTAAGAAGCCGAATGAAGGTGAGGGGAAAGCGCCTCTCCTTCTTTCAGATTAGCGTCGAGTAGCGGGACACTAACCGGTCTCAGGTAACGTCTCAACCCTTGTGCCCTTCACCTGCAGTCCTTCCAACCACCACACCACCCCTTTTCGTCCCTACATCGACCATACTTCCATTTCAGTTGGACTGCTTAGTAATGCCGCTATTGAGCTTACAACTTCAGGGAGTTATATTTGGTGGCATCGCCCCCAAGTATCATCGTCAGTCTTGGCTTGTGGAACGATGAGTCTGTGACTCAACAAGTCCTCCAAACGTCACCAGTACACACCCATTGCCCTAATGAAGCATCACACTCATGTCGAGTTACAGAGCGAAGACGAGGCAAACTGGGGCGCGCGTACGCTTACCTTAGAAAAGCTGATTGTCGCCTTACGTTACCCGGGCTTCTGCAGAAATGACAGCCTTCTTCCCTCCAACCTGGCAAGGCGTAAAGATGCATCATGACGACCACTCATGGTCGTTCGTCGGAACAAACTGCCTGATTAGCATCTATACAGCGAGAAGCCGTTAGGAAGCCGTTACGATGTCGCTGAAATTTCCGTTACTCCTCCTACGAACAGCCCCACCAGAACCTCCTAACGTCCGATAGGCCGGCTGAAGTGTACTCACTTCAGCATTATAGAAAACGTACCTAAGCATTTCCGATGCCCGGGTACGCCACCCAGACATCCGATGGCATCTGGTGGGCCATTCTATTCTACATGACCCAGTCGGGCAATCATTGTGACCAGCAATGCTCCACGTAGCCTTCTTTCACCGCCACGACCGACAATGTGGGCACAATCGGCCAATCCGAAGTGAGGCTTGTATTAAGCTCGCATGTTCTGGTTCCGCAAAAACGTTTCGCAGATCGTAGGGCTGAACTTCTTCGTACATTACCATCACGAGCCAACTATGCAACCATCTCCGCTCCCTGCAATTCCGCGTCCCTCTCGGGGCTCAACAACCAGCTTGTGCTTCACGATGCAAAGCGACGAATGCCAACGTCTGAATTCGAGGACGCGTTGGGTGGGACCCATGCTGGTAGAGGGGCTGCGTTGCTATGTGCGAGGGAACAGGGCACCGACGACCATAGTGCGCCCCCTGATAACTCACTTTTATGAGAGTACGATCGAGTTCCGAGACTCAAGGCGCTTTTGAGCCTCCAGGTCCTTCTTTTTGGTCTATAAAGTAAGTTGCTTTCGCCGTACTATCCATCAGTCCACAACGGCTATCGTCACTTCGTCGTTCCAAAACTACTTCTACACCAATCATCAAATCTTTCCCATCAATCTTCTACCAAGGTCTTCAATTTTCCCATTCAGTTCTCCGATATTGTTGAAACACTGCTCGACCCGCATTTCAACATCAACGCCCCGAACACCATTACGTGTTTCGAAGTATCTGATTCTCCAACTCCACACGATACATCCACGTGAACACTTCCAATTATCCTCCGCCAGCTCCTTCCATCCATCTCCTCCGAGTCTCCGACACGATCGTGTTACCAAATTTACTCAGAAGCCCCACAACTCTCCTTTCTGCGAGTCACGTTGCACTCCAATTGTACTCCTTTGAACTTTGTTCAGCTTGGAAGTGCGCGTGTGATTCTTTGGAGTCTCCTTCATCGTTCAAGCTTCAGCATATTTGAACTCGTCTGTCACCGCGACCTCGATTCTCTCATCACTTATCAACCACATTCACTCCGGTACACAAGATTCAAACACGCATCTCTTTTCCAACATGAGCGAACAATACCCCGTTGTCCCAAACGACATGTGGATCTGCTGTCTATGCAATCAGGGAAACCTCATCCCACTTGCCGACCAGCAATGCCCCGTATGCGGGCACTGGCGAGACGCAACCTGCATCGAACCTGGTCAACAGTACTCCACAGCCGCTATCGTTTTCTCTGACGACCACCGCTCGCCACATTCCCATGGCCATCTCACTTACATCGACTGCCACGATACCACGCCGCAACCTTATTGCTCCCCGGTCCCTCACCACGTCGTTCCCAAGCAATACACTTTCAACAGGTTGATCGCGACACTCGGAGGTGCGGGCTCTCCTGCTCCTGGAGCATGGATCTGCACGAACTGTGGTTCCGCGAACTGTGCGCTTACTCCCGACTTCTGTGGTGCGTGCGGAGCATATCGCTATGAATAACGGGCGGGCATTGAGAAGGGCTTCTTAACCCGTCCCGCGGATCGTTGATGGCACGCTTCAGTTCTAGTACTATGCAACAGCTCGGATAACGGTCTTCACTCTCCGATCGCTTTATGGTATTGCTTTTCGTGCCTTTTGTTTTTCCTTGGCTCGATTTTTATTCTATTTGTTTGGCTTTTGCTGGCTTTGCTTCTTTCCATGCCTAATTCTGATCGTTCTTTTGTTCTTTCTTTGACGGCTTCTTGGTAATCGAAGATTGTTGCTTCCGGCGGATGAGAATGACGATGTTTGTATTCTCTTATACCCTCGACATATCTTATGATACCCTATTGTAACTTCTTCTTCACCTTCTTCACCTTCTCATCGCTCACGCCCTTCACCACATTGTATTGTTAGCCTAGACCCCCTTGCTTTCCTAATCTCGCATCCCACATGAGTCTGTCGTTTCCATACGTTGGCGTATGGGCCCATAATGTAACTTAAACAAAGTTTTTAATTTCACCCATTGCTACAATATAAGCATCTACCCCTACCTCTCCCCCTTCCCCTCCCCCAACATACTAACCCCCATCTCCTTCAACCTAAATTTCTGAATCTTCCCACTCGCCGTCTTCGGATAACTCTCGACCCAAAACACCCACTTGGGCACTAAATGATG
The DNA here is from genome assembly GCA_010015675.1 of Byssothecium circinans. Lineage (NCBI taxonomy): Eukaryota > Fungi > Ascomycota > Dothideomycetes > Pleosporales > Massarinaceae > Byssothecium > Byssothecium circinans. The sequence goes on from ML976988.1 coordinate 825,425, forward strand.
ACTCAACCTCTCCTTCACCCAGCCCCTCACCTCCTCCGCCGTCAACTCCACCCCCTGATGCCTAACCACAAACGCAGCCACACACTCGCCATACTTCTCATCCGGGATCCCCACCACACTAACCTCCTTAACCCTCTCATGCTCAAACAGACAATTCTCAATCTCAAGCGGGTGAATATTCTCCCCGCCGCGAATAATAAGGTCCTTGATCCTTCCCGTGATCTTAATATATCCTTCCTCATCCATAGATGCCTCGTCACCGGTATGCATCCAAGGTACACCGTTAACGTCGGGGGTAAGCACTTCAGCCGTTCGCACTGGATCGTCCCAGTACCCCTTCATAACAAGATACCCTGACACAGCCAGCTCCCCCCGTTCCCCAACCCCCAACACCCGCGACCAATCTGACGGATCCACAACCTTGGCCCTCACATGCGGAAGCACGCGTCCGACGCTATCAATCCTCTTCTCAATCGGATCATCCGTCGTCGTCATCGCCGACACGGGGCTCGTCTCCGTCATACCGTAGCAAATGGTGAGTTCGGTGAGATTCAGCGTCTTGTGCAGCTTGCGCATGAGTTCTGTGGGGATGGAGGAGCCGGCTGCGATGCCGGTGCGGAGGTGCTGGAAGCCGGTGTAGGGAACCGTACCGTTGGCGAGGAGTTCGAGCTCGGCGGTGAACATTGTCGGGACGCCGTAGAGGGCGGTGCAGGCGTGGGCTTGCACGGCTTGGAGGGTGAGGAGCGGGTTGAAAGCTTCGGAGGGGAAGACGATGGCGGAGCCGTGGGTTGCGGTGGCCATGTAGCCTAGGATGCAGCCGAAACAACTGCGGTGATTCATCAGCTCCTAAGACGAGAATCAAGCAAGGGAAGGGTTGGAAGAGGAGAAGAGAAGATGGAGCTCACTGAAAAAGCGGAGGTGGACAGTTTACTATATCCCTCTCCGTCAACCCCATTCGATCCCCGATGCTCTTCCCATTGTTCAGGATACTCCTGTGGCTCAAACATGCCGCTTTCGGCATACTTGTCGTCCCGCTCGTAAACTGGATATTTACTATCTCCTCTGGCTCTAACTGCACTCCCTCCAGCGCCCTCCCCTCGCCTCCATCGTCCAACACATCTTGATATCTTGTTGTGCTCTTATACTCGCCAAAGTTGATCCGACCGGCAGAGTTATTGACAATGGTTATCGAGCGCAAGGAAGGCACTAATTCGCTCTCTAAATGGTTACCTTTCAGATTGGGCACGAGGGATTCGAGGAGCGCGACGTTTGACTGAGGCGGTTTGTAGGGGATGTTTGTTTCTGCGCCGATGATGAGGTGCGAGGTGCCGAGGTGGTTCAGGGCGCTGAGGACTTGGGGGGCGTTGAATGCTGGGTTTAAGGGGACCTGTTAACACACCCATCAGTACGTATACTTCCTACTTTCTCATTCGCCCCCAATATCAATATCAATATCAATACTGCTGCCACTGTATATGTCTTGAGATCTCCATACCAAGATAGCACCCAGTTTAAACAGCGCATAAGTAACCGTAGCAAACTCGACATTATTCCCCAAACTCACGGCGACCCTCTTGCCCTTCCTGACGCCTAGATTCGCGAGGCCGCGAGCGAGTGCGTTGGAGTCGCGGTCTAGAGTTGCGTAGGTGAGGTGCTTGTTTTGGTGGTGCGAGATGACTCTAACCCTCCCATCGGTTATCTCTCACCCAATTCCCAAGCCCAATTCCCTTCATAATAGAGAGAGAGAGAGAGGGAGTACTCACGCGTCCCGATCCCCAAACCTCCCCACAATACCCGCGAAATGCTCCGGCACCGTTTGTTCTAGAAGCGGAGGCTACATGCATTACTATTAGTCCACACCTATCCATGCATCCCTTGCATCCCTCCCTAGAACCATACCTCAGTCGGACCCTCGCTGTAAGCCTGCGTCAACAAGCCCCTCGAGCTACCACCAAAGGCAGAGCTCCTCAAGCTCAAGCTCAAGCTCAAGCTACGTAACAGCCGAGGCGATCTCCCAGACCGCGCCAGCACCGTCCGCAACATAGTTCGAGGGGGAGCCGAAGAACCATGAGATAGCAATAATTAGTAATGAAGAGAGGGAGTGGGAATTGCGAATATGAAGGGGACTTTTTTGAGGGAATCAATCCGTGGGATATACCGGGACGGAATCGGGCCATGGTGGGATCCGCAATGATTAGAAAAGCTACCCCGCCCCCGGCTGTGAGACTTGCTAGGGGGGTTTGCGGGGCATGATCCACGTGCGCCTGGCGTCGTCGAAAAGTCCGAATTGGAGATGGAGAGTTGGATATGGATGTGTGCTAGAGGTTTGACGGTGGGTGTAACATCAGAGTACTAAATGGGGGTTTTTCCCCTCGGAACTTCAAGTGGCGTTAGAGGAAGGGGACCTTGCATCGAGCTGCATAGGCTATTAGCATCAACCGACCCTAGCTCAACGAAAGACGCAGTCAAAGCCAATAAAACATACCCCTTAAGCTTGTGAGATAGATATGCTAACAATGAGAATTGCCTTCACTGTACTGTACTTCGCCATCCCAAGCAACAACAACGACAAGCAACTACCGCAATGCTATCTAACCAAGCTCCATCCCAATGATATCGAACAGAGATGATCACCTTTATAACTCCTCCCACATCCATGAATTATAACAATGGAGAGAAGAAAAACCCGCTTAGAGCTACCGCTCGAACTCAAGCACTCTCCGACTAGCATCACTCGCGCTCCGATTCTTCGTTGGCTTGATCTCATCCGTCGCCGTCGCTCCTCCGGCCGAAGCCAACAGCTCAGGTACGCCTCCTTTCGACGCATCTACGCCTGCTGTCTCTGCTCCTTCGAGGAGATCTGCATCCTTTGCATGCGCCTCTTCCTCCTCTTCCTCCTCCTCCCGACCATGCTTAGCTTCCTTGTCCAACTCCTGCTGCGCTTCGTCCATTCTACGTCGGACTTCAGCAGCGACGCGCATACCATCACTAACAATGTTGTCCAGCATGCCCCTGAGGCCTTTGCCTGGGGGTACGACGCCGGCCCCTGCACCGCCGATAACGCCGCCCATTCCTGCTGAGGCTGCGGCGATCTGCTTGCCTGCGTTGGTGAAGGTGGTGAGGTTGGAGGAGCTAGAAGCAAAGGAGGAGAGGTGTGCGTCCGCCAAGCGGAAGGAGGACGAAAAGCCAACCTCGAAAAATTGCTCTAGAATTTCGTCGGCTAGGATGACCATACGGAAAGTGGGGAGGGTGATGTAAAGAGGCTTGTTGGGATCAAGCGCAGCATTGGCAGCCTCGGCCTTTACGTTCTTTCCTGCACCATCTGATTCGGTTGAAGTTGTTTTATCAACGGGCGAGAGCGGGTCAGTCTTCGATTTGACAGGCGACAGAGGGCCCTTTTCGTGCTTCGGAGATGCGGGCTTCGCAGCTGTGGGCGTGCTGGGTTCAGTCCCGAAATCAATCAAGTCATCTTCGTCATCGCCGATGGCAAAGGTTTCGCTCACAGGATCGGTGCCTTGGTTGGAAGGATGGTCGGGATCGGCATACTCAAAGCACCTCCTGATAAAGGCAGAGACACTGCTGAGGAACTGCTCATCGCGAGTACTTCGGTCTGTGCTCTCTATCGATCGAACGTCACTCATAGAGTGAGCAGGACTCGGTGTTTCGCTGAGGCCTCTTCTTGATAGGAATAGTAACGCCTCTGAGATCCGGAGAATACCCTCGCGGTCAACTCTACCATCACCATCATCGTCATAGAGCTCAAAGAAGTAGCTGATGTTCGACATGATGTCGCTGGAGCCTTTCACAGCAGCGAAACCTGAGACGACGTTTTGCAGCGACAAGGAGTCACTCATATCTATATCCCAGCGTCGAAACAACCGCTTCATGAAGTCATGCTCCGCAGGTTCTGGTCCGGTCCCCCATGGCGACATTGGCGGACGATTCCTAGTACTACCGCCAAAGTATGAGTGAGGAGTGGTACCATTCGTCTCAGGTGGCGAGCTTGGTGAATCCGTAATAGCCCATTTAGCAATGCCTGGTAAACGTTAGTGGGAAGTTCAATACATATACTATAGATCTTAACTCACTCGCTAGAAACTCCCGGAAAGCGTCGTAGTCCATTTGTGTCGGACTAGGGCCGAGTGCCACTCTGCCTTTCTCTACGCTACTGCTAGAGAAGCCAGTCACAACTTCAGTCGCCTTGTTCCTTGCAGCCTTCGCTTTTCGGTCCGCTTCTTGTTGCATGATCTCGGCGCGCTGTTGTCGGTCATACAGCACCTGGTAGAATCGATCATAGAGGAATCCAAGATCGTTCACGCTCAGCTTCTTGCTCTCGGGTCCCAAATTTCTTATTGAAGTACGCTTCGTGAAGTTCTCGATATTCTCGAGCACAGCATTCTTATGCTTCGACCGCTGCTCCGAAATGGTATTTTGTGTAATGCCCGCAAACTCTTTGAAGGCGACCACCATCAACTCCTGGAATCTTGTAACGGCACGAAGTTTCGGGTTTTCTGACTTCGGATGCGCCGACTCGTCCAGTCTGGCGAAATACGACTTGAGCACTGATATGAAAGTGCCGTCATCTGTAGCATCGAGGAGCTCCTCTCCATTTATGCGAAGAATGGCCAGACCAATCTGGAATAGGACCTTTGGACCCTCGAGGAAAAAAACGTCTAGTACACGAAAGGCGAAAACGAGAGGCATTGAGTTGATATAGAGTGATAGAAACCAAGGCAATGAAACCACCGATAGCTGAACGTCCGACTTGACAAGGTGGTCCCATAATATAGGCATTGTCTTTTCCACGAGGGACTCAAAGACACGTTGGTCAAGCAATGTGCCGTACATGGTCTGCGAGTAGTATCCGGGCAGGAGCCGATCGCATAATATAGATAGAAGAAAGAAGGCCTGAGACTCGGACATATAGCTGCTTCAATTAGAGCATGTCCCCATGTGGAGGATCACGATACGTACATCAATAAGGCTGCTACGACAATATTCATTGCCTGACAGTAGCCAACCTCTTCATTCGTCCAGCTGTAGGCCGTCAGAACTCTCCGCAACCGTCCAATGCCTTCCTGGCTTTGGAAACCTGGGTATTCTGGTAGACTCCTGTTCAGATCCTTCTCGATCTCGTCTATCGCGAGCGATTCCCTGCCAGAATATTTGGCCAGTGTCTCTGTATACTGTTTCGGATTTTGTAGGCGAAGGAAGAATGATCCCGAGGCGAGCTCCCATATTTCGCCACGCAATCTGTTAGGGAGACCGACTCGGATAAGCTTGTGGAAAGTGGGCTGTCGGATGAGTGTAACATTTCGACCGTTTTCTGTCATTCGTGTCAGCTAGGCTTCTTCGGCGAAGCACCGCATTACATACCCCGTAGGTACTCCTTCCATAGTCTGATTTTTGTTGCGTCCCTTAACTTCCGTGCATTCCCAGGGTATCTGAATATCAGACCGAGACCTGTATCTGGGTGTTCCCGCTCTGGTTTCGCTGCGTCACCACCAGCCTTCTTGTCGTCGTCAATGTTGAGGAGGTATTCGGAGTAGCAGTCGCGGACAATGTTCCTGAGGTCCTCAACATCCTTAACACCTTCGCGCAAGCCCTTTTTAAGGCCATCGCAGAACCGCTCACAGGCTGGTCGGGAGCCAGCGAGCTGAATGGTGAGCTTTTGTCCGCTCGGCGGTTTTCCCTTTACGTCTGGTGTGCCATTCCAAGTAGTAATAGCCAAGGCAAACATATAACTCTGGCTGTGTAGTCGTTCAACCCTACGAATGGCGCACAAGGGCAATGTGAAGCCGTTCCCCGCAGGACCAGTTCCGTGCGTCTGACCAGTAAAGCTGCTAGATGAGCTCAGGCTGGCGGAGTTGGCGAAGCTGGAGGCCTGGGTTGAGAAGCAGAGGAAGTGCTCACTGAGATGTAGCTTCCCTACATAGTGATTGCCCTGACTGCGTTCTTTCTCGGGAGGTGTGACGTCGTCGGAGCCCCTCGTCGAGTGGTGTGGGGAGAGTGTGAGTTCGGCGGTGATTTCTTGGAGAGGATTCTGTGACTCGGGCAGGCGGAATTGGAGGCGGAAGAGGGTGGCTTTGGTAGGACGCTGGTTTGCGGAGGTAGGTCCGGCGATGTTGAGCGTGGGCTCGATGAACTGCTGGGCCTTCTGCACCAGATTGGAGATGGTGAACATGGCGGCGTTCTACGCTTGAAAGGAATGTATGTTTATGCAAAAGATTGGCTGGATGAGTGCTTCATGGCGGAGCAGAACGTTGGTGGTCTCACTGGTGACTGGTCAGCTTGAGGGGCATAGGGCTGCGTGAGAGGGTCGCACTTGCGGCGTCCGACGCACGGCCCCAAACCTTAACGTGTCCGTGCACGCAACGATCATGTTCGCGCAACGATCGCGCAACACCAAAACAACTCAAACTTGAACGCGTCATAACTCAATCATTATGGGGTCAATTGAGGCTGCAATTGAAGCTATCGAAGCGCTAGAGCCAGGAGAACCTTTTACATATACCAAAATTGCAGCAGACTATCATGTTAACCGTATTACCCTATCGCGGCGGCATAAGCAGATCCAATCATCGCGAACGACTCAAGCAACAACGCAACAAAAGCTTACTCCACAACAAGAGGCAGAGCTTGTTAAATACATACAAGGACTCACAGCGCGTCACTTGCCACCTACAAGAGAGATGATACGAAATTTCGCGTCAACAATAGCTA
>ML976988.1:833572-848104 GCA_010015675.1 Byssothecium circinans
AAGGGCAAGAGAAAGGCCTTGCAGCCATCTACAAAGAGCAACAAGCGCCAGAAACATGTGGTTAACGCTGTAGCTACTGAGGAGGCCTCAGGGGCTGCGTCAGCAGCTCCACCCACGACCACGCGGCGCGGCCGCAACGTTAAGCTTCCAAGTAAATATCAGTAGCGCAAGTTGATCGCAAGTATCAATATAGTACTCCATAAAAAACTCTCGTGATAATAGCTACTATATGTGGCTCTATAGCTTTATTCTTGGGTGAGTTGTTTTGGTATTGCGCGATCGTTGCGCGAACATGATCGTTGCGTGCACGGACACGTTAAAACATGACGTGATTAGTCATCGCTGAGGCTTGACGGCGGGGCGTCAACGAGATGCCTGCTGTGTGTGGGTCAGGGCTACTATTCTACTTGGCCACAAACTAGACGTTGGATACTTGGTCTGCTGTTTTGATTCTGTTCAGATGAACGTGGTGCTTTGATCTTGCGTATCGACGGAGTTACACCAGACACCTGTTTCCTATCCCTCAAAGAGTCGACATTAAGAGAGCGACTATGTTGCCAAATTACATTTTACATATTCTCCGAGCACTGAACTTTATAGACTCCAGTTTCTAGATGATTGCATGGACGCCAGAATGCCAACCCAGTACATCCATTTCCCGATTCTCTCCGCGGCTGGTGGCACAGCTTTCGAACGCCTGGTACCAGCTGGCAGTACATACTACACATTACGTGCAAGTGTAAGCACCGTCGACTCGCAAATCAGCACCCTAAAGAAGGATTAGTATACAGTTAACAAATATTAATGAGGTAACTTACAGTAACGTAGAGACTAGCGTCGCTGCAGAGGAACGTAACAGCACCCATGAGATCCTCAGGCCTGCCCATCTTGCCGACAGGGATCAAAGACGTCCACTGTTTCTGGAGGTCCGGGTTGTCGTCCAAGATCTTCTTGGTTCTGTCAAATTGTGAGCATAGTCTACACCGCGAGCTTGGACTCGACTCACAGAGCTGTCAGCATGTATCCAGGAGAGATGCAGTTGACACGGATTCCTGCATGTGCCCACTCGACCGCCAAACTGGACGCAAGATGTCGCACGGCGGCCTTGGCTGCGTTGTAGGGAGCCTGGGGCTGCGGCACGTTGACGATGGAACCAGACATGCTTCCAATCATCACAACGCTTCCCGGCGACTGTCTCTCCATCAGGTGTTTCGCAACAGCAACAGCGTAGAGGTAGGTGCCGTCCACATTGACACCCCAAAGTTTCTGCATCCGGTCGTGAGGGTAAGAGATGGCATCGTAGTTCTCGGTGAAGCCAGCGGACGTGACTAGATGGTCAACCTTGCTGTGTTCTTTGAGAACCTCGGCCAGTGATTGATTGACTGAGGTTGGGCTTGAGACATCGCAGAAGTGAGCAGTGACTTTGGGAATGCTTTCGTATGGATTAGTTTGTGTATATGTTGCAGCACAGGATAACCTACGTTTTGCTTCCCGGATTTTCTGCCTTGAAGGTGTCAATGAGTCCCTGAGCCGACCGCTGACCTTCCTCTCTGTTCATGTCCACGATAGCGACATCGGCTCCGCTAGTGACCAGAGCTTGAGCCATCACTAAACCCAAACCTCTTGCACCTCCCGTCACCACCGCCACACGATCCTCCAGTGAGAACGAGGCCAGCGTTCGCTTCGAGTGAACACCACCGCGTCCCTGAACGGGCTGTGAAGGGGGAAGCTCTTCTTCCTCGGGATATTCTACACGGATGTTGTCCTGAGTACGAGCATACTGTCCCTCGTGGTCACCGCTCTCACCAGGCTCACCGGACGTTGTTGCAGCGTCGACATCGTCGCGGCTTGGTTCTTTGTCGCGGCGGCATGGCGCGAAAGAGAATGGACGGATGGAAGCTGCAGCTGGGCGGATAGCTTTGGGAGCTGCGCGTGGAGGCTGCACACGGGCTGTTTGGGCAACTTGACGGACGAGGGCGGATCTGAACATGATGTAGAAGTGCAATTAAGGCGTGAAAAGGAAGATTGAAGAAAAATTGAGGTTTCGAGACCAGCTATCGTGAGGTGCTCTACGCTATACTCGGAAAGCCCAAATGGTAAATGGTTGTTGCCGGCCCGCACGCCTCAGCTGAACAGCAGAATTGAAGGAGGAAGGAATCCAAACGACAGGCAGGCTTGAGCCACAAAAGAAAATTCACGATGTGTCGCATCTGGGGGGCTCTCGCTCCCCGACATGGCCCCCACTGTTTGTGCATCCTCTCGAAGCTATGACGTATCACATGTCGCGGCTGAAGCATGGGGGAGCTTCCGCGGGGTTGGCGTCAGGTTGGCGTCTGGAGATCTGCCACGCCAACTCCCAACGGGCTCCTCTTTTCTCTGCGCCGTCGCTGTTGAAGCTCCACCTTGCGTGGGGTGTGCAAGATCGTGACCCTTGGCACCCACTTGTGTATGTGCTGTTTATGCTTGTTCACTGCACAGTGCTGACTGATGCTACAGCCCCTCACCATGTTCGACCTCTATCTCCTCAGCTTCAACTGCGCGCGCAACCTCGTCCATCCCGAGTCCCTCGCGCCTTCTTTCTTCGACGCCCTCCCAAACGCCGCTTCCGTCCCCGATGTCCTCGCCATCTCCCTCCAGGAAGTCGCGCCTATCGCCTATTCTTTCCTAGGAGGCTCCTGCCTGAAGCCATACTTCGATCGCGTTACAACCGCTGTCCACCTGGCGACAGATTTACGCAGTGCTGGCAGTGAGCGACTCGAACATGTCGCGACGCGAAGCTTGGGCATGACGGCCCTCATGATTTTCGCGAAGCCTCAAATCGCCGATAGGATACAATGGATACAGGCAGGTGCAGCAGGCGTAGGATTTTGGAATATGGGCAACAAAGGCGCCGTCGGAATGCGGATTGGTGTGGCATGTCCCGGATCGGTCGAGACGCTGAACCTCGCATTCACAGCCGCTCATCTGGCACCTATAGAATCGAATGTCGAAGCGCGAAATCAGGATTGGGAGAACATTGTGCGAAACCTGGTGTTTCTGAATGATGACGATTCGGCATACAGCCTGAGCGAAGAAATGTCACTCACGTCGTCTCAGAGTCCCCCCGCAGACACCGAAACCTTGTTCTCTCCAAGCAGTCATCTGTTTGTCGCTGGAGACCTAAATTACCGAACGTCGGACCACCCACCCTCACCTGACTCTCACAAGTCGTATCCGCAGCCAACGACGTCAGAAGCATCCGCAGAGCATTTCACACATCTTCTGAAGAGGGACCAGCTGAACCGTGAGAGGGAAGCCAACAGAACGCTCCACAATCTGCACGAACTACCCATCAACTTCCCACCGACCTACAAATACTCAATTCGCAAGCACGTAAATACCCACAAGCGCTCTCCCTCAGACGTAGACGTACGCTTCGAATGGGCAAAGCATCGCTATCCTAGCTGGTGCGACCGCATCCTCTTCCTACCGGTCACCACTTCTTCCAGACTAGAGGCGGAGATATACACAGCTCTCCCGGTGCAGCCAACCTCGGACCACCGCCCGGTAGCTCTATCTGTCCGTGTTCATGATGGACCTCTGACAAGCGAAGACGGTCGACCGGAGCCACCGTTCCCAATCAATCCCAATTGGAGAGCGAGACGAGATAATGCTAGACGGTGGGAAGTTATTGTGGGCGTCCTCTCCTACCTGGCATTGACGAAGAAGGGCAACGCTGCTGTTGTGGTCGTCGTAGGCATTGCATTCACAAGCTGGTATCTAAGCGCTTGGTTGAGGAGGTGATGGACAGGTCAAGATTTCGCTAAACCGATGCAATCCTCAGAATATGCCAGAGCTGGCGGTTCACAACTCGCTGTGAACCGTCCACGCACCGGACAGCCAATCCAGACGGGCCTGTGGCCTGTGTTTCGAAACGCCGAGCTCGCTCAAGCCATTTGTGCGTGCGTGCAACTACTCAAGCGCTCGGGTAGTCTTGCAATCACGTGTTTCACCACATCCTTGGGAATCGCCGATGCTTGGCAAAAGGTCAACACTTGGGCCATGAGAGTTCACGATACACCAGATATACGTAGATCTAATAGCGTTATCCATGGGAATTGCTGTCTCCTTGTTATCTAGACACTGCTGAAGCTTCTTCTTAAGCCTCCGGCATTCGTTGCTGATCGTACGCTGTCTACATCGTCAGGTGTGTCGAGTTCCCTGCCAAGATTACGACTTGCTTCTGCACGTGACTGCTGGACTAGGTGACCTTACTTCGTGCCTCATGAGTGCCGTCACAGCTACTGGGAAATCTAGGCGGATGGCGCACAGCGCGACGTGGTGGGCCGATCTCACGGCACCCCGTAGCCTTGTTGACTCTCCGTTCCCCGCTGGCTATCTTCTGTTGACAGCCTCGCGACCCCAATGCGGCAGTTGTTCCTCTGATTTGCGGGACTGCAGCTGCCACCGCATTCAAGTCTCCAACGACTTCAAAAAGTGGGCAGGTCAACTACACTAGTTGTAATTTCCAGGAGGATATCCCTCGACAAAGTGCGGAGTAACTCGTTGGGCTGCGCCCAGTCGCGAAGTATGGCTCTTTTCACACACGTACATATATTGGCTGACCTCAATACGCAGTTCTAACCTATTTCAGTGTTTGAGGCTGATCTATCACTAAGACCATGTGTAAAACAAGTTGAAACGTGGAGAGCAATAAATTTTCCCACTCGTTCTTCAACGAATTTGGGCCAGCTGCCTTCCTAAATCCACCACCTTCAGTCTCCCGCGAAACTGCGGCCATACTTGTCCGCATCATGGCCTCCGTATCCATCGGCGACCTGATCCTCTTGGGCCAAATTGCCTTCACAGCCTGGGATGCATTCCAGAAGGCTGGAGAAGAATACAGGTATCTCGCACAGCTCTGCCAAAGCATCCACTTGGCTATTAAAGACATCCCCGAAGGGATCCCCGAGAAACAGGGAGCAGTGACGCTGGACTTGGTCACAACGGGCCTGAGAGAAGCACTTGCGGCGGCCGAAAAGATTCTCGGCAATTATGAGGACATGGATCGCCTTACTTTGCGGAGCATCCGCAAACGGATATCCTTCAGCCTCGCAACCACTTCAGATCGGGAGACCATTGAAAAGAGGCTAGCACTTCAGCTTCACACCCTAAGCGTTTTCCTGGGCGGCAAGACACTGGAGTATCAGTCTCTCACGGCGAAGCTCCTCATGTGGCTGGTTGATGAGAGGCAGAGCGCAAAAGGAGAGAAGATCGATGTCAACAAGATTGTGGACGATCAAGTCGCCTTCCAAGAGCTCCTCGACCAGCTTGACGTCCGAGACGCGAAGACAAAGGAGACGTTGCAGTTAAGTGAAACTCAAGACAAAATAAAGACTAAGCTTGCTGAAGAGGGTCAACACCGCTCGGGGCACAGTTCTGGAACGAGCGTCGACAAGGCAGAGAAGCAGGATTCCACGAGCCAGAGCACCGCGTCTAAACTGTTGTTGGGGCCTTCGGCTACAAAGTTCCAGCAGTATTATCCTCTCGCAATGAGGTGGTTCGCGGAGATTCAACCATTCTTCTCCCCTCTCACTGTGCAAGACGCCTGCTGGAACAAGCCATATCTTTCAAACCCAACCATCCGGTATTCCGAGCGGGATGAGTTTCTTTGCCCGTTCCAGGAGGGTTGGACCCTGAACCGTACCTATGCTGATCGCTTGGGCGTGACGGCGGAGGAGGCGTATTACTTCTCTTACAACGGACTGTCTTGCGAATCGACCAGGTCAATCAAGACATCGAGATTGTACTTTTGCCGTAGCGCGCTTATCCCGGACATGTCGCTACCCCCGGGGCATAGAGTCCTGCGGAACTATGCCAACCTCCCAGGCAGCCCGGGCAGCCCAGGCTATCTAGATGCTCCAGATATTGAGCGCCGCTTTCTTCTGAACAAGTTTTTTATATCACATGGAGTTCAGGCGCAGTATCCAAACCCAAACATTGTTCTTGGTTCGTGGTACCTGGGATACAGCGCTCAATCCCTTCATCGGGATCCCAACAACGGGCCAAATTGCAGGTGGCCTTTCGACCTGGATGACGAGGTCACAAAGGAATTCGTGTTCCGTCACTTTGGTAACCGGGGTGGACCAGTCCCGTATCCGGACAACTGGATCGATGCCAGTCTGCCACCAGGTTGGGTCTGGAAGAAAGACGCTACTGGTAATGGTCGCCACGTCTACATATACCTAGGGGATAAGCGCGACGGAAGGATGGAGCATACAATGCACCCAAGTCGCTTTCATAGAGAAGGAATGGCAGGGACCGTCCGTCTTCCGCCTAACTGGGACCGCCGATTGGACTGCGACGGGAACCTATTCTTCGTTGACCACAACACCCAGAGCGCCACGAGGATTGACCCACGGTTCAACAAGACGGTAGACCAAGAGACAGGCCTTCCCCTAGAGTGGCGTCAAGTCAAAGACAACAAAGAACGCCCTTGGTACTACATCGAAAACGGCGGCACTGTGATTGCAACCATCAAGCCGGCTAGTATGAGCAGCAAGTCGTTGGACTGGAAGATCATTCTGACTCAGGTACCCAAGGAGGGGCAGAACATGGCAGAGATCTTTGCAGACGAAAAGCACAACCAGTACTTCCAGCAACTTCCGTCAGATATGACGCCCCAAGACAGGGAGCGCTATGACAAGATCTTCCGAAAGGCGGATAAGGAAGGAAAATGCAAGATCACCTGGGACCAGGCTCTCCGCAACTTCCATGCTGCGGGTCTCTCTCCGGATCTGTACATACCGGTCCTGTCAGAAGCCGACAAGGACCTCGACAAGGTCTTCACGCCGAGCGAGTACGCCAATGCTCTTCATAGGATGCGCTCGGTCCTCCAAGGCTGGTACAAGTCCCAGCCGAATCCCTCGCTGACCCCCGAGAAGACAATAGAGTACGAAAACGAGTTCAAAGACAAGAAGTCGAGGGATGCGCTTGAGATCAGCCTGGAGGAGGTGAAGCGACTGACAGAGAACTCCAACCACTACGGTCTTCCGAGCGATGCTACTGAGACAATCTGGGAGAACTACATGAACAGAGACACTAGGAACCTAGACATTGTTGGGTTCTGCAGAGCCCGGCAAGCGATTGACATAGAGGTTGAGCAATGGAAATGTGAGCTCTTCTTCTTCCGCTGAGAGACACTCGCGGTCTAATACTAAAAGTAAGCTGATTTGGCTGACTCGTGCACCAGCGCTCGCTAAGCTCGGTGGACCGGAACTGAATATACCGCCCGTCAAGCCACCTGCTGAGCCTGACTTGGAGTGGAAGATCTACACGTTAGATGCTCCTTCAAACGGGCCGGAGAGTGCCTCTCCCGCTGTAGATCAAGCCGCCATGCCCGGATCAACTGAGTCAACACCTTCAGTTGCGCCTGCAGCCACAATTCCCACCGAAGGGGCCCAGGGAGGATAATAAGACGAGGCTGCTACAGAACTTTCAGGTTGGATGTGTTGGTGATGACGATACGAGATACTCACGGTTCTAGGAACCGTCAGCCACCTTCATTCAATCCCTTAACCGCATGTCTGTCATTAAAGTCTTTATACTATCTACGGTAGCCAATCAATAGCAGAATGTAAGGAAATGGGAACATGCACTCAACAGATTATTCTACATGTACCGCGAGTCTAAGGTTTAATCCAGCCAACTAAAATAGAAATCTAGGTTATCTAAATACGCCCCCTAAGAAATACGCCCAGGCTCTCTATTACGCCTATTCCCTAAGCCGACTAAAGATAACTAAACTAGTTAAACGCCCAGGGCGTACTACACAATCCTTACGGTATGTGACTATCTGTACATACTAGCAGTAATGACCGAGCTTCGAACAAGTCCTCTAGAGCCCCACCTCACGATGCATCCCGGCACCTTCCGAATAGCTTCAATAATGATTCCCTCACCGCACTTCCGAGCGCTGCACGATGACGTTGCCACCCTCAACCTGCATACGCTATATATTTAGCACGCAGGACTAGCTCTTCACCCTTTCCGGAGTAAGAGCGTCCAAAACGTCCATGCAGATTAAGAGCTATGTATGCAGCTTTATCAATTCCCTCACGCATCAACATGCCTCCTCCATTATTCAGTATATATTATGGCGCAGTGCTTTGTCGCCCTTGTAGACCTCCCTCGCAGAAGCTGTTCTTGGTGAATCCCCGATGCAAGGAGATGGTACTGTCGTCAGCGGCACTGCCTTGCTTGCTGCACGAAATTGACAAATTTGGGGTTCATCGGGCAGGGTTTGCGCGTCTGGCTTCTTTTTGATGTTCTCTTTTCGGTTGAGTGTGCGTTGGTGTGCATGTTGCGCGCTTACATACGCGCGGTCAAAACCGGCTTTGGGATGGTAAGCGTGTTGACGTACGTCGGTATTTCGGGCGGGGGTAATATAACGGTTGCATGGTAGGGTGGCTGAGTACATTCGAGCGGAATTGCGAGGGAGCGAATAGGTGTTGTTTGAGGGTATTGTGATTGAACTTGATAGGTCTTCATCGCATGCAGCATCTGCACAGCATCCTGTCGACTCCGACGGGACACCTAGGGATATTGGCCGGTACACCAATCGCCCGCTATCATAAGTCTTGTCAATTGGATTAGTGTAGAACGAACAATGAATAGGATCAATAAGACCATATAGCGTGTCCTGTTGAAGGTGGCAAGACGCTGTACGTACATCTGGGACCGCGATTTCTCCTTGGCTGGAAACTATCAGTCGAACTGGAGAGCTGTAAGTGCACCTGTAATATTACCACCAAGACGCTACGAGAGCTGGGTAGCATTCCATTCCATTGCTTTCGATGCGAGTCTATCCCAAATAAAAAGAAGTGAAGTCACTCAGTGAAAGTGCCCAGGAGAGATAATGAACGCTTTTGGAACGCATGCAGTGCACAAAACGTCGAATTTCACCGGACACGTAGTAAGCCATACCAAACACTGTCGTCAAAGTCTCCCAAGGGTCCGTTTTCGCAACATTCACCTACTTTGGGAGCCTGCGTGCAGCCTAGAAGCCTAAAGTCAGGGAGAAAAAAATGGAAACAGCGCGGCGGGGAGGAAAAGTACGGGGGCTTACAGTTATTGTAGTTGATATCGTTTCGTGGATTTCCATTTCCAGGATTTGCTTGCCTAACACCCGACGGTCAATAACTGAACGGCAGGCTAACTAAAATCCACGGTTTCTTCCCATTCGTGATATACGTCTGCGGGTCTGCAAACTGGGGGTTCGTCAGGTCGAATTTGTACTTGCCCCCGCTGTAGGAATCAAGATTCTTCTTGCAGTCATGCGGATGGATGTCTTTAGGTCGGCAATTTGCTCCCTTTAGACTGTTGCACCAGTGGATCAAGGTGGTCTCGTAGGGGTTCGGGGGTTCGAAAAGCTCGCTCATGGTGGCCTCAAAGTCGAGGACTCCTACGTCATTCCGCTTAGCCGTACCGACGATCGTTTGGTGGTGAGTGGTCATGGTGGTTTTGAATTTGAGAAGGTTTGGTTCGTTGAGGTTGAGATTCATGCCCTTTTTGGCAGCGACAGCGAAAGGTTGCTTTGGGTTTGAACTTTGGGGCGGGTGAAAGTAGGAGTGGGTGGGAGAGGAGCGGTGCGTTTTCCTAGAAGTAAGGATTTAAGGTCTTCATGGTCTTCGAAAGAACGGGCCAGATTACTGGGGCTGTTGCGGACATCGACGAGTGTATTTTCTGATGGCTCTAGGGAGAAGGAGGCGGCGAATAGGGCTAGGAGGCCGAATAAAAGGAAGGAAAGCTGGAATGCCCGCATATTGGACTAGAGAAGTTGAATTGGATAAGTGAAAAGAGAGAAGTAGAAATACCTGGATGACTGAATGACTCGAGAAGAGAGACCGTGTCAAAAGAAACAAAGTGCACAAGTGAGTTAATCTACCACAGCTGTTAGTAGCAGTACCGTTATATATCTATTCGGTAAAGCGTCTCGTAGTCATACACTTCCAGCGCCAGCTTCCCATTCTCGCACAGAGTGCCGCTTGCAAAATATGCATCATGCCGCGCTCTCATACTCCTCCCTTGCAAGTGCCAGGAGATTTTCAACCAGACGCAAAGAACTGGGAGTGAAGATACAGTCCGCCGACGTCCAGATAGACAGCGCCTCATATTCATCTACTCCGTGCTGGCCCACCCACCTACGTGGAAGCCATCACATGACGACGTCGTTGATGTAGTCTGCAGAATATCATACCGGTACTATTTCCTGCAGAAACCGAGAGGCATGCTAGGATGTCGACCGGTGACGGACTTCCTGCCGCTGGCAGAGGGGTTGGAGCCTTTCGAAAATGCGGAAGAGCAACGATTGCTGCCCGTGGAGGGTTTAGCGGCTCTTAAAGAGCTTGTACGGGTTATTGCTCCGCCGAGGAGGTGGAATGTACCTTCTGTGGTGGATATTGGGTTGGGAGAGGCGGGCGAGTTGGATGGGGAAGGGTTTGTGGTGTGGGCTAGAAAGGTTTGTTGATTGCCACTTTGCTTTGTGAGATACCTTATGCTTCGATGAGATTTTCGGATGGATTATCTGACTTTGAGAAGGTGCGATTACTCTGGGCTTTGAATGCGCATTTCGGCAACTTCTTTGGCGTACCCTGTGGTACTTATGCGGAAATCTGAATCCATACTATAGATTCGCCAAGTAGAAGGAACTATCGAGCGAATGACTGGATGCAAGTCCACAGTGCTCGAAGCTGATGTCAACAATTACTTACCACAATGACGTCCAGTGGATGCTTGGCGTCACACCGGCCTTTAGGAGTCATTGGAGTGAATTGCGAAGGTGATGTGAAGTCAACCAACCAATAGCAAACCCCCCTCATATCCCCACAAGTCACACCGAAATTCCCTACTTCGCCACGGCTCTTTCTAAGATTTTCTATGGGGAAAAATTCAACACAATAATACCACGTGGTCACCGCCAACGCCCGCCTATACCCCCTTCATCTCCTCATTTGAAGCAAAGAGAAAGCGAAAGAAAAGGAGGGAAAAATTATGGACCACAAAAAGACGCAAAAGCATCCCCGTTTCCATCCTTCCGCCCCGCCCTCGTGACCTGGGCAACCTTGTAATTTCCACCTAGCCCATTCCAGACCCCTCTTGGCGCATACGTACAAAACGTCACCCCGTCACCCGCTTTCCTAATCCCAGTCTACCCGCAAACGCCGTTTGGAACATGTCGATCTCCACACAATTCCACGATCGATATCGATGGCAACTTTCCTATGCTTTGTGGCCTTGCCCTGTACTTGATACCAACCTGTGACCTACTTGCCCGGCGCGTAGATATGGGGGCCTTGGGCGAGAACTCTTGTCTGCGCTCTCCTTCGGCTTTTTCGTGTGGTTTGAGAAAGGATCTTCGGGGTCTGGAATGCGGGATTTGCAGACTGGGTTGGGGGGATGTGTGAGTTGGGTAGGTATGCTCAGATACTGTAGTCTCGTGAGTCTGTACCGTACGCGCCGTGCGCATCGTTGGGCAGGGTCGCAGGTATCAATAATGACAGCCAAATGGTTGATGGCGACTTGGTCTTCTTGGCCTGAAAAGATGACCTGGTGCCACTTTCCACGACGCCCAACCTTCGCGTTGTGCGCTTCCGAGGAGACGAGGCGTCGGGAGGACGACAGAGACCGAACGCCGTCTTGAAAAGCGGGGCCGCACGCGCTGCAGGGATGGGTGATAGTCGAGATCTGAAAGTTCTATGGCGATCGTCAGAACTTCAAAGCGAAGCCTGTGTCATCATCATTCAAATGTTTGTGAAACTGCATGAGACTGCACGTAATTGCCGGGAAGAAAATGGGAATGCCAAAGAGGGAAAATGTTAGCCGCCAGTTGTGCCATATGATTACCCACATAAAGGTAGAATTGCGGAGAGTGTTTCGGAATAGAGCGAATTGATGGGATTGGGGAACAGATGGGCTTCATTTGGTTTGCTTGGTTTGCAATCTGTATGGATGTAACGCGGAGACAAAGTGAAGTTCGTTCAGACTACAGCATTGCACATTGGTGGGTGAGAATCTGTGTGGACGGTTGGAGTTTGAATAAGGTCGATAAATTCTAGAACGTTGACACTAGCTGTCTCGCACTCAGCGCCACGTCATGAATTTCGGAAAAGAAAAAGAGTTCCCAATGTACGCCTATCCAACACCGACACTGTCCCGGACAGAGTCCAGGCCCCGGAAACAAAAACAAGAAAACAGTGGTATATGGTGGCACAGTCCAACTACAACCTCGCCTTGGAAAACAAAAAAAACCTTCCCGTAAATCGCTATGCAAAATCCTCCAAATGCTGCCCTAAGATTCTTGTCGAAGTGAAGTCGGATATATGGGTGGTATCTTTCCGTTGACGGATGAACGGCTGATAAGATCTCCGCCTCGGGTACCGGTCGCTAATAATGTTCAATCATAAAGTCGTAGTCGCGTGGGACGTTGGTATGCATCTTGTGATCGTCGTCCGAGATCTTTGATTTGCCGATCACTACCGGCTTCGTCCGGAGGAGGAAGATGCTTGCGCCAGCGAGGCGAATGACCTGGTCATTGCTGAGTAGGATGTGGCCTCGCGACTGGACATGGAGGACACGGAGGAATTGGAGTTTGTGCGGATGCTTTGGAGATTGAGGGTCACGCAGGAGGCGCATCGTCCGCCGGAGGCATTGCATCGGCCTCGGCAACCGCGCTCGTCTGGGAGAAGTCAGTGACTGTTTTATTATTTGAAGAGTCGAAATGACGTACAGTTGACACAGGAGAACATTGTAAGAGAGTGAGGTGGTAGTTGATGTTGATTGAATTGATTGTGATGGTAGTCTTGTGTCGTCCCAAGGGGCTTGCGGTCGAAGGTTCTAAAAAGTACCGTTGGGGGAGGGCGCAACGGTCTTAATATAATCGCCTCAGGAATCTGGAATCTCAGCCTGATGCCCGATGATGTAGGTGCACGAGCTACCAAGGAACGGGTGCTAGTAGACTGAAACCATCTAATTGGCGAGCGAGGCGGTACTGTTAGCGAGTCTTGGTCTGCCGCCGTGTGACTGCCGTAGGGAAACCGTGCCAATTAGGTCCTGGACGGATAGACCTTTTAACAAGGAACTTGAAGGAAGAAGAATGCAGGCAGGGATTATCTCGGCGCAAAGTGCCCAAGGCCAATAATGGAAAGTGTATTGGATGGTACGGAGTAAAGTAGGAACGTGGATATGATCGGTTTACTGTGAGTGCCAGTGTACTCAGAGAAAGGCTCTGGAGTAGTTCTTAAGTACTGTTAGGATTGCACTTGGGATTGCATTGCGTACGCAATCATCAGCGGAAATAAACATCAGACAACGGTCGGGTGCGGATGTAAGAACCACGCTCCGAAGCCTGGTCCGAGCACAGCTCACTCACCACTACCTGCCGTACGAACAAACCAAGGCAGGGTCTAATAACTGTACACGCATGCACAGCGCCCTGAACAAGAGTGCCATGTCGAACTCTTTGCATGTACAGTACATACATTCCGCAAAGAGACTCTATGTTTAGCACGATTTACGCGCAATAAAGGCTGAGCCTCTGACGCATGCACGGAAAGCAGGAATGGGCTTGACTGCATCAGTGGGCGTCTCCCACGGCTTGAAATCGCATACCGCCTATACGGGATAACGGAACTTCAAGTCGTCCAGAGCTCAGCGTGAGATGAGCAAAGGTGCGTGGTTCGTCCAGCTGGCGCTTGGGGGCTGGATGGGCGGGCTGACTCACTGAATGCCTGGGCAGCAACGGTGAAGCCTGAATCAAGCCATCGCACTTCTTGGGCTTCTAGAAGAGAATGTGGGTGAGCTTCTAGTTTGTCCGCACTGATTTTGTTTAATCTCGTAGACCGAGTAAAGCCACGTTGATTGCGTCGCGATGCAAGAGCTGCCTTAAATTTAGTGACAACCCGCGGCGAACTGGGGAGCGACAGCATGTTCCTTTCTTCGGACTCTTCGCACAATCCTAGATCCCGACACCTCCTCTACGGGGCACACACTAAGATATTCATCATCACAAACACGCAGCCAAAGTCCAAAGTCGAGAAGCTTCCTCGTCGTCAATTCCCCATCACTTTAAATGAAGCCCCGCAACCTACAATTCTAGACCGTCTTCCTGAGGTTCCCACATGCATTTCCTACCGAGGATGACCCCGAAACGCCCGCAACGGCGAAACGCCCGATCTTTTACTAGGAAAATTAAAGAAAATAACCAACTTTAAAGCTATATAACTCTTTAACTATTTTTTCTTTTTAAAAGCTTTCTTAACTAAAGTTATAGAGAAAGACTATCTCTCTAACTCTAGAATTTTAGTTTTTTAATAATAATTAGTTTTATAAAAAAGGTATAAAAGTACTAAAACTTTAGTCTCTAAAATTTAAAAATAATATTTTTTTAGGAGTAAAATGTACTAACGTAAAGCACTACCGAACCGCCCACACCACCGAACCGCTCAAAAGCTTGGCATTAGAAAATCAAAACAGGATATCTTAATAACAAAGCTA
>ML976988.1:848859-949078 GCA_010015675.1 Byssothecium circinans
TTTATAACCTTTTAGATCTATATTATATATATCTGTATTTAAAATTTCAGCTTAATAGCTCTTACATTTAAATTGTTATTAAAGGTTGAATATTTGATTTTCCTTGCCAAGCTTTTGAGCGGTTCGGTGGTGTGGGCGGTTTGGTAGTGCTTTACGTTATTTAAAATATATTTTATATTAAGACTTTTTTTTATAAAGAACTACTTAAGAAGATAGATTATCTTTCCTAATTTTTTTATTTAAAAAAGATAAAAAGATAATATAACTTCCTAGTTAGTAGTTTTATTAGAAAGAACATAATATAAAATATATTTTAAATAGTATACTTTACTCCTAAAAAAATATTTTTTTAAATTTTAGAGACTAAAGTTTTAGTACTTTTATACTTTTTTTATAAAATTAATTATTATTAAAAAACTAAAATTCTAGAGTTAGAGAGATAGTCTTTCTCTATAACTTTAGTTAAGAAAGCTTTTAAAAAGAAAAAGTAGTTAAAGAGTTATATAGCTTTAAAGTTAGTTATTTTCTTTAATTTTCCTAGTAAAAGATCGGGCGTTTCGCCGTTGCGGGCGTTTCGGGGTCATCCTCGGTACAACCCCACCACGTGCCCGCTTTTCACAAAGGCCCTTCCTCGGCCCCAAGAATGCCAACGACCCTGCCGTGCCTGCACGAAACTAAATGCTTGTGTGTCGTTGGCATGGAGTTTGAGGTTTGATGCTCATGATCGGGCTGCGGCTGATCATCGCACTGGTATGGTCCGTGTGCATGTTTCGGGTATTGTTCGGATTCTCGATCATCGCCGAGTGAAGACGTGAGTCTTTCACCCAGTTGCCACCGCTGCAGAATGTGCATACGAAAAGCTTTGCTTGATACTTGAAGGGTTTTGGACTGTTGACTCGTTTCTCCAAGGGTCATTCAGGTTGAGGTTGATGCGACGTAGTGAGTACATCCTGAGAAGATCGTGGAGTCGACGTTGTTAATCCGTAGATCTTCCTCGTGTGCAGCACGCCATAATCGGCGTCAAGGGATTGCTAGCTTGTCCTCTAACGAAATTGACTTCTTCGCTTACATTATCTTATAAGTGCTTGATCGCTTCACCAGCTTGACTGGAGGAAAAGGAGAGTTCGCTATGAATAAACAGGGGCGTATGCTTTGTTTCATAAAGAAGGTGTAATTGATATTAACAGCTAGCAATACACACGTATATACACGAAATGAGGTTTATAATACTCATGACAGAGACGTAGGCTCACTATGTTCCCTCAATAACACCTTACCCCCAGTGTCAACGAGCGCCTGCTTCCCGTCTACCTTGGTCCTTTCACTATTCCGAGCACTGCCCTCTTCTGCCTCAAATTTTTTCCTCTTGCTGTTTGGGAGGCTCGCATTGGCGCTCTGCTCTCTACCAGCTTCTTCTACTTGCGTTCCATCCTCAACCATTTTCCTCTTTGCTGATGCTTCAACGGTCAACTGCTCAGAGCTCTTCCTTGATGGCACGATCTCGACATCTTGTGAATGTTCACTTTTATCCTTCACCCTTTGTCGCGCCTCCTTGGCAACTCTCGGGAGCAGCAGGGGATAGGAGATGTTGGCTACGACGTCCTGCTTCCTAGCGTCTGCAGTAGACTCAATATTTTGAGAAGGTCGGCGAAGGGGTTGTTCACGCGCAGGTCTATGTGGATCAATCGGGTTCGGGTACGTCCGGAGCGTGGAGCTCGTAGACGGAGATGTAGGCTGAGAACGAGGGTGTATCGACACCGGGCTCACTAAAGGAAATGTTTTTGAGCCATCGGGATGTCTAGCGTTTGACCAAAGCGAGTCACTTGTGAAGAGACTCCGGGGTGTCGCTTCTAGAGGAGTTTGTGGTGTCCGTTCATCTTGAAATGGTGCGTGCATAGCGGGGGGCGGGCGTGAGAACGATGAAGACTTTACGCCGGCGCTTGCCCGCTCAACTGAACTTCTCCTGGTCAAGTCATCCACTACATTGTTGGCAGCCTCTTTCTGACTATCTTCAGTTGCTTTCCTCCAATGCAACTCCTCGTTGTGAGTTCCGTCTCTACCAACCATCAATTGTTGCTCTCTATGGGCGGGCACCGAACGACTCGTTCCATCTTTTCCCGCGCCTACAGTCACTGCATTTGGACCCTGCTGAAATCTCCTATGATCGTGTTCCGGCCCGAATAAAGCACGAGGCTTTTGAGAATTTGAATCTCCAACGTTACGATAGGGACTGTCGTGTCCGAGAATGCCTGCTAGAAGTGTCGGGACTGGCTGCTGAAGCGCGGGAGATGATGTTGGTTGGACCCCCACATCAACCATAGTGCTATCTTGAGTCTGACTGAAAGAAGCTTTTGAAGGTGAAGGGCGTAACGGTGGTAGTGTTCTTGAATCCTTGATCCAAGGGCTAGGTGGCGAACGCATTGGGCTAGGTGGACCCGGATGGGCGGCGCCATCAGTACGTCCACCTTTGCCCGAACGGCGCCAAAATTCTTCACGGCGGAGAGGATTTGGATGATGAGGCGGTCTGGCATTGCCTTCGTAGCTGGGGCCTTGGTGAGCATTCGTGTTAGGTTGCAATGATGGTGAAGAGCTGCTGTGTTGCACTGGATTCGGCGCCATTCGCGAATCGAGCTGGTGATCGGTCGGTGGGGCCTTTTGTTTGCTTTCGTATAAAACATCGTATCTTTTCTCGGTTTCGTCCCAGACATAGTACCAATGCTGCGGATTCTCTGCATTGTGAGATACAGATGATCGGCGGGTTCCATCGTTCGGCCTCTCTGACAAATGAGAGGGCATATGCCCGCCTGGAGAATCCGAGGGCTGAGATCCATGTGCCGGAGTGTTTACGATGGGGCCATCCTTACTGCGAAATCTGTTAGTATCAGCTTGATCTTGGAATGTATTACTTACTGTCGCTCGACGTGTCGCATGAGCAGATCAGCACGAAAGAATACCTTGCCACATAGATGACACGAAACTTGGTCCGGACCATGGTTTTTCTGGTGGCGCCTTCACATGTTCATTAGCACAATGTCCCAATCTATGCATTGTTTTGGAACTTGCCTCAAATGCTCAGCTCTTGTGAACGACTTCTGCAAGTTAGCATGCGGAGACTGCAATATTGAAGGATATCCATACCTTTCCACATTCACTACATGTGTGAACCTTCAAGCCTTTCTTCGCTTTTGAAATTCGTCCCGTCTTCGTGAAATGAATAGAAGCCGAGCCTTGATATGCTTGCTCAACGTCTCGATCAGCTCCACTCTGACTGCCATCTTTCGAGCCTTCGCGCGAGTCTTCTCTATGTACGTTTGCCTTGGGTGCACTACACGCAACGGCACTACCTTTCCTGACTTGCTGACTCTGAAAACCGGGGAGGTGGTCGTCTCGGGTAGAGGCACGGCGCGGATAGGATACTGGAAAAGAAGGCCCCGTAGTCGGTCCGGATGAGTTGTTTGTATTGTTTGCCCAACCGTGATATTCATTTGTGGCAGAGAAGGTTGAGATCGGGTTGCCCTGTCCAGATGCAAGGCCTCTGTTCGCGGATTCTGTGTGATTGGACATGTTATCAAATATCTGGGACGGCTGGAAACCTGGAAATGGCGCGGCAGATGTAGTATTCGTTCTACGATTTTCTAGTTCATACTCGAACTTCCGGCAAAATCGTCGATACATCTTACGCACCCTGTTCTTGGAGTAATGTCCACGAGATTGTCTTGTTGGCCGTTCGAGTGAATGTTGTAAGAGTGTGATACGTTTCATCAATCTGTGAACGTGTGTTGCGCATTGAGCGAGCTCTTCGGCTGTCAAGAGTTCGTCTTCATCCTCAGTCAACGTGTTATCGCTATCGGTAGTATGTGAGTCGTCTGATATATATCCTGCTGTTGAGATAGATGTCGTGCCCCAAGTATGGTTCCTCGGCACGGACATGGATTGGCTCCGCGCGGGCGTGTTCATCAGGAAGTCGATAGTTGGGACGCGCGATGGAGCATTCGAATCATCTGATAGCGGGGCTTGATTGAGCTTGCTTTCCAAAGCTTGAAGTGCTTTGTGAGAATCATATTCCTGCTGATGAAGTTCGCGAATCTTCTGGCGTTCCTGGTCAAGAGTACTACTCTCCATTTCGCCTCTGGCTTCTTCATTCGCCAGGTGCAGAATGTGGAGCATCAGCAAAAGTGAATCCTTGATGCTCTCGAGTCGTCGTTTGCATAGTTCCACCCGCTCTTGCTTGTTCGTCCAAACCAGTCTTCCTAGCATATCTGTACTTCTTTCGCATTCTTTCCCCTCATCTCTCCTTTCGTCAACCAGCTGCTGAATTTCACCGAAGATAGCTTTGCATCGCGTGGTGAGACCATGGACATCCTGCGCCTTTCCAGAGAGGACAGTTTGCCGATCTCCGGCTTCGTTTTGAAACAGACTGCCGATGCTTCCGAGAACATTTGCTGTGACTTTGAGGTCTTTGGCAATACCCGCAATGTCTGAGTCCGCACGATTTGCCAAAGCCCCACCGTCCTCGAGGGCGGTGCTCAACGCGATGCCTGTGTTCGATATGTGAACGATGCTCGCTCCGAGCCGAAGAGACTCAGCCATCGCACGGGAGTCGGTTAAGAGTGCCAAGGAGGGTGAGAGGTCATGTGAGATGTGAGGAAAGGTTTCCCGAGGTCGAATGTGCGGCCGGTGCTGACACGGAGGGAAGAAGCGGATTCCGCACGCTAGTAGAGTCCCGTCTTGCGATACAAATCAGGAATGATGCGGTTGAGGAGCGACATTAAATTGAGAAAGCGAGGCATCCGATGTGGTTGACGAAGTTAGCGTCTGAAGGGTCGCCGGAGGGGCGAACTATGACAAGACAACGGGGCTTAGCGGCGGCGTACGACAACAACGTTGATTGATGTGGCGCATGCCTGTCCTCTGTAGAACAAGGCAATGGGTGCGTGTCGATGATAAGGTAGCCTTGAATACTGCGAGCTGGCAGGCGCAGGTTGTGTCCTAATGGACCTGCGATGAAAGACGGACGGTTGGGAAGCTAGGTTAGGTAGCGAACGGCCCCTCGCCCCCACCAGGGCAACCGTGGCACGTGACAATTTCTATTTATCCCACATGCAGGTGCCAATAATAATAGCCGGCCTTCCGAGCGAGCAAAACCACCAATGACGTTGGAATATGGCGTCGCATCGTATAAACCCCACTATAATTGCTGATGAAGTATGCCACCCAGCTCCAAAAGGGCCGCAGCTCGTCGGTGGAAGTCTCGGAACCGATTGTAGGGAGCTATCCCAGGCTCGATATTCTCAGCAGCGCCTTCTCCAATATTGTCGGCTTCACCGAGGTTGTTCTCCTTTTTATGGCCTGAAACTACACCTTGTCAAACCGCCTAAATTTATACTGTATCACGATTGTGGTGGTAAATAGAAGTGCCGAGGTCTGCCGACATCCAGCTCAGCGCTGCCCTATCCATGACTCTGGGAACAGTGCTTGACATCTACAGGTGTACGACGAGAATACTTTGGACCAGCTCTCGCGGAAAAGATAAACTCGGGAAAGAAGCCACATTAGGGGGATATAAGGGACTGAATCACCCGGAGATGAGTTGTGCGCACTGGTTTGTTGGCGTTGTTTCCCGAGATTTTGCTGCTATCGCGGGGGACCAGGAACGGGAAAGGACCATGGGAGACTGAAAGAGCATGAGAAAGCCAGCCTCTCGTGGAGCAGAAACGCGGGATGAAATAAAAGTTTCATCACTATGCTGTAAAACTTCTCCATTGAAAGGGCTTACAGCGCCTAGTGCTTCACTCGGAAGCGGAGCTCTTACCATGGTACTCCCTCGAGAGTGAGGTCAGGCAGCTGCGAGTACATACTCTTGCTTCGAATTTTTCACATGCGCAGGTATACACGTCACAAATCTGCGAAAACATACCAGTTGTCAACTTGACGTCATGTCTCGCCAACTTTAGTAGATAAAGCGAAAGAAAACGCAGGATCATATCTGAGGTGCTTCTCTAACTCGCTCTATTTATTCATTCAACACAATATGCCTTCAAAAGACCATCCCAAGAATTCCGAAAAACACGAGAACGCCCAAAACAACAAAGTCGAGAGCATCAAGGCCATTCCAAATGGTGCAGAGGAAGCTGTCGTCAGCTCGATACGCTCAGTGCCAGTGACGGAGCAGAGGAAACCGTTCTACAACAATGACAACTACGACAACGATCTTCACCATGCAGGTATGTCATCGTTAACCCTGTCTTCCTTGTAACTCCTATTGATCTATTCAGGCACCGCTCGAGCCAATATCGCCCCCTCAACCTCCCATCCAAACGGCACAACTGAAAACAACTGGTCAACCGAGCATTCACATCAAACAGCCCTCCAACAACACTGTGATTTCTTCGACACCGATCACGACGGCATAATTTGGCCCCGGGACACCTTTACTGGCTTCTACAGGCTCGGATTCGGAATCATCCTTTCACTACTCGCCGTCTTCATCATTCACGCCAATTTCTCCTACCCCACACTACCAGGCTGGCTCCCTGACCCATTCTTCCGTCTCCACGTGGCGAATATTCACAAGGACAAACACGGCAGCGATAGCGGAACCTACGACCATGAAGGACGATTCGTGCCGCAGAAATTCGAGGACATGTTCAGCAAGTATGGAAAAGGGAAGGACTACGTGACAATCTGGGATGTAATGGACTTGATGAAAGGGCAGAGATGCATCGCGGATCCGATCGGATGGGGAGGAGCCATGTTCGAGTGGTTAGCGACTTATATCATGTTGTGGCCTGAGGATGGAAAGATGAGGAAGGAAGACATTCGAGGCATCTATGACGGCAGCATCTTCTACAAAATTGCCGAACAGAGGGAAAATCAGAAGTAGGAAAGATTAGAAATCAGGTAGACTAATAGACTGTCTCATCATGTTCAGAGAGCGTATTCGGAATCTCAACTCATCGGGATGTATTTCCGGTATTCCGAGGCTTGGTTTCCGATTCCGAAAACGCGCTAATGAACGTCCAACAAAATATTCCACCACGCCCACGCTTCATACCCCTTTACCCACATCACGTCCCGCACTTCCTTGTTTTGCTCATTAGAAGTGTCGATGCTCGCTTCGATATTCAATTCCCATTGGTGATCGTACTCTCTGCTGACGTCGCCCATTGTGGCGGTTGTCCACCTCGAACCGCAGACCCCCGAAATCCCTGTGCAACGCCCCCTCACTGGCTCAGGAGAAGCGCGATATAGACTGAAAATAGGGGATGGCGCGTTCGAAGCGGAAGCAGGTACAAGCTGGTGACGGTTGGACCGTTGTGGCGGGGTCGGGCAGCGCGAAGGAGAGTGGCGAAACCCAGCATCTACGCCACGCGAGACCAACCGAGGTAGTAAACGGGCTGACTGTAGACAAGCTTGCGGAAGAATTCAGAGGCATGGATACACGCTGGAGAGCCACATCTTGTGCGCAGACTTTGGAGAAGATGCTCGGTTTGAGAGATTGGAATGTGAAGGAGGCGGCTTGCATAGGCATTGGGAGCTTGAGTCTGGACTGGGCTCATCGGTATAGGTCGCTGTGGCAGCTTGTACTGTTCATGGCTGTGGTCAAAACATGTGAGTCTCAATCTTTCCCAAATGGTCTTCGTAACTAACATACCACAAGTACAAGGTGATAGTCCAGACATCATCCTCTACGCCCAAGAGCCCGCCTTCACGACTCTCGACATTTCCTTCCTCGCCACGCTTTCCATAACCGTCCTCTCCACTTCTATTGAAACCCACATCTCTCCCTCCGCGTTCGTGTACGCTCCCTTCGTAGACTGGTACATCCTCCTCCCACTCTTCCTGAAAGGTCGGGATCCACAACTATACATTGGCAACGATGTACTGGACAACTACCGCACTTTTGCAAATACACAAGAAAAGAAACTGGTGCTTCCTGAGTGCAATCTGCTCGGCAAGAAGTTCGCGGATGCGCGAGAACGAAGACGGGTCCCGGACTTTGATTTGCATAGCAACGCGCTGAATGGGCTGATGATATACTGGAAAGAAGAAGAGGATGATTGAGATACGCAGTACGTCCATTTGTACCAACATGGGTGTCAGTTGCGTCAAGAGCGTATGTGTGTCTCGATACCCTCACCTCACTTGTTCGGCGCATACGCCAGCGGCTTAGGGTCTCTTGTAGATGCAGAAGGCCAATAAGCATATGCACATTGCATATACTTCTTCCAGTCTGTAAACAAGGCCGGAAAGTATGGAGCATGGACTTTGCGGTAATACCCGCACGTCATCACCAATCACCCAATAATTTGAGCTTTGGGCCAAATACGGGGTCAGTCCATGTTCAAGACAACGTCACTTTTTATGAATTTTGTAACTAAATGGTCATCACTATGAAGGAGTGGTGGATGATCTCGGACAAGTGACGATGTTAGGACATACATAGGTAAGTCCCACAGGGCTGGAAAAAGAAAGAGCAGGAAGGAGCGAAAGAACCAGAACCTTTGGACCGCCTACCATCCCTCGCCTGACTACCTCAAACGACCACTCAGCCGTCGTATGCGCGGATTGACTCTTCCAAACTATCATCTAGCTTCTTCTTTTCTTGTTTTGCACACTCGCTCCAGGTTGGGACGAGGCCTATGAGTTTCGCTGCCAGAGTGTCCACGACCCTCTCCACAGCACGCAACGCAAGTGCAATGCTAGCTCCAATGAAGCCGTTCGGAGCGCGCTCGGATAGCTCAACACCGGTCTCTGCAGAAACCTCCCGCTTGATCGGGCTGCCTTCAAGAAGCCCAGAACGGCCAATGAGAATGTTCAAGAGAGCCTGGTGGATCCTCGTGAACTCGACGAGAGCAATGACGACGGTGTCAGAGTCGCACCCTGGGGGGAGAGGTGGGAGAAATGCGATGCGTGGCAACGAAGTTGCTAAGAAGTTCGCAATCCTGTTTAGGCCTTTGGCGACGTCGTCAATTGGGCCGGCCATTTGTATCTCTAGGCCGTCTTCATCGCGCTTCAAGTCAGGCTTTTCGCCGACTTTCTTTGCTGGGTTCTGGAGGTTCTGCGAGATCAGGGAAACTTGATTGATGACATCGATGATGAGCGTGGCACCCTTGACGAGCTTACCGGAGCAGCCTTTTTCGGGGCATGCATTCTGGCTAGGCGTTGGCCCACCCTCAGTTGCAGTCGCGGTTCCGGTCGCAGTCGCACTCGCTGTGTTTTCCGTGTTTGGGAATTCAGCACACGTTCCAGGGAGAGGGATGCCGATGACAACCTCCGTCGCATTGGATTCCTTGTCGATGTATGTGGTTGAAGTTGGTTCAGCTACCATGTTGGAAGGCCAAGTCAGTACACAGTTCACTTGAGGTTCGATTGCGAGCACTCACCTTGCGGGACGAAGTAGAGAGTCACGGTTCCCTCTTGGAAAGTTCCTGTTGGTTCGCCCACAATCGCAAATGCATCAACTGTTCCGCAAGAGGAAACGGTGGTTGTATAACCCTGTTGCCCCGAAGGAATAGGGACATAAAACGTTCGACTCGCTGGAACTGAAGCCAACTCAGCTCGAGGGAAGACTTTGGCGGTGACCGCCGAAGCCAGAAGCAACGAGATGGCAAGAGGGGACATGGTACGTGACAACTGAAGGGTGTGAGGAACTGCCTGATGGACCTTGGATGGAGTTCTTATCCGGCAGGACGCCTGATATTTATACCCTAGAAGTTGGATTTTTGAAGTCCGTGATCATTCGGACAATGCCCCAGAATCGAACTATCGAAATTCCGTTATCTCGTCAGTGTCACAACCTAGTTGAGTCTTTTGACCAGCGAAACGGGACGGAATCGGTCTCGATCAGGAAGCCCAGTCCCATATTATTAGTACGACGATTTCTCTCATCGAATCGTCCGCGTCGCGGTGCTGTGCATAAGTGCAATTTAGTTTCTTCAATGTTGAGGTTACGCGGTACCCGTCACGGGAACTAACGATTAGTAACGATCTTCGTGTGTTCGGGGTTACGTTTCTCCAAAACACGAGCCATGATATTGATATGCTCACTCAAGAAGTATCCCCTCAACAGTCCTCATTGCGTACAAATGCGTCGCACCAAGATACCGACAATGTTCGGACCGTAACATTGGAAGCCAGGCCCGACTCACCGCCAACCTTGCGGATGCTCGAGATACCCGAAACCATGGATCAAAGTCACACTGCATCTTTATGCCAGTGCACCGCACTTCAAGCTCGGCCGGGGTTCTGTATATTTGGTCAGATCATGTTTCTGAATACAGACGCGTGGCGTTTATCCGCAACGTTGTTGGGCTTCACCATTTTGACAATGTTACGGTCAACGCGATCAAAAACTCTGCTCAGGTTGACCGATTAGACGTACAATTAAGTGGTCGTTGTCGTCATCGGTTGGTTGTCTATTCCTCAACTAGATTGCGTGCAAGTAAGCCTAGTCATGGAATCGCTGCATCGGCTTTGCGGTTGCCTGAACTGAAGAGCTCAATGATCCAATAAACATATATTATTGAGACGGCATCTAGGGTACGCAGTGGAAGATTCAATGGAGCAAGATAGTCTAGCTAACATTTGCACCACACGCCTTCGGAAGTATCCCCCGCATTGCCTAGCCATAGTCGGCAGACTATGAGACGAACACATACTACATCGCGTTGATCACAAACATGCGTCCAGATCACAATATGAACAAATTCGACAATCAACCACAATCCTCATCGGGTCAGAGACAAGAAGACCACTTTCATTTTCGGAGTGCAACGATGCAACAATGAACGATCACCTGTGCAAAATTCCACCCAAACGCCTCGCTGCACAAACATCACACACGTGCAGTAGTGAGTAGTCTATGGTACAGCCTCTACTTGATCATATCCATTTAGTAGTCCCAGATCATGTTTTCAACGCATCATCTCCTTACTTCCTCGGACACCTACCCCTCTACCGTCTATTCAATTTCACAACATGTTGTCCGCCGTTCGCCACCTGTGCACTCCACAGATCCTCTTTTGGACCGCGCAACACTCTTTCAGGCGGCCTGCATACCATCGCGCGGGTATCCTCTACCGAACCCAAAGATTGCATACGCACAGATCTAATACCGAAGAGCCGAGACGTATTGCCATCATCGGAGGTGGTATTACAGGCCTAACTACTGCATACTATTCGGCGAAACAATACCCCAGCGCCCAACTCACGCTGTTCGAGTCCAAGAAGGAGTTTGGTGGAGTGATAGAGTCCCGCGCCATTCATCTCAAGGACGGAACGACCGCACTTTGCCAGCTCGGACCCAAGACGTTGAGAGCCAACGCACCTCGTGCCATAGTGATGGTCGATCTAGTATGACTGCCTTTTACTTATAGTAACCTCTGCTCACTCATCCATAGATCACGCAGCTGGGTCTCCAGAAGGACCTCATAGTGGTGAGCAAAAACGACCCGGTTGCGTCAAACCGTTACATCTATTATACCAATCGCTTGGTCCGTCTCCCAGTGGCAAACATGGTCAAATCGGTAGCACATGTACCTGCCCCTGAACGGTTTGGACTCCGTCGGCTCTGGACCCTCATGAGGATGCTCTTGACAGAGCCCCTCTTCAGCGGCCTGCTGACTGGACTCCTTCGAGGCATCTTCACGAAGAGACCAGAGTATGTGGTTGATGATGACTCTGCCTATAATTTACTAAGTAGACGTCTTGGTAAGAAAGTCACAAATAACTTTTTCTCAGCGGTATATCATGGACTGTACGCCGGAGATATGTGCGACCTGAGCGCACGTGCTCTATGCCCTGGCTTATGGTCGACGGAAAGCGTGCTCAACGGTCCAATATGGAGACTACTCTGGCTTTTCTTTCGCGGTAAAGGGTTTCCCGTTGAGAAATGGAAGGCAGAGGAGATCGCATGGTTAGATGAGGTTAGAAATGGTGAGGCCGGCGAGCTTGAAAAGACCGCTTTGAAAGACGGAGCAGTTTTCAACTTCGACGGTGGTGTTACTAGGTTGACCGATCGCCTGGAGGAAGTCTTACAGAATGTGGGTAACGTGCGAATGATCAAGCAGGCTTCTATCGATAGCATCGCCTACAAAAATAAAGAGGTCTGCCTCAGCGTAAGTCTATTCCCACTCATGGCACTCCACTTCCAGGTGAGAAATCTCTCCAAACACCTGCCCTGCTCCTCTATGCATCACCGCCTCGTTCTCGATTAACGTCGACCTCCAGGTCAATGGCTCCACCACCTCCTACCAACCCTTCACACACATAATCAGCACAACCTCCCTCCCCCAAACCCTCAAACTCCTCGAAGTCGGACACCCCTCCCTCACCTACGCCAAACCCACAATCTCTCACGTCCCCATGATGACAGTGTGCTTCGTCTACTCAACCCCCAACCTAAACCGTCCCCACCGCGGCTTCGGCTATCTCCTCTCCTCCTCGCTATCACCATCCCAGAACCCCGAGAATGCTCTAGGCGTAGTCTTCGACTCCGATGCTATTCCAAACCAAGACACATTCACTGGAACCAAGATCAGCGTCATTCTCGGCGGGCACTTTTGGGCAAGCCGTCCTTTTCTTCCGAGCAAGGAAGATGGTGTCGCTATGGCGAAGGCGCTGTTGAAAAGGCAGCTTGGTATCGAGGAAGAGCCGGTAGCGGTTGTGGTGGGATTGGAGAGGCAGGCTTTACCGCAGTATCGTGTTGGGCATTATGGGATGTTGAGGGAGGTTCATGGCGTGCTTGGGACTTTTGAGGGGAGGGTGAGGGTTGCGGGGAATTGCTATGATGGGATTGGGGTGCATGATTGTTTGTTTAGTGCAAGGAGGGTCGTTGAGGGGTTGGGGGTGGGTGGACGGACGGGGTTGGAGTGGTGTTGTTAAGAGGGTGTTGTGTATGAGGACTTGGGAGAGCGAACGGTTTATGTATGAGTGGTTGGGGAAGTTGGGGGATCACTTTTCATTTATGATGTTGAGATACCCCTACTCGTGTCTCCATCGTCGTCGCTTCCGCAACTTTTCCGCTCCTTCCTCCTTTGCCAGTGACGCACAGCGGAATTACGTCACGCCGAGTTAGTGGCCAAAATCTATCTTTTGCTTCCCGGCACATTATTCCTCACACCCTCCGGGTCATCTCTCGCAAGATGTCGTCGCCGCTACCGCCGTCGCTGCAGCGCACCGACGCACCTTGGAGCAATCGAACGCCCGTCCCAGGCAATATACTCAAGCAGCTCGACCAATCTCTAGCCAGTAAGTATCACCCACTGCGAACATATGCAACGGAGCTAACCTGTCCAAGATGACGTGCCCGTTCTGCGAGCTATCATCAGCAAACTCGAGACCGAAGTCGCGCAATGCCGAAAGCGTGAGCAAGCCATCCGGGACGTGTTCATCCAGAATCAGGAGAAAGAGCAAGAGCTTTCCAAGTGGCAACGTAGCTATGAGAAGCAGGCGGTGGATCTCAAGCAAGCTGAGGTGCGATTGGGTATCGAGAGGCGGAAACTGAATCGCGAGAAGGCTGTGCTGAGGATTCGTGATAAGGAGCAACAGAAGATGTTGGATTCAAACCAGGCGAAAAAGGAGGGAGTGGGTCTCAAGGCCAACCACCAGAACACTAAAGTCAACATAATCGACAATCGTGTCTTCCACGAGTACCCCTATACGCATATCTTCGAAGCTGGAAGGACCGAACAGAATTTTATGATAGACCACAATCACAACACCAAGGACTTCAAAAAACACAAGCTTCC
Source organism: Byssothecium circinans (assembly GCA_010015675.1). Classification (NCBI taxonomy): domain Eukaryota; kingdom Fungi; phylum Ascomycota; class Dothideomycetes; order Pleosporales; family Massarinaceae; genus Byssothecium; species Byssothecium circinans. The sequence continues at coordinate 862,611 of ML976988.1, forward strand.
GTCATTGGATGTTGCACACCACAGCGTCCTAGAATTATTGAGAAGGCATGAGTACTATCGAGGCTGGCTTGACTGTGTTAAGGCTACCGAGAAAGCGGAATTCGTGGACAACTGCTACCTTCCTGCCTCACGACTTCCGGACGTAAATGATGAGATGAGTCTCATGTGCGCCGGTGCCAACGTCGGTGCAAATTTCGCATGGTCAGCATTATGCAAGTCACGCAACAAGCCAGAATGGAACATTAGCCTTGACAGCAGAGAATGGAAAATTTCAGATCTGAGGCAAGAAAACGTGGATGCAGGCAAGAAGAGCGCGTTTTGGATTGGCGTTGAACGAGGAAGGCTGCGGGCCGAGAAGCGTTTTAGGGAGCGGGTCAACGAGGAGGCGGTGGGTCCAGAATGGGATGGATATGGTCCAATGACGATGACCCAGCTGGGCAGGCATCACACCGACGACTACAGGGGCGAATTTCCTACGCTTCTTGAGGCGAACCCATCGACTGTTGGAACTTCCAAGTGGGAACTGAGGTTTGGAAGAGACGACACGACGAATGCGTCATAGATTGACATGCTTAGCTACCTTCATAGTTAAGTTCTTTAAGCTAGAAGAAACCCAGACACGCAGCTTAAAATTCCTGACTATTACTCACTTCTCTAAACCTATCCCAATGGTCCTCATCTGCACCGCCTTGATAACATGCCTTTCCCTACAAGGTAATGCGTGGGGCACTGTGCAAGCCGGATAAGAGCCAGTACGAACCTGATGAAACTGTTCCTTCCGTGCATGCGATGCAACGAGTTGATGTAAAAAACTATCTCACCATTGAAGCAATTAGAACTTTTGTATCCTAATGGAGTGCCATAAATACAACCCGCCGTGTAATATGAAATGCTGTCCAAGCTATAATGGCAGCCATGTCCGGAACAAAGCTCAGAGCACCCATCAGCGGAGCTTGAATTTGGATGAGGATTGAGAAAAAAAGGCGGTGACGCTACTTAATCACTGCAGGTACTGCAGTATAGACAGATTTTGGTGTGGAAACGTAAAGGATATTAATACTACGTTGTATAATTTGTCTGCTAGATATCACTATATCTGGAGTTCCAGCCATCGCGAGTTAAAGAACTTGGATAGAGGGCTCACAAGGGCCAAGTTTGTAGCAGGTATTGCTAATATCTAGCTTCACACGAGTCTACATAGTGCTGTGTTTCAATCACGTGATCAATCAACATCGCACACTGCGTATAATTTTATTTCTTTCACTATCTTCCTTATTCATCTATACTCTCATATACCATGGCTTCCTCTTTTAATAAAAAAACGAGAATCCCTTAGCTACTATTATCCTTTATCCTCAGAACAGCCCTGGAGCTGCTTTAAGAATGTGCGTCCCATTCCTCCAGTGACCGAAGAAAAATCCTAGGAGTTTTAGCGGAGATATAACTAACTATAGTATTAAATAGAAAATTTATCATCTCAAAACTATAGATCTTGGTACAGCATTCTTAGTGCTGCAGCCTCTGCGGACGTGACTGCATAAAATCAAGTTCAGCTGGAACTGTGCCGCAGAGATGATGTGAGGCGTACCGAGGAAGCACACGCTGTGCTATACAAAGCAAGCAGGCTGTTCAAAACAATTTTATCTGACCTCATCTGCCCATCCTACATCTGGATTCTTCACTCAAATATCACAATCACTTTCTCTTATCACCATACTTCAAATGCCTGAGCAAACCCTTCTACGAAATACACCCGTCCATCGTCAATCTGATTTATCATCATTTGTCAACAATCTCCTGAACCAATGTTCCAGCCCAAAAATGGCATACAATGTGTACCGGGTCGAGTACAGGCTCGGCCTACAAGATCCTCTGATGGGGCCTGAACCGCGCGCCCACAACGCGCTCTTCGTGGAAACAGAACAGAATGGAGACGGCCGCATCCTTCAAGTCAGCGGTACCATCACACAGCCCGGTGGCATGTATTTCGAAGAAGACGAGGAAATTAAGCCAGAAAACTCCGAGACGTATCTTCGCAAACATTACTTGGGCCAGATCAAAGCAGCGCAGTACGGAAGTGTCGTTCATTTGCTACGGTCGATACCCGCACCACCTCTTCAACGGGACTTTGATCCTAATACAAAGAGTTGGGTACCTTGCAAGCCAGATAAGAGTCGGTACGGACCCGGTGAAGATGTACCCCCGTACATAAAATGCACCGAGTGGACCTTGCAGAAAGCCATACCAACACTGCAGCAATCGGGATTTCTGTATCCTAACGGAGTGCCACAAAGCCAACCCCCCGTCCAAGCTACAGAGGAAGCTGCGCCCCAAACATAAGTTCAGAGCACCCATCAGCAGCCTAGTGCTTGGACTTTGGATGAGACTCGACAGAAATACTATTACTGCGACTATACCATGGTACTACCCGGAAGTTTTTTTGTCAGGACGGATGGAAAGAGGAAGTCGCAAACTATTCTCGGAAAGATGAGGACCGCGGAGTAATTATTCTGCGGCTGTTTAACATCCTTTGAATGCCATCCAGTTCCTTATAAAGTTTCTAACTGAAGAGATATATGTGTCTACGTCCCTGTAATGCACACAAATGAGCACAGTTCGAAGAAGCTACCTACGAGGTGGTTGTGAAGAAGCTTCTATCGCCATTGACAGGATGAGTCTCGCAATGGAAACCAGCGACTGTTGGACTGCAGGCAATGTATCGTGACTCTATCTCTTCCTGTCGTGAAATCATGCCCGACACGTTTCCCACTGACAGGAACATACTTACAGTAAGCCTTCCTATGTACGTCGCGAGCTTTTTTGCTCCTTCCTTGACTAGACTTGACGCACACCGGAAAATATTTGCGCCGGTGTTTTTGTTTGTTTGTGGACAAACTAGCAGCGACTTCACTGCGCCTGCAGACCCTGACACATCGCACCTGTACTCAGCAAGATGCCGCCTGAGGACGACAAAGCAATGGCGCCATGGTGCAAGCGTGCGGCCATAGACACACCCTCAACTTCCTCCGCTTCCTCCAATGAGGCCATCGACGGCTCGCTCGGTAAGGATTCCTTGCGCAGCAGCGCAGCGACCTGGGAACTAACGCAGCATAGAGAGCATAATTGAGCGGCTCAAGGAACAGCAAATCGAGAGTCAGCGCATGAAACGGCGGCTTGCGGAAATGGAGAACGAGCTGCTGCAGAACCGGTTGCGTGAGGATGCGGTTCAAGCTGTCTTCGTGCGGCTGTATGAGAAAGAGAAGGAGCTCGTGCTGAAGGAGCAAAAGCTTGATGTCAGGGAAGTTCATCTGAAGGCCGAGGATGAGAGGCTCAAAATCAAGAACAATCACCTCAAGGAGCGAGACAGTCACGTTGACGCGTACGTCGCTGATCAGGGACGACTCTCCATCTTTCAGAAGGGCACAACTATGCATTCGACCGCAAAGACGAAGGAAAACGATGTTACAGAAGAACCCATAGCTACGAGTGGCTTGATCCCCGGCTATCACTTCGCCCTCAGCAGTGGGACTCGCAACTTTCTCGAATCGGAAAACTACTCACACTTCGAACAATACCACACAAGTCCGTTCTCCACTGAGATGATGAAAGAGACTAGGATGCAGCTCCTGAGGCGATATGACTATCACAAAGGATGGCTGGACTCCGAGAGAGCTCACGAGCTTCAAGCGGCCCGCATTAGAGGCCATGTGACAGCTGGAGAAGTGAGCTACCTTGATGACCACCATGATACTAGGAGCCCCTTTAATGCTGGTCGCAATGCAGCTCTTTTTTTCACTTGGTCTGCTCTATGTTCAGCTCACAATGTTCAAGAGCAGGATGTCCGTCTCGACGGCAGGGCTTGGGCCCGTACTGACCTTGAACCCGTCATGGAGCCGCGCCCGGGTACCTTTTGGTCCTACTTTTACTGAGCGAAGTCAGAGATGACCGACTTCTTTATGGAGGGGTTTGAGACTGGCGTTTGGGTTCCCGAGATACAAAAGGACAGTGAGTGATCGGATATGGATAGAACACTGGAGACGCACCAAAGGGTTCGAAATAAGCCAACCGGCGTGGCTTTGATCTCGAAGCCCTCAAGGTTTTTGAGCGCAAAGAGATGGATCCTGGTGGTAAGAATGATCCCTTAGGTGCCAGTAGTCACCTTCTAAATGGGCAATGGCCGGCAGAATACCTTCTTCACTCAATGAGATTCAAATTTCACATGCTCCATTCCCTACACTCTCCGCTGTCTTATCCCATTCGTTCATTTTGACCATGAACTCATCCCACTCGTCCTCCCTCCTCAACCTGACTTCCGTGATACATACACTCATATGTAAGCCGGACATAGCATGCCCAATACGTTAAGAGTTCTCAGGAAGCCATCGCCATAACATAGCAAAATATGGCACAACAACGCGGTCTATGGGCAGTTGAAAACCGAGCAGGTATAGTCAGTATGGCAACGCATTTCATGACGATGACATGATTTCTGTCCATTCGGAATACCTATGTTATAAAATATACTATCTCGATCCCGCATTTGCTGGTATTCCCAGTCTATTTCTTAACAACAACAACCCACTGACTAGCCATCAACTGCACCTCATCCCCCACAATCTTCACCCCCTTCTCCTCACCCAACCCCTTCAACACACTAACCATCATATCAACCTCCTCCTCCCACCTCCCCTCATCCTCAGGAAACCACCCCGCAATCCCCGCCAAATACGCCCAGCTCTTCTCACACCACTTCCTAAACCCCTCGTCGCCACCTCCAATCTTAACCCAAGCCTCATGCCTCTCCACCTTCATCGCCTCCTTCGCGAACCCCGCCTCAGTGAGCACGTTCTGCAGCTGCTGGCCATCGGACCAGTTGATCGTGGGAGCAGGGAAGGGGTGCTCCGAGCGGAACTTCTTGTGCACGGCGAATATGGCGGGTTGCCATGTGACGTGCTGCCAGCAGTTCACTATCGCTGTACCGCCAGGCTTGAGCGTACGATGGATCTGCTTCGCACCGTCTAGCCCTGCGTTCTTGAAGAAGAAGATACCGATGTTCGTGACCGAGAGGTCGAAGAAATCGTCGGCAAAGTTCAGCTCCTCGCTCCGCTGGTTGGACACGTCAATGTTCCAGGAGTTCTTCTGGACGTCTTCGGAGAGCTTGTCGAGGAAGGGCTGGTCGATGTCTGCGGCGTAGATTTTGACGTCTTTGGGGGAGGAGGAGAGGATGGCGCGGGAGACGGTGCCCGAGCCGCAGGCGTTGTCGTGGATGATGCTTCCTGCGGCGATGGGGGGGATGAGGGTGAGGTTGTGTTGGGCGAATTGCGCGGTTACTTCTCCGCCTGAGGTCTCGTAGGTGGCTACCTTTGCGGGGCCGGTGATGAGGGCACGGGCTTGTTTGGGGATGTTGGAGTTGCTGATGTTCATGGTTGCTGTGAATGGTTGGGATATCGATGTATTCTGCGAAGGGTTGCTTTAGATTTTGGTTGATGAAGTGGGTTTTGAGCCTGTGTTGTATGGTTCAATGGAAAGTGGCACAGTTGTCAGTGGCACGGCAGTCTTTTATACGAGCAGTAGCCAACTTTCACCATACAGTAACCCGCAGTTAGTCTTTCTGCATCCATTACACTTACGTCTTGTTCGTCAACTAGTCTCACCAACTAACGCTATACTGCAGGTGCGTTTGCCCAAAAGCACACCCTTGTCTCCACAAAGTACCGATGTCCATGTCGGAGACGGTGGCTGAGAGGCACGGCTCGTTGGATGTCCGTGAGTGGCTGGACTCCGCACCGATCTCGGATTTGGGGGCTGAGAACGAAGTCCGAATCGGTCTCCGATATATCCGGCCGCCACCATGAAACTGTTAAGGATGCTTCTGCCTGCAGAACTAATTCACTATTCTATAGTACTCTTCTTAAAATACCATAAGAATTGCTGAACTTGTAATTCATAAAGAATTAAAGCCCATGCTTTCAAACCGTTGATAAGATAACTCCAGCCTTATCCCACCGTGTTGACACAACCTTGGAATTCCATGGGAAACCGATTTTAACATTCCTAGCATCATTAATTCTGTACAAAGATTCAGGGTCCCATTTCGAAATCCTCTATTTTGATATGTCGTAGATGCTACATGAATCAGATTATCCACAACGACAACAAAAACCAACGCACAAACATAATGCAATCCGATCAACTCATCAGCCCTTGAACCTGCTCACTGCTCAAATTTGCCTGCCTACCCTTCATGACTGGCCTCTTCGCACTCCCAGCAGCAGGTGCAGCCTTCCTCGCCGTTGACGCTGCACTCACACTCCTCTTCATTGGTGCGGGTCTAGCTGCTGCCGCACTACCAGCCTTCTGGCTCTCAATAGCCGCCTCGGCCTCAATGTTCTTCACCGCTCTCGAGATAGCCATGCTATACCCACCAATCCACTCTCCCCAGCCCTTGCTGGTCTTCTCAGTGCTGACCTCCATACTCGGAGGCGATGTCTTCCTTACAGCCGCCTTGGGCCGCGCAGTGGAGGCGGCAGGGGGTGTGGGACCACGGGCGGCTTGTGAGGCACGGCGTTGTTCGAGGAACGACTTTGCGACATTCTGTGCTGCCGAGACACCTGATTGTATCTTCTGGACGTCTTTCATATCAAGGGTAGCGGGTAGAGGGATGCGGTAGCTTCCGCTGAGCGTGACCTGCCGATCACCCATTACGACTGTCTCACTACCATCTCGTGGAACTTCCTCAATGTGATCGCTTTCCGCAGATGTCGAGCGCTTGGTACGTGGACGGGTGCGGGGTTGGTAGATTTCAAGGTCTTTCCGAGCTGTTTCCAGCTCGTCTTCGAGACGCACGAGTTCCTCGTCCGCGTCCTCTTCATCTTCGACGCGTTCGACCGTGGAGGAAAGCGTGGGTACTTGGGTAGCTGAGGAGCCTTTACGGCCTTTACCACGACGACGTGGTGAGCGTCCAGTGCGAGCTTCCGCAGAGGCATACAGCTCTTCGACTTTTGATTCCAGGCCACGGACGCGAGACTTGAGCGCTTCAAGTTCTATCTCAGCGGGTGAAGCAGTAGTAGCTGTAGAAGTAGTTGCAGCAGTGGCATTTTCAGGAGTTGGCTCCTTATTCAATTTTCTCGGCCGTCTCCTTGGGCGATTTGGTCCGGTTGTAGAACTTGCAGCGGGTGTTGTCGTTAAAGGCTTTTGGGTCGCAGCTACAGTAGGAGCTGGCGGTGTCTTGTTTTTTGCTTCTAACACAATGCCTCCCGCTGATCCTGCTCGTCCAGCAGTACTCTGCTCAGCTGGGATTGCAGCTTTCCTCGATCTCGCCTGTTTGGGCTGTGACGTAGGCGGGTTGGGGCCGGGAGATTGGGATTTAGTGGTGGGCATCTTCGTAATTCTATTAAAGACCTTACATGGAACAACAATCTGAGCGGAAGGAAGAGAACAAGGAAGAGAAGGAAGTATTCAATGGCGTATTGTGACACTTTGAAGCAAGCTATCAAAAGTTGGCCGAAGGAGCCTGACGTATGGGGGCGTCGCCAGGGTCTGAACACTAAACCCAATTAAGACGCGATCTTCACACCACGCTGATCACGAACGTGGAGACTGTCTGTCACTCTGACCCCACCGTTCCCAGTTCCAGAGTTCTCTCTCGGTCTATGCTGGAGATGGATCTTAGACAAGAATACAAAGTATGTAGAAGCACGTTCGACGCATTCATGCAAGCAAGCGCAGTCCCATATTTTTTTTTTCGCCAAAAGCTTCCCAATCACACGTGTACACGTTGGTTGAGGTAGCTTAGGTACTTCAAAGCATGTACCTACCTCGTAATGGAATGGAATCAATGAGGCGGTCAAAGAAGACTCAGGAATGTAAATATTCAACCCATTCAGCAATCTACGTGAGAACTAGATATATGCCCGAGCACGAAATGTCTATTGCAGAAGCGAACACAAGACACACCAAGTTTGCACCAAATGATCCCCCACCCACGCACCGCTGTCAGCAGATACAGCCCTGCCACCACAACACCAAGCACCGCGAAGAGGAGAATGGTACAAGGATGACAAAGCCGTATTTTCGGATCATGAGGAAATCGAAGAAACATAACTTTTAAAATGAGGGGGAACAGATACAGACTAGCTCGACATGGGAAAGTGGAGATGTATGCCCATGAAGAGAAAGCCCTTTCCTGGCACAGGGCAAGCCAGCCTAGTCAAGCGGAAAATGCTCCCTTGCGAGTCAAGCGAGGTCCAGGCAAGCTGAACGCGACAATATAGGAGGCCGCTGAAAGAGATTGGTGCCCCAAAACACGGGTATACGCACGAGCTCAAGCCAGAGACCAGACGCCACTCGAAGCATCCGACGCTGCGAACATCGTCGAATGCCAGGAGATAGAAGTACAGGCCTAAGACGCGACCGCACGAGATGGCCCGCCGCGACGGTTGCCTCGTGCGTTCTTTACTGGCTTCGTGACAGTACTCCATCCATCGTCTTCCAGCGTCTCGGTAGTGGTGGCAGCTGGTCCCGAAGGCGTGTCCGATTTTCGTCGCCAGGCGCCCTCAGTCTTGGGATTGCGGACAACTTCCTTCGGCTTCACGGCCTTGTCATCGACAATGTCACCGTTTGCAGGTGCGTCGGGTGCATCATCTGCGACGATGTCGCCTTCCTCACCCACGCGCTGCAGAATGTCAAAATTCGAGCGAGCTTTTCCCTCAGAATCCTTCTCTTTTGTGTCTTCTTCGGATGCGACGCGGGGAGCACCTTCTTCTCCGGCAGATTTGCTGGCTGCCTCCTTAGCCTTCTTTTCGTCCCGAGCCTTCTCTTCAGCTTCCTTCTTCTGGCGGAAAGCCAGGGCTTTCTTCTCCTCGATCTCCCTCTCGCGAGCGGCGGTGTCAATGGGCCGTGCAGCACCGAATGGGTTTGCCTTAGAGCTAGTCTCAGAAGTGGATGTCAAGGGACCAGGCTCAGCCTCTGATACGGTTCGCTTTTGGAGGTTCAACCTAGGTCGCTGTGCTGGAGCAGCAGGTTGGGGAGCAGGCGACGAAGGAGTGCTAGCATCGGGGGTGGCGGACGGAGATTTAGTCGCCGCATCTGGACGCATCTTGGTCCTCCACTGGTTGTCCAATTCGGAAGCCCCAGGTGCTCGGTCGACTGGCGGTCGCTCCTGGAACTCGCGACGAGGAGGGCGTGACCCATCGTTGGAGCGGGCCTCACCCCAAGCCGGAGACTGTCGTCGCTCACGCGGGGCCTCAACGTTGCGTAGCCTACCGCCTTCCCTCGGCGGACCAGAAGGAGCAGGAGACAATGGGCCCTTTCGCTCCCAGTTGCCCAAGTCACGCTCCTTGCCGTCACTCGCAAAGGGTGGGGGGCGCCTACGATCTCCTCCACGCTCGCTTCCAGCATCGTCGAACTGGCGGTATCCTCCTCGATCAGACGGGCGACGCTGGTTGGGAAGATCAGGGAGAGGACCCTTTCGAGTCCAATCAGACATGTCCTTGGAGGGGCCATCGGCACGGTCCTTGGCTATACCATGTCAAAGTCTGTTTATTCAACGGTCGTAGATGAACTTACGTGGGTCGGCGACACTAACCCTGACATTTCTGCCCTGGAATTGAGTGCCAGACAGATCGAGCGCCTTTTTCAGGCCGTCTAGACTGCCAAACTCGACATACCCGAAGCCTTTCGGCTTCCTCTCCAGCTTGTCCTCGACAATGCGCACGTTGGTGACCTCACAGTCCGCGAAGAAGTCCTGGATGTCGCCCTCGGTAGCGTCGAAGGATAAGTTGCCCAGATGTGCGGTATACGGAGGCTTCGAAGGAAGGGGGAGCTGCTCGCGGACCGCAAATCCACGGTCGGCTGGCAAAAGTCAGCAATTGCCCAATATTGCAAGTCAATCGCACGCACCGAAGCTACCAGCACGGTCGCCACCGAAACCTCCCCCACCAGCAGAGCTGAAGGTGCGCCTCTCGCCGCCAAAGCCGCCTGCACCTGCGCCGCCGCCACCGCCTACTCTGTTGTCAGTATATGAATGTTGGCGACGCGAGAATTCGTGCAAATTACCTCCGCCTGTAATAAGTTAGCACACGAAGTCGCGCAATATCCCAGGTGGACTCACCTCCGACGGGCATATCCTCCATTTCGTCAGCCCATGATCCGAGTGCTGCTTGGGGTCAGTAAGTCGTCTTGAGCGGAGTAGGTGGCGCATACATTGATCACCCAGAAAGTCCCCAAGGGACATCTTCTGGTTTTTCTTGGCGGGAGCTGTGCGTCACCGTTAGCCATGATGCTCTCAGGACTTGCGTAGTACATGCGAAACAGCGCAGCGCAGCGAGATCGCGGCGGGTGGGTAGGCGGGCAAGCGGCCTCCGCACAAAAGGACTACGGACCCATGATTGCGACTGAGCAGCTAACGCGCTCCGAAGTGCGCGCTTGCTGATGATAGACTGAGAGCTGTTTCTACTCTCAGCGTGTTGTTGTGTAGTTGTAGTTGGTCGTTCGTCGAAGCGTGGTTGTGTGGTCGAGCCCTGAAGGTGACCGAGCCTGAGAGAGAAAAATGGCCCGCAGGCATGAAGTGCGGTTACTTCGCCTTGGATTATGTAATCTCTCCAGGTCAAACGAACCTTTTGTCTCCGCGCTGCCCCAGACTTTGCATCCACTTCTAGACACGTCAACACGCAGCGAACTCTTTTGATCCCTGTTTGCATTCATGAGTGAACGATGACAACACTGCCTGATTCCGAACAGGTCACAAACCCGTTCGATGTGGCACGGCGAGCAGCCTGGATAGGTGCGGGCTCTGGTGAGTATCATGATCTTCAACCTACAAGTCATTTCTGCCTCGGATGCTTTCTGTCCGCATGATAGCTCCGTTCCTGTTTCTTCGAGCCCTTTAGTCTTTTGCCCTCGAAGAGAAATTCAATGCCAAGACATATCACGTGCAACTCTCGAGTCCACGGGTCCATGGCCGCTTCTATCTCAAGGGAGAACGTCATCAAAAGATGAAACATAGAACAAAACTGATTTTCTCCAGCGGTTCCGGGCTTGTTCATCGGCGCAACCTACGGCACCCTCCGAACCAGCACCCCAGTCCTCTTCTCTCTCGCCTCCGGTGCCCAATGGTTCACCATCGGCACCACCTTCTGGAGCATCCGCAGCAGCATTCTCAACAGCGACGGGCTCAGAAACTGGTGGAGAACTACCCGCGGCTTACCTCTCATTCCGCGCCATGACCTTATCCCAACTTCAGAAGACCGGGTCCGCGCCTCCACCATTTCAGGTGCCGTCACGGGAGCCGCTCTAGGGCTACTCTTTCGAGGACCAAGAAACGTGATTCCTGGGACTATCATGTTCTCACTTTTTGGATGGGGTGGTCAGCATGGGTATAATTGGCTGGATGAGAGAAATTCTGTGGCTTGGAGGGAAGATGCGAAGATGAGAGAGGAAGGGAGGGAGAAGGAGAATTTTATGCAGAGGTTGGCGAAGAGCAAGTGGAGCCCTATGAGTGCATTGTCTGATGAAGAGTATGAGAGGCTGGTTGGAGAGAAGATTTTGGCTGTTGAGGCGAATATTGCGTTGATTGATGAGAGGATTGAAGGGCTGAGGAAGCAACAGAAAGAATCGAAGGCACAGAAACTAAAGGAACAGGGTAAAGAAGAGGGGAAGTCATGATGGACATGGAGAGGAAGCCTCATTGCTAAATCAGCGTGATTGCTGAAGACGTAGCCATGTGTATAATTACTTTGTATACTGCTGTACACCACCAAAATACGTCCTACGCAGATCCACATGGAAAATAAAAAAAATCCAGCATTTGAGACGGTGCACAATACAATCCCAAACCTTCGGCTCGACACCTCAAACCATCTCAGAACCCAGGATAGCCCTTCCATCCCCTTTACGTTTCCGATCCAAATCTAGTTCTAAAAATACACCTCAGGCACCAGAAGTGCGTATCAACCATACGAAAAGCCAGTCCATTCGGAGTTCTAAATACAGCATAATTCCATTCCATTCTCAAGTCTCTTACGTATCTGCTGCGAGTGCGCATGCAGCACATCCACTTCATCAGCTACCATGGTAGCATCCCCCTCATCGGCACATCCCGCCCTTATACAACGCCACATATCAACCACCCCACACATTATTAATGACGGCTTCGATCGACAAGCCGTCACGGCATTGACAGGCCAAACTCGGTCCTTGCAGATCCGCGTACAGAACGATCGGCGCTAGTGGTATCTGTCATCACTTTTGACATCGGAACCATCCAGATATCTGCATCAACACACCGTACTGTGGCGTAGCAACTAAATAATGATGCCCGTGGTGCAAACACACCGCGTGCCTGGACCCGTCTGTCCACATGTCCAATGCCAACGATCTCAAGCACGGCTTGGAAGAAACCATTGGAAAGCCCTCTCGTCTCATTTCGTGGAGTTGGAACCTCACTTGCCTTAGTACCTTACCGGTCTCCACCGATCATTATTCGACAGAACCCACACCCCTCTCATCTATCAGCATCGTCCCACGTGTTGGTGACCCCCAGGTTTCACGATCAATCTTACTGTACGAGGAGGGTACAGACTACAGTATTTGTCATTTCCCGCCATCCCAACCAATCTAATCGCACCTTGCCCGTACCTTACTACTGTACACGAGATTATAAAAAGAAAAACGAAAGGCAGAAAAGAAAAAAAGTCTCCGATGATTATGCCGCTCAAATTTATGCGTTTCAACGCCTGAGGCAACGACAACAACACTAGCAATAATCACGCACACGCGCGGTCACGACAAGGTACAGTACAGTAAAATAGTACGAGCCGTGCATTTCTGCCATGTTTGTCAGGACCGAAATGTAGGTCTGGTCGACTAAGTTCCAAACTGAGAGCCGGCTGGGCTGGGCGACGACCCAATCAACCTCCAGTACAGTACGCATTTAATTCAACTCGATTCAATTCAATTCCAAATACACAAAAGTGGCGCACGCTTCCAACCCGCTATCATGCCATGTAGTCTCGTACAAACAAGCCCACAGAAACTCAATAATCTCATCACATCTTCCATCAACATAATCAACATGCAGGTACAATGGCACCAAGCAACTTCTGAACTGTCAGCATACATACACACCCATACATGTGTGCAAAGCCCGGTATTATCCCCATGCAGGTACACAAGTGCAGCTGATGGAGGAAGCCGCCAAAAAGCAAGGATTCCCTTGAACACCGTCAAGCCTTTTTCCCCTCTCACTCCCAAACCCATAACCTTGCTCGCCGGGGACCCTGATCTTCATACATCCCGCTGGCTGGAGCACGACCTCAGTTCGCTGATCGTTGGGACAAGGGTTGCCATTGTTGATCGGTTTAGAGGAAATCTGTATGAAAAGGCAAAAAAGCAACGATGGGATGTTTAGTTGATTTCATATTTCCCTATCTTCATGGATACATATCTTCCATGGTATAAATGCTACAATGAAGCTCTCTCCTTAAAACATCCTCCATACACATCTTGCAGACCAGATAAAACTATAGATAACGCTGACAACAAATAAGGCACCGAAACTTTTCCACCAAAAGAATATGGTTTGCGGTCCGCTATGCATCCAAATATAGCCGGTAAGAAGTTATAAAAAAATCCGCTGCAAAAGCTGTCGTCGTTCCATAGTGCAAGCCGTATCTGCATTATGTCGAGATAAATCCATGTCCAAAGCTCAAAACTCCCCAAGGATATTTCTTCCCCTCAATGTTTCATACCATAACAAGTACACCGCCTTCAGTCCTTGCTGATTGTAGCGTGCACTTCCATTGTCCCAGTGTGCAGCAACCATGTGCTCTCTGTAAAAGTTCGAAGCAAAACGCTAGAATGCAATGCCGTAACGCGGTCGATCGAGTGAAAAGTCGCGGAAATGACGCATGTGCCAACGCCTATAGTGGAGCTGCATCGCAGCAAAGTCGCACAGCAACCACAATGTTGTTGTTGCCCGGAAGCCAGGAAAAGTGGTCGGACAAACGATTGTGTCGCCACGAGATTCTGCTCTTGCTGAAGACGGCATGGTCGCTTAAAGGTCTCTTCGTTCTCGACCAGCTTGCAACCGGAGCGATGAAGCCTGGTACCATTCTCTGCGTACGCTGGTTTGCGCTCGGGGTTTGGTTCCTAGAGGGTAGCTGTTTAGTACACCCCCACCTCTTCTTCGACTTGTTGAATAATAATAGTGGAGATACGGGCAGCTGCATCTTCCACTTACAACACCCCTCCAGGCAATTGTACCCTATTTCCGCTGTCCCAACCAAAACCGGTTCCTGTACTCCCAGGCCCTACGCTTCTGATGTCGTTGCCTCCAACGGTGCTTACGTGGCCTTCAGCGGGTGCGGCATGCTTTCGAAGCATAAACATGGGCTTTCGACCTTCTTTATCCAGCTGTTTGAACAATATCAAGGGCCGTTCGTTCAGCCCCAAACAACGCTCTTGGTCGCCATGCACAATGTATAGCGCATACTGGCGCCAGTCCGCCGTAATGTTGTACTTCTTAAGCGCAACAGGCAAAACTTTGTGGCACGGGTCGTCAATCGATACGCGGAAAGATTTGAAAATCTCGACTTGAGGATTATTCGAGGACGGAGTCTGTGCCGGCGTGCCGGCTTGGTTCGAGCTCATAGTGCCTCCAGATAGCGGCGGGTCCCCATCTTGATTAGGTGTGGTCGAAACCGTGTTGCTTCGCATCGGCGGTCGTAGCGGAGCCGGTGTAGCACGTGCATCGCGGCCTCTGTCGTTAACGAGGGTCTGGTCCGAGTGCTGCGACCAACTGGACTGCGCATCGTAATCGGGATGACCGCTGCGAGGAGCGTATTGGCGGTTCTGGTTCGCATAGGCGGGCGACGTGGGCGATGGTTGCGGGGCGGCATTGGGCGACAATTGGGAGCCGCCAGCGATGGATGCTGTCAGGTGTGAGGATGCTGCAAGGGCTGCTGCGGAGGGATCGAGGGACGAGCTGTCGAGCAAGGCGCGCCCCTCCGGTATGGTTGGAGAGGGGTTCTTCGGGCCCGACGAAAGGAAAAGCCTCTTGGTAGAGAACTTACGGGACAGACTACTCCCTGCCCGCTCTTGCTGCGCCGGGGGAGACATGGAAACGTGATCGTGCGGTGTGGGCAGCGGCTGCTGGCTGTCTTTGAAGGCGCGCACGAGTGGCAGGATCTCTTCACGGAGCCTCTTGTTTTCCTCCAACGCCTTGTTGAGATCGTCCTCGAGGTGGCGTATCTTGCTCTCACTTGCATGTATCCGCTCGTCGCGGGCCTGCACTACACGAATGACTTTGGCAAGATCGTCCTGCGTGGGTGGGGCGTCTTGCGCGGAGGTGTCGGCAGCTAGCAGTATCAGTAGAATGCATACGAGGGGGTCGGCCCGGGCTTACAGAGCGGGATGTAGTGGTCGGGCTCTATGGGCACGTTCTGCTGCACCTTCTTCTCGTAGACGGCCTTGAGGATGGTCAGACGGTGGCCTACACTGCCCAGGCCAATCTCCTTGAGGTCGGCATGCTGTAGGGCTATCAGCGCGTCGCCCGTGATGCCCTGTTCTGCCACCTGTTAGCTGCCATGCAACGGTGGGTGTGGGTATGAGCACGTCACATACCAACGAAGCTGTCCGCATACTGCTCGAGGCCCAGGTCGGACACGAAGTCGGCGCTCTGCTCTTCGGACCATTCGGTGATGAGGCCGGTGGGACTGCCCTTGCTGTCCCGCGAGTGGGTGAAGGTGGTGGGCGTGTGTTCGGTGCTCATGGGGCCGGAGTCGGTGGGCGAGCTCTCTTCGTACTCTATGGGTAGACGCGGGCTCTGGATGACACTGCGCTCGTACTCGTCATCAGCATCGCTGTCTTCGTGGTGGTGTTGGTAGCTCGTAGCAGCCAGCGTTGTCATGGCGCCCGTCGTCTACGAGACGTGAAAGAGAGAGAGAGCGAGAGCGAGAGAGCCGAGGCCTCGTCACAGCTGCGGAGTGGGAAGCTCACGGTTATCTTGGAGGACCCTGCTGAGACGACTGGAAGCGAGATGGAGATTCAGATTGCGCAGGCTGGCAGGGTGGCAGGCTGTTTCGCTGGCCTGGCTCCTCCAGTGGTGGTCGGGCAACGGTGTGATAATGCAAATACAGAGGTGGAGGGGAGGCGACGGCAGGCGAGGGCAGCGAGGGCAGGCGGGTGCGGGTCGTGGTTGCCGCCGCGAGAGGTGGGAGCAGGCGCGGCTTTGTCGACGGCAGGTACAAGGGACGGGGCGGGCAGGCACGAGGGACACGGGCAACGGGCAACGGGCAGGTCGAGGCCGAGCACTGGAGTGAAGGTCAGGTAGCGGATAGCAGATGGCAGATGGCAGAAATCAGGTACGGATCAGGTACAGATCAGGTACAGGCCCAGGAGACCTCAAGGCTCGAGAGCCGCCCGGGCAGATGACTTTCCAGGCGCGGCTAAGGCCCGAGCTCCAATAGAAAAAAAGCGTCCCAAAAGACGGCATATACCCGAGTAAAGCACGCTCTAAAAGACCTAATGCAGACCAACCTGTCCAACTAGTTACGATACTTGAGTCCCGAGATAGTGCATGGAGGGCCGCATCTTTTCTCAGCTGTGTGCATGTACCGCAGTCCCTGGAGAACCTGAAGGTGTCGCTTGAATACAACCAATTCACAGTTGCCCACTTGCCTATGGGACAAAGCGAAATTCAAGGTTGCACGTCTTTGTCACCGTATTCTATTCTATCAATTTCAGCTCGCTGCAAGCCCAAATAGGCGCTGCAATCGCCTGGTAGAGCCCATATCCAGCGCGACAGCCAACGGCGCAATCTTGGATAAACAGCCGAGACGTGAGATCCAGCCTCCCACCGCACGAACATCACTAACCACGACCCATAGCGATCGACAGGCGTCGCCATTTCCGCTACCGTTGCCCACTGTCTTCCGGTTAGTCTGCCGGCGGCCAATAGGACACGCACCACCTATTCCGAGCCCTTTACACATCACCGTTGAACCCCACGACCTCATTTCCATCCCAGCGAATGGCCGCCCCAACCCCCATCACCATGACCTCCACCCAGGCCCAGAACACGCTGTCCGCCGACACCCGCAATGAAATCTACTCGGCCTTGCTGTCCGGCACCGGCATCCGCAATATCGAGCAGACGCTAGATCACGAGATGCAGGCCGCCGGCTTCAAGTCGAATCTAAAGGCCTACATCACCCACCTCATGCGCTCTGGCGAATGCACCACCTTTGACGAAGTCATGGCCCGCGTCAATGACAAGATCCGCCATGACACTCGCGCCGCAAAGAGCAACGGCACCACCAACGGCGCCAATGGAGTCAATGGCCACAGCAAGGATGATGACTACGACCTGCGGCTTCCCGATAAAGCCGTCATCGAGGGCACCCGCACTGTAGAGGCTGAGCTGCACAAGATCTGCAACATCGCTGTGGACAGATGATGACATTGCTGCCCTCAGCTAGCCTTCGCTGACCACGCCCAGGATGGCCTCGGCAGCAAAGCCCAACAGCAAGCATGTCGAGGGAGAAGGACATCACATTTCGAAGGATCAGGAAGATGGTGCAATGACTCGAGAAGAGAGTATTGATAACCTAATAGGGCAGGCATCGCCTATCTCGATGGGAAGACCTTAAGAAATATTCATATCAACAAGGGACCCGGCCGGGTTGTACTGGTTGTGGTGGAGTTGGAGGGCACAAGCGACGCGGAAATACAGCTGGAAGAATTGAATGATATTTCTACGGGACGGAGAGAATTCAAGATTGCGTGACGACCTGATGAAGCAGGAACATCCGATGACGCAACGATAAGGCTGACCTGAACGTAGAACGAGGGAAATGAGTCGAGTGATACTTCAATAGGGGAGGGTGACTGGGATTCTTTCAAATCTTCGCAAGAAGCTTGCCGAGCAGAAGGTACACTGTTTCTAGACACGATTGGAACACAATATCGGAAGGTCTTCAAATATGTCCAACAGTGGGCTCTCGGGAATGTAAGAGTTGCGAAAAGCCTCGGGCCAATGCTCATCTAACCGGAGGCATGTTTCCCAACAAAGACTACGAAGTCATCAAGGCCTTCCGCAAGCGACCACTGCAGAAGTGCCCACACAAACAAGACCAATCCGCCCTCGAGAACATATATTGCAACCACCGCCAAAAAAGACACCGTAGGAATCAAGCCTTGCATCAGGCCACTTCCGCTTCCGCTTCCGCTCTCCCGCTGAATCCAGACTCACCACTTGCCAAATGCTCTCCGCAACCCCCGAGACGTCTCTAGGCCTAATGCCAAAAGACCACGATACAACCACCTCTGCCGACACACCTCGTTTGATCGAAACTATGCCCAACACGCCGCCGTCGTCCTTACCCACGCTCCTCCGTACTACCACATACACCAACCGAGAAGCAAAAGCATACCGACCCGCCCCACCCCACGCACTCGTCCAAGCACCAAATCCCCCTCTGCCGCAGCAGTCTCGACACCAGGCGCCTGGGACGCGCGGGTGCCTAAATAGTCCATGTGCAGGCATCGCCAAGGAGGGAACGATGGTCGTTACACGGCTTATGCACTTGCGGCACGGCATTGCCTGGGTATGTAGTTTTGAACTTTTGCCGGGCGGCAAGCAACCGGTGGGTACGGAAATAGAAACAGCAATAGCAAAAGCAGTGTCATGTTTTCTTTTCTTCTTCTTTTGCAATCCTTACAGGCTTGCTGGATCGTGCTGGCATGTTGCGGGAATAGTCGATATTGAGAATACATACGTGAAATGCCTGAATAAACGCCATCGTAAATGGCACAAGATTAACGTCGAACGCAAAGTTGAAACGCTGTTGGTACCTCACTTTGTACGCGATAGACAAGTTGGATCTCGTGTGCTGCGTAATTTGTTCCTGTTTGCTTGTAACCAAGTCTGTCTCGGTGTCTGGAGCCTTCGCAGCATCTGCCATACTCCATACAGTCTGATTAGTACTAACAACCGTCGAAGACGACTCACATCACGATCACGCTGAAAGAATATTTGAAGCTATTTTGTCATTCGCTATGGACCCCATACCATGCTGATGCCGTTGCGGCGCGTCTCTCTACCTCATCTGCCATTCCTGAGAGCGCAAGCATAGTCCACTACCGCACCCGTCCAACCTCATCTATGTAGAGGAACGAAAAACTACCATGACGTAGGATTAAATGATGAGACAGGGCGCCAAACTATCCCGTGATGACCCATTCTTAAGATCGTGAAGCAAGGAAAGATCAACCCAATAGCCTAGTTGTACAAGTCCTCGTCCTCACCCTCGTTGCCAAAGGTATTCTGCTGGTCGTTGGCAGCACCTTCACCATCAGGGAAGCGGAAGAAGCTAGAGCCACCAGTGTTCTTCATTGATTGGGCGAAGGCCTCGTACCGGCGGATCTCGACGTCAGTGACTGAGCGACGGGCAGAACGCATGGCCTCCTCGAAGTGGGCCTTGGTCAACTCGGGGACGGGATCATCGCCACCCTCATCCATATCGACATCCTCGCCAGCAGCTTCGCGGGCCTTCTGGCGTTCGATCTCGGTGGCGATGGACTGCTTGATGGCAAGCTTGACGGCACGCTGAGTGACGAAACTAAGATCGGCACCTGAGAAGCCATGGGTGTTAGCTGCGATGAACTCGACGTCGACATCGGGGGCGACAGGAGTCTTGCGGAGCTGCGCCTTGAGGATGCTGGTACGGGAGGCCTGGTCGGGCAGAGGCACATAGACCAACGTGTCAAGACGTCCAGGACGGCAGAGAGCATTGTCGAGCTGTTCGGGACGATTGGTGGCGCCGATGACAAAGACGTTCTTCTTCGATGTCATGCCATCCATTTCTAACAGTTGTTAGTATTTGTCATCACAAATTTATCGCAAGAAGACTTACCAGTCAGCAGTTGGTTGACAACACGGTCGGAAGCGCCACCAGCATCGCCTTGGGAGCCACCGCGTGACTTGGCGATCGAATCCAGCTCGTCAAGAAAGACGACACAGGGTGCAGCAGCTCTAGCCTTGTCGAAGATGTCTCGAATGTTGCTCTCAGACTCACCGAACCACATAGAGAGGAGCTCGGGACCCTTGACAGAGATGAAGTTGGCAGCGCACTCGTTCGCGACTGCCTTGGCGAGCAATGTCTTACCCGTACCGGGGGGACCATAGAACAGGACACCACGGGAAGGAGACATGCCGAACTTGAGGAACTTGTCGGGATGGTCAACGGGGTACTGGACGCTCTCGATAAGCTCGCGCTTGACTTCCTCGAGCCCACCAATGTCCTCCCAGCGAACGTTGGGAACTTCCACAACAGCAACCTCGCGCAGCGCAGACGGGTTGGAAACACCCAGAGCGAAGCGGAAGTTCTCCATTGTGACACCAAGAGAGTCGAGCACCTCAGCATCGATAGTATCCTCATCCAGATCAATGAGGTCCATCTTCTCGCGAATCTGCTGCATGGCAGCCTCCGAGCAGAGCGAAGCCAGATCAGAGCCGACGTAACCGTGAGTCTCCGCGGCGATGGTGGCTAGGTCGACGTCATCACCAAGCTTCATGTTCTTGGTGTGGATCTGCATGATCTCAAGACGGCCGGTCGGATCGGGGATGCCGATGTCAACCTCGCGGTCGAAACGGCCAAAACGACGAAGAGCGGGATCGATCGAGTTCGGTCGGTTGGTGGCTGCCATGACCACAACATTGCTACGAGCCTTCATGCCGTCCATGAGCGTAAGCAGCTGTGAAACAACACGACGCTCAACTTCGCCGTTGGTCTTGTCACGCTTAGGCGCGATTGAGTCGATTTCATCAATGAAGATGATTGCGGGAGAGTTCTTCTCCGCCTCCTCGAAAGCCTTGCGCAGGTTGGACTCCGATTCACCAGCCATTTTAGACATGATCTCCGGACCGTTGATCAGGAAGAAGAAAGCGCCGGTCTCGTTGGCTACAGCGCGAGCCATCAACGTCTTACCGGTACCGGGCGGGCCGTACATAAGGATACCACGAGGCGGCTTGATACCGATTGACTTGAAGAGCTGGGGATGCCTAAGAGGCAGCTCCACCAGCTCCCGGATCTGTGCCATCTGCTTGCGACAACCGCCAATGTCATCGTATCCAACCTCGTTAAGGTTGCCCTCCTCATCCTCACGCTGTATCGGCTCACCCTCGCAGTGGATGACCGTCTCCTGTGCAACGATACCGAACTCGGGCGGATCGACTTCCACGATCTTGAACTCCACTTGTCGCATTCCACCGCGGGCTGTGAAGAGATCGCCCTGTCGCACGGGCCGGTACGCTTCGCGGAAGTACGGTGCGAGGAAGACGTCGAAGAGGGAGCCGGTGATACCCTCGACAGTATCTGCGATGGGGAGGACCGCAATACGCTTGGCCTGCCAAGTTGTTAGCTTTTGCCTGCAATCCAGAATTTTGATGATACGTACGTATTTGATGTCGGGGCACGGGTGGATAGTGACAACATCGCCGTGCTTGACCCGCAGGTTGTGGCGAACAACTCGATTTATCCGCGCCGAGCCATCGTCAAGGTCATCATCTGCCAGCACGATGAGGACGGTGTCCTTGCGCTTCTTGCCCTTGACCAAGACAGTGTCGCCCCGGAACAGCTGCAGAGTCTCCATGGTGTTGTTCGACAGGGCGATGATCGAGTTGTCATCGTTGGTGGCATCGGTGACGCTGCGGCTTGTTAGTATCGCATAGGAATTGTCGCTGCTCGCGAGAGAACTCACATCAGGGAGTTGGGCTTCTTCTTTTTCTTAAGAATAGCAGTTGCGGTCTCGTCATGCTGCAGCGCGTTAGTGAGATTTATCTCCGATATGCGGGAGGTGATATCTACGTCTTTGTGCTCTGCGCCGGATGGATCCCTGCTGTGCGTTAGCAAATGATGGTTACAGAGAAGCGGGTGGAGGCGGCAAACTTACTTGGACAGGTCTGGCACTGGCTTCGTGTGTGAAGGCTCAGCCGACATTTTGTGGGTGATTTTCTGGTTCGAAAATGAGTGAGTAGTCTGCAGTTGAGTTGTTGAAGCTAGAGCTGCAGTCGGGTTGCGGTGGAGAATGGGTGTGGAGTGCGTGGGTGATGATAAGGTTGGAGCGAAGGCGACGTGGTTTAAGTATGAGCTGCGGCGATGATGTCCACGGTTGGAGCTACTAGGTACCGACGCTTGGCGCGGCGGGCCCACTTTGATCCGCGTCGAAAGCTGTGGAAAGCCTTGGATCGCTCACAAATACAGTACTCTTACCCATGCCGCCTCACTAGAAAGTACCTTCACCACGCCTCATCTGTTCCAATATTACCTGGTTGTACGACTTGCAAGCGCCGTCGCGGTGGAAAACTTCGATTCATGCGCCGCGCCTGCTATATCGGACGCACGCCTTTCGCCTCATGTACGCCACCAATGAACACATGCCAAGCACCAAACAGTGAATAGCTGCCTGCTTGTCTCAGTATATATGTATTGTATCTTCGACTTGGTAATTGGTATTCAATTTTTGATAAAAATATGTGCCACGTTTTGGTTCGAAACCCCGCTACTAACCATCAATTGAGTTCCTCTGCTTGTCACCATGGAACCACTTCTTAATGAGCACAGTTTGATCTCTATGTGAGGGAAGCTAATATGAAGAGTTCAACAATCACCAGCAGATGTCAAACGCAGGTCGAACAATCGTACTTCTATCACTGCACGTATGGACAGGCCATGACGACAGTGACCAACGCCTTCATCCTCGCCCACTGCAGCGACTACAAAATGCACTTCAGGATGAGTCCCCTTCTTAGGCATGGCGTCAACGCGACCCCGCCCAAGAATCCATCAGGAGGACCTCCGCCTCTACTCTCTCGCCCTGAACAATAAATGGACAAAGCAGGAGATATATCGCAACATCAGTTCCGAGACACCCTTCTTCGTGTACGATTCACTACTACTACCATGGGTGCTCGCAACTGTACTTGATCCAAATAGGACTACGCAAGGATTCGAGGAGGCAGCAAGGCACGCAACTCGAGCAACACTGCACAAGCACTTCCGCGTCGTTATCAGCCTAGATCAAACACCGACGGTGGTCAAGTCGAAGTCGGAGGCCACAGTTGATGGTATGCTTGTGGGTGGACTAACTGCAGAAATGGCTGCGAGGATTGATGGGTATACGAGGTCGGGGCAGCTGAGAAAGGAGCTGGAAGAGGTGGAGATTGAGACGAGCCAGGGGGAGAAGATCTATGTTGCTGCATATGTCTACGTTTGGAAAGCCAGCACCAAGCTGCTGGAGGCAAAAGATTGGTCACCGCTGGAGTACATGAGGATCGCGGCCGATCATAACAATAGCAGAAGCATGGATAGTTCGTAATGTCTCGCGAACGCGTCCAGGTCTGAAAGGTCTGGCTCCGATATCTGGTTGGTAATATATGGAAGCTGTTGGCAAATTTGAGGATAGGATATTTTACAGCGGATGAGGACGTGCCGTCCAAAACGTTTCGCAGCACTGGATAAAGTCACGATATTTCATTATATTCAATTCAAACGTCCTGCTGTTCCTTCTCCCCCTCTTCCTCTTTCATCTCACATTCCTTCTCAAATTCCCGTAAAGACGGCGAATCAAACAAAGCCCTCCTAAACAACACATCCTTGACCGTCTTATACGCCACAACAATCCAAATCAGCATAACACAAACACTAAGAATCTACCAAATCATCAGCACCCAAACACACAACTCACTCCAACAACCCACCAGGGAAGATAGAACTCACCGTTCCCATCACTCTAAAGAAAGTACTCGGCATCTCCTCCCCAAACAACAGCGTCGCCGTGGCAAACACGCCCACCGGAAACGTAAACCCCCACCACCCAATATTGAACGGAAACCTCCTCCTATTCACAATCGAGCAAATGGCGAAGACAAGCCATACCAAGCCAAATCCCCACATGATAAGCGCGAATCCGAAACCGATGACATGCAGTATCTCGCCCCCATTGGGATGTAGTGTCCCCGTCTGCGGAAACACTTCCATAGCAACGCGCCCTAGCTTCAATATCGCGAATCCACCCAAGCCCATGGAACCGATGGGAAGAAAGACGCTGACGGTGGCAGAGTGAGCGGGCAGGTTGTGTACGGCGAGTCTGTAGAAGTAGATCGTCATAGCGATGAAAGAGAGGGGGACACTAGTGCCCCACAGGATGTAGCTGATGGTGATTGTCCAGAGCGCGTGTTGGGGGTTTGTCAGGGCGTCGGCAACGAGGGCGCCTGTTGCGGATGCCACGATGGGGGATACGATGGGGAGGAACCAGACTGCTGTCATGGTTTCGTGGCGGTGGGTGTGTTTTGTCATCCTTTGGTTCTGTCAGCGCTTCTCGCAGTGGTGGTGTGAGAGACATACATAAGGAAAGGTATCCCAAAACAGCAAGCTAGGCTCAAGATTGAGTCAATGAACCAGAGTCCCCACGCGACTTGCACACTCGCTCCTCCCCATCTAGACACACACGCTAGTGTAAACATATTAATGATACCAGCGAAACCCATGGGTACCGTGCCGATGAAAAGAGACTCGAGGGGATGATGGAATGTGAGTTTCCATGTCGCTGGGTACAGACTGTAGCGCAGTACGGAGATGGCGAAATAGAGACAGAAAAGAACAACGTTTATGATGAAAAAGGCCATGCTGAGGCTGAAGAAAACTGTGCGGTTTGGTGGGTACATGTTCGAGAATGTGTAGAGGAGGGTAGCAACGATGCCGGTGCCCATGTTGGATGCGAACTGGAAATCTATCAGCCTTCTGGATTCGACATGAGTGAAGGTCTTACCCATGCGGGAGTAAAGTTCTGCACCGCCCATCTCCAGCCCTTTCGCTCCCGAATGAGCCACTTTGGTATGGCTGGATGTTTCAAATCAGGACTGTCGGAAGTCCCAGTCTCTGTACTCGAGTCTGAAAGATCGACTACGGTGACTTCGTCAACGTGAGTGCATGGTTCTGCTTCTGTGGACATAATGTGAGTAATAAATGGATGATGTGTAGTGCTTTCATGAAGTCATGAAATAGAGAGTGCACCTAAATAGTGCTGACGCATCGGTGAAGACTCCTGCATTCATTTAGACTGGAAAAGGTGTCACATGGAAAAACTATGTGGATTCACCTCAACTTCTGTGAGGAATCTGTGTTGTGAAGAACAGTAAACGTTCTTTATCAGAACGTGAAGTTGGTCGACGGACCATTTCACGTACACAGGTATACGAAGTAAGATCGGCGTCGACGAAATTATCACCGCCGCTTTCATTCTCAAGCATATACGTTGACCGGAACAGATACCCATTCGGCCTGTGAGCATTCAAATCCCAACCATCAATCTATTATGTCTAGAGTTGACTGCTGAGCATCGGAGAATCGACTTAGACGT
Organism: Byssothecium circinans; assembly: GCA_010015675.1. Classification (NCBI taxonomy): domain Eukaryota; kingdom Fungi; phylum Ascomycota; class Dothideomycetes; order Pleosporales; family Massarinaceae; genus Byssothecium; species Byssothecium circinans. Next base: position 888,030 of record ML976988.1, read on the forward strand.
CTCATTCACTATAGAAACCTAAATATCTCGTGGTGGGCTTGGTGAGCAAATACTCAATCCTCATTAACACTACTACTACGACGCTCTTCCAGCGAAGGAGGCATCTTCATGGCAGAGCCTATAGGGAAAAGGAATAACTGAAGAGCTAGAGCGCGTGCTGTATCATTCAATCCCTCCCAAGTTACACAACGTCGACGTTGCCGAAACGATGATAAGTCTTTTCGAAATATATGAATCTTCCCCAACTTCAACAGGCCTACATTGAAATACCAGAAATACCTCGCTACATATGCTGTGAGAATCATTTCCGATCCTCCAGTAGCTGGCTCAACCATTTCGAGACCGAAAAGTGCCTGTTGGAGCTCAATATCTAAGTTTGCGCAGACTATTGCTCCAAATGGGATCAATTCTGCACATGTAAAATTGGCCACGAACAGGTGTCTGCGGAGGTTGGTGCAACATTCTTTTACTTCCTTCACAGACGCTAATTCCATTCCTCCAAAATGCCCATAATACGACTTCCAGGTTCAAAACGTACACAAAGGGGTATATCGTCTTAGAAAATCTTGCCCCAGATCCCTGTGCAGAAGGTTCAAGAAGAAGATTGAGAGTAAATGCAGCCTTCTTTGTTTGTAATCACATGCTAGTTACTACCCGCATTGCCTCGCTGGTACAATTTCTGTCTTTCCCTGCAGGCACTTGACCTCTAGCACGTTCTATCGGAAGCGCCGCAGCGGGAAGTTACATAAACTTCCCCACAACCAACGAGACTCCCGTTTTTGGACTAAATATCGCTTTACACACTATCTCCTCTCGGATACCATAACTACTCGACCTAACCCAAGGGCTCTTCCGGACCACCAGCACCTGTGGACAAAAATGGTCGCGTTCGTACAGCCCCGTGACCGATTAAAGTATATGCTGACTCGTTTTTAGGTACTGTCATCGTTGCGATAAACGTTTCATCAAAGAACACGCCCTTCACCAGCACGTACGGGACTCGCCGCGCCACAAACTGTGTCCAGAGTGCGACTTTGATGGAGAATCATGGGATGACTTGCTCGATCATTGCCGCGAGACGAACTGTCGTAGCGTGTGTCAAGACTGCGACAACGGAGGGGGCATTCATTGGAGATATAATTGCGATGCCTATCTGAAGCATTTGGAGGATGAGAACGTCTGCACCGAGTGTGAGCGTCACTTTGACAACCCGACCAACTTGTACCAGGTTTGTACGCCGCGTACCTTGCGATCATCAGGCTGACGATACGAAGCACAAATTGTCTCACCGCTCTAAAAGCTACGAGTGTTATCGCTGCTATGCTACGTTTAAGACCTACGGCGGCATGGTAAGCTCCCTATCACCTCTTGCCGTCATAGCCACTGATCAGATCACCTAGATCATTCATCTTGAGTCCGGCACCTGCAACGACGACGTGACCAAGGAGGATCTCGACGCGACGGCCGCTGAATGCTATGTGTGGTCCCATTTCATCGACGACTCCTATCGGGGGGATATGCTTGAGGGCTGCGATCTCGAACGCGACTATACCGACACAACGTATGCGTACAAATGCCCGACTTGCGATGTGTCATTGCGTAAGCTCTCCAGCCTCTTCCAGCACGTGGAGTCTTCAGCGTGCAGCCAGACGCTAGACAGTGGTGCTATCGGCCAGCTTCGTCGCTTCTTGACGAGTCGGTATGATTCGTAGGCTTCAATGTCGGGGTACGGCTGCTGGTAGATGTTTGCCATCGCATTGCTGAGCAAGTTTGAACAGGCTGCTGTCAATTTTGTGGAGATGGAAAGGCTATGAGACTCATTTGACTAGTCATTAGCATATTGCCGTTCGGCGCTTTCGTCAACGCTGGGGTTTGCGTTAATATCGCGTTGAGTTAGCTTCAGATGAGACTGTGCCACAGCGGTTAGCAGCATAATCAAAGCTCACATGAATACCACACAAGTTCTAATCATCCATGAACATTCTAGAAGAATCTTTGTTAGATCCTTCCCCTGTATTGATATTCCCACCCATATCTCCCAATTGTCATACCAATCACGTCCAAGGAAGTCGTTTTTTATAGCTCTGAGAAGCCCAAGGGTCTGAAAATCATCCTCCCCGTAAGGTCGGAAAACATAGGAAAGTCGGCGGGATCAAACTACAGATCGTGGAGAGCATCGAACGTCAATAGAGGGAGCCCAGTCCCATTAGCCTAACATGTACGCGAGCTTGAGATTGGCGTGCCTGGGTCTGCTATATCTTTCTGTGCTGTCTATGTTGTGTGCATTCTATGACTGTCTTGTACCTAGGTATTGTTCTAGAAACTTTGTTGAGCGGCATTAATATGGACTGGGACGAGGTGGACTGACCTGGGTGTATTTTATGTTTAATACCCTGGGGGCTGTTGCGCTGTACTGGGTTTTAGGGACGAAGGCTGAGAGTGCCTAGGGCTGTTCAAATGTCGGTTTGTACGGCCATCTTGTAAGATATTTGAGCGAAGAAACGTGTTCTGCAATCCTGGAACTAGACTGAAAGTCTAGAGAGGAGACGCCAACGGGAAGAGGATCAGAAAAGGAAAACTCCGCGGTTGGGAGCCTGAAAACCACCGAGTACATGACGTAACCCCATCCAAAGAGATGGCTTCTTCCTGTGCAGTGCGGCATTAGCAACGCTTTTATTCGGTAGATTGAGAAGAAACATGTCCGTCCCTACACACAAGCCTCGCCGTACAACCTTAAACCTTCAGCTCACACCTCAGACCTCGGGAAAGACTAGAGCTCCTTCACCACCTAAAATGCCCACCTCATCAACACTCCACACCGTCCTCATCATAAGCCTCATCTATTACGGTGCCTTCAGCCGCCTCACCCACGGCATCTACACCTCAACCATCTTCGCTTACCAAACCGTCCATGCGTCCGTTCCATTATTCATCGCCATCGGACCTAATGATCTGTTCGTTGTTGATGTACAAGGAGACGAGGATGGAAGGAGCGCTGTTGTGTGTGAAGGGAGAGAGCGGTGAGATTGTAGGCAAGGTGAGCGGGGGAGGGTTCAGTGCCTGATGTGGTGGTATTGGGGCTGGCGTTCGGGGTTGCTGGGTTGCAGTGGTGGGGCAGAGATGAAGAAGGCAAGGTGAAGACTATGAGGCGGCAGGTACAGTAAAGGAAGAGGAAGACGGGCGTGAAGAGAGTGAAAGAGCTCTGCCTACAAGCAGCGCGACATGCTTTTGAGAGAATTCTTTTGTATTGTATACACAGTCCAGACCCTGTGACTCATTCCCGATGACACCTTCAGTTCATATGACTCAAACAGACATCGAAGTCATTCATGCAAGAAACAGTCCACGATCCTCCTTTCAAAGCACGCCACAAGAGGTCCATGAGTCGATGTCCCATCCAAGGCAAAAAGCCGAAAACCTCCCGCTGCAAACGTGCAGCCCTTCTCGCACAACCCAGCATGACACCAGTCCGTGATACCCAGAAAAAGGAGCCCACCAGTTGTGCAATCCGTCAAGCCCATTCAGAAGCCCTCCACCAACGTTGCCGCCAGAGACGAACATCCCGACATGAGAAGGCCCCGCAAAACCGAAGCCAGCAAAACGCGAGGGAGGATCCGAAGGTCAACCCCAAAGAAAGGAAAACCCAGCCAGAAAGAAAAGAAGAAAGGGAAAGTTCGAGCAACTTACTCAAAGTGTTATGCGTCTCTACCGCTAGCACACACCTCCCAGACGACTCCCGTCTTCGCACCTGGGCAACGTCCAACTGGCGCAGCAACCTTCTGGCGTTCAACCTTATTCGCTTCCGTGAGGCCGTATTCGTGGGTAGTATAGCTAGTTCGGTCGCAATATTCGCCGGGCTGACAGGCAAAGACCGGGCAGCCTTTGCCACTACCGCACTGATGACCATGCTCCCAGCCGGCGCATCCAGTGAGGTCGGTCGACTGTTGGGTCATACAGATAAGGAAGCTGAGATCATAGAAGATACCATCCTGATCGTCGATGCCGTATTCCACGAGCATGGGCTTGGTATGAGTCTTGGAGGTGATCTGGAGCTGCGTGCCGCTGCCGTTAGGCGGAGGGCAGGACCGGAGGGGTTCGGTGTAGGCTTCGCCGGCAAGGATTTCGCGATCTTTGACGCCATCGCCGCAGCCAACAGACGTCACCATCAAGGTGTAATTGCACGAGTTCTTGATGACGGCCAGGCCGGGTTGGTTTATGAGAGGCTTGAAGTTCTCAGGCGAGCTCGTCTTGAGAATGGCCGCCGAAGGGAGTGGGTTGAAGGTTGCGCTCGGTCCAGCACCGCCGGACTGTGACGGAGGCCTGTTGATGATTGTAGACGAAGAGGGACTTGGAGCCTGAACCGATGGGGTCAGCGGGCCAACAGATGCTGCGCTCGAAGGAGGCGGGCCGCTGGCGATCGCGGTCTCGGTGACCCAGACGGTCTCCGTGACGGTGAGGTCAACACAGTTGCTGTAGACCGTCGGGGAGAAGAGGAAGAGAAGCAAGATGTCCATGATGAGCAAGCGCATTGAAGGGCAGCCAAACTTGCTGAAGGAGCTGATGGCGGACATTGTTGCTGAGGTGTCGTGAAAGAACTGGGATTTGGTGAGATGGCGATAGAGACTGTGAAATCGTTGAGATTGACGTGAAGACAGTCTTGTAGCTGGTGGCTTGTTGTGGTGTTTGGGAGATCGTGTGCGTTGTATGTCGAGGTGTTTGTTGACAGAGGGTGGTCCGAGCGAAAATTGACTGAAAGAGAGTCCGGGCGTTCGCGCACTCAAATGAAGGTGAAGCTGAGTGTGAATGAGAGAACGGGCGGAGTCTCAGGCCGAATGGTCATGATATAGTGAGCAAACCTGCGACACACCGCCCGTGAACGGCCTTTGACCGCAATCTGCCGTCGCCGTGAATGGCGCCACGGTCGTTTGCCAACGCGGGCGTCCGACTTTCTGGCTCTGATTGGCAGAGCAATGAAGCGTTTGCAATTTGCACTTATGTACGACTGCAGGTACCCGTCTTAATCTCCCATTGAGGTATTTCACTTCGGTTTTGACATATAAGCTGGAGACTAAGGTCCACGAGGCCGTAGCGCAGCATGGGCAACCAACTGTTTCATGTGAACGCTCTCATATAGGCCAATGGCATCCGCGCGACAGGTGGTAGCCTGCCAGCAGAGGTGATTAGCAGAGAGGAAATGAGGTGTAACCGCACGTAACTTGCACAGCGGTGTACAAGTTTCGTGAGGGTGGCGGCCGAACGTGGCCTGGTTTTAACGTCTGCATGTTGGGGTCATGGTTTTGTGAATCTTAGAATGGCTCGTCGCTTTTTGACTCTGAGAGTCTTGACTCTTAGAGTGGCATCTGCTATCTTTCGCTTGCTGGTCATCTTGTCAACCTTGGCCTGTCATCCTCTGAGGTACATCGACTACCATCTTTATGGTCCGTCGAAACTGGGTCGCATTTGCACTTCATGCAACTTTGCTTGATTGTCCTGTGCGATGGTCTGAACAGGGATCATGTCGTGCGCTTGGCCATGAGAACATAAGCAAAAGGGGCCACAACAAGGCGGTCGTAGGGAAGAGAAGCCTCGGTCATCTACCCATTCAGTATGCAGGGCGGAAACATCCTCGCAATCTGCATGATTGTAGAGCGCGTACGAGTACTCTGATGGCCAAGGGCGCGTGAAAACCAGCTGTGAACCGATTGAATGGCTGTGATTGTAACCCCAAGGCACAGAGCAAGGATTCTCTGTTGGCCGAATAGTGCAAGTCCAAAGGAACGCTCCAATGACCGCTATTTTGTGCCATCATCGTCAACTGAAACCCGCCAACAGCGCTCCATCAACGATGCGAGTACCGTACTTGATTCATGTTGAACTGGTATCGTAGCTGTACCGATGAGCCGGATGCTGGCATCGTGCTGGGTCTTTGAGAGAAATATACGTCCATCCCAGCATTGTCGTATCAAAGACGCCTTCCAAAAGCAGACCAGGGCATGATATGGTAAGATTCGGGATCTGATCTTGCATCAATGGTGATGCGATAAACTGGCATGTCTAACCTGCTCAAAGCTAGATTGTTGCACGGCTATTGAGATTGTCAGCATCCGGATAATGGTTACAGGAAACAATCTTACCCTAGACAGATTGTAGTACTCAGCACTAGAAGTTTTGGCAACTTAGTAAAGATTGAAATCATTCCACTTGGAATATCCGAGCACTGCCGCAGCGTTGAGGGCTGCGAACAACACGTCCATCTCCACCACACTCCATATCCATAAGGTTCCAACAGGCGGTGCAGCTTTCATGACATAAAAGTAGCCATGCTTGTTGCCCGAGAAGACCAAATAGCATCCAGCAGTAACGCCGCCGACCAGGAACAGGAGGTTGCGTAGCACAGGGAACCGGATCGAGAAGTCGACGTGTGTAAGGTAGACCAGGAAAAAGAATATAGGAAGTGCGGATGCTGCCCTCTTGATGATCTCATCCCATATAATAGCCTCCCGATACTGGCTGTAGACCAGCACATCGAAAGTCAAGTGTAGCATGGCCATGGTCATCGAGTAGAGTATCGCATCGCCTAGAGGTCCGAGGGACTCACCCTCTGTCGCTGTGTCTCCCTCTTCCGGTTGTTCTCTGCCCAGCTCTTTATTCAACTCCCGTTGTCGCTCTTCTGCTAGCTCGAACAGTGTTTTCCCCTTCGGCCCAGAGCGGTCGGGATGTTGGAGAATGAGGTTGACGCCGTCCTCGTCGATGTCGCTCGTGGGCTGAAAAGCGGACCCAGTACTTTTGGCCGTCGCCTTTGAGCTCGCCTGGCCGGCTGCCCGTCTCTCCTTGCGATTTCCGCCCATTGCGCCTCCTCTTTGGTGGGTATGGTCTGTTGTGAGGTCGGATGAAGCGTGGTGAAAAGGGGAAAGGCGCGACTGCGGGGACAGGTCAGGTCAGGCATCAGGCCCAAGCTTCCCGAGTCCACAAGTGCACCTCGTCGACTGCGTTTGCACCCTCGCAAACCCTCAGCTATCGCATACCTTGGCTTCTAGAAAGTCGTCAGCCAAATAGTTAGAATGAATTGGATTCCCTGGGCCTCTGTTCCCGTACTAATTTTCGGATTGTGGCTGTATACGTCACAACTCACCTCATCGTTTCCCACCCTTCAAGGTAAACGCATACTGCTGCTCATCGCGCATCCGGACGATGAAGCGATGTTCTTTGCGCCTACTTTGCTGGCATTGACGCGTCCGGAGCTTGGGAATCACGTAAAAATTCTCTGTTTGAGCAGTGGTACGTCACCTCACACCAACGCCCACAAGGACGATGAAGAAACTAACACGTGCTGCTTCGTAGGCGACGCCGATGGGTTGGGAGATATCAGAAAGAAAGAGCTCGTGAAAAGCGGGCTACAGCTTGGGCTGCGTTCTGAAAACGATATCCATGTCGTTGAAGATAGGTAGGTCCTTTCCACAAGCCTCCAATGAGACCTGCATTCACCCGAGTACAGAAACTTCCCTGATTCCATGACGGTAACGTGGCATCCCCGTCTGATTTCAAACCTCCTTACAACAACCTTCGCCCCAAAGATGGCATCCGTCTCCTCCAAGGAAGCCCCAAAAACTACCATTGACACCATCGTCACCTTTGATGCGGACGGCGTTTCCTCCCATCCCAACCACAAGTCGCTATACACCGGCGTGCACACGTTCCTCAAAGCGCTTATGCATCGTCACAGCGGGTGGGAATGCCCAATCAAGCTCTACACTCTGACTACCACCTCTATCTTTCGGAAATATCTGAGTGTGCTGGATGCGCCTGCCACTCTGGTCGGTGCTACTTTGGGGCGGAAGGAGTTGGGGAAATTCCCGGCCCCTCTGGTGTTTGCCAGTTCACCGGTCGGTTACAGGACTGCCCAGAGAGCCATGACCACGGCGCACGAGACTCAGATGAGATGGTTCCGGTGGGGATGGATCACTCTCTCTCGATACATGGTACTGAACGATTTGAGAAAAGAGAAGACTTTATGAGCTTGCCGACTGCTGTTCGCAGGTTAACGAACTTCTTCATTCATATCAGACCTTGTCCAAGCCAAAACAGCGGGCAAACCCTTCTGATATCTGAGTGCAAGGTATGAGCGAAGTCGGCGTCGTTCAAATGAAGGTCGCCGAGGTCATCCTGACGAGCTTCATGCAGTTGCGCTTTTCCAGGAACGCTATTGGAGTATCGTGCTACATTCGTCCGAAGCCTGCAGCATCGCGCAAGTTGCCTGCGCTGCGGACAAGCCACACGCCTCTGTCGATTGCAGAACATCGAGCGAATTGCTCAGCAGATTCGCTCCTTAAAGGTCTAGCGGTAATCGTCTGACACCATGCAGCATAGCATAACGAAGTAATTCCCGCGCTTTCCGCATTCTTGCGTACTGTGTCACGCATAAATCTCAGACCACCCGTGCGTGACAAACCTTATATCAAGTCGAGAAATCTCCTTTCCGCAGACTGATACAGCAACCCTTTTGGAAGAATCGACCACGAAAACTCTCTCGGGACACAGCCAAACACTCCCATTTCCGCTCAGCGCGTCAAGGAGAACATCTCTGCCAAGTGCATACTCTCGTACCTCGGATTCTGCTTCGGCGAGCTGTTCTATAGCGATTCCTACCGCATACATTCAATGACATCCTCTTCGTTACTATCTTTGCCACTCGAAATTTTTCGAAACATCTTTGGCCGCCTGGAGTTGCAAGACAAGGCGTGCCTGACCATGACGAACCGATGTTTTCGAACAATACTCGACCCACCTACTCATGAGGACTTCCTTTATGCCGAGAACTATGTCTGGGCTAGCTCACGTGGCCTGTACACGTGCAAAGGCTGCATTTCCTTCCGCCAGCTCGATCACTTCACCGACGACATGAGGAAAGGAAGACGCGCTCGCCGTGGGCCGGAGGCCAACACAAGACTGTGCATCCAGTGCGGGGTCAACCAGGGCATCTATTGGGAGGGCATGGAGATTGTATTCAAAGGACAGCGTGCCATTTTAGGACGACTCTGCAGAACGCTCACCGATCATGTCGTATGCAGCGCATCATGCGGCTCAACTTTATTAGTCTGGTTTCCAAATCGCAGAAGGGAGACGCCCCTTTATCAGGACTACCAACAACTCACATACGAATGCGAGCGGATGTTTCAAAAGATCCCCCGTACTGGAAGCAAGCATGCTGATGAAGAATACTGGTATTTGCTCGCCATGCAGCTCCTGTAAAGGCCGTGGCCCCCGAAAGCGCACAAGTTAGCCCCGTGGTCGACACGCCCCTTCAGCAACCATTATTCGTCAAGCGTTTTACTAAGCCCGAATCGTCATAGTCTTAACACGTTGCTCTGCAACTGTACACTCGCACTCCCGCCGCTGTGCACTTCAAGAGCGGTTGTGCCTACGAATTCTTTCCTCTGTCAACCCACGCAAGTCTCGTAGGCCCGGCTCCTGGAAACCATCCATACAACTCCTTCTGGTCGATTGATATGACGGCCATGTGTAGATATTCCCGCAAGATCTACCATGTCCAAACAGGCATGTTGCGAGGCTTTCGTCCTAGAGCAATATGCTGTCTATTTCGTGTTTCCTCTGTCGTTTGGTATGATCTGCTGTTGGAGTTGTTGGATATCTTCACCTACATCCACGTCACAAATATGCTTCAATACAACGTCACTCATCACTATGAGAGCTTCAAAATATCAATCAAGCACAACCTTTATAGTCTTACACTTTCCAATGTTCACAAGTTATACACCACCTCTTCGGACCTCTTGGAATCAAGCAGTACTAATAATAGTCCTTTTCTCTGAGGCGGAACTTTGCTGGACTCTTGCTTTCCGGATCTTTTTTATCAGTACGAATTTTGACCATGGGAACTCCAACTAAAGAGGATCCCAAAGAATGCCCTCCGGATGATCCACCGCCTACTCAACGGCTTCCGAATTTCCTGCAATCTCTAACCAGGCATTTAATTCCTCAAGGGTTATTTACACCAGACGTTCCACCCACACCAGAGGCTCGACCAGCAACCGCACCGAACCTATGGCGAACCCGTGACGGCAGATGGACACGTCGAGGCTCACGCGCTTTACTGCCTTTCGCTCCCTTCTCGACATCTAATTTCAATTCCAATTCCAATCCCAATTGCACTTCTGCAGAAAGACCATGCGCATACGACCCAGAGCACTACCAGTCATTCCCCAGCATCGAAAGGAAGCAGCACTGCTGTCCTAGATGCGGTATCCGCATGCCGTGGACGAGAAAAGATGGCAGGCTCAAGCTCTGTGAACCTTGCCGTAGGAAAAGTCCCAATTCACATCTTGCTAGGAATGCTCGGGCTAGGAATACTTCCCGTGATGGGAGGAGCAGCGGTGTAAATGTGCAAACGACGCTGACAACTGTGAATGGGGAAATCGTCATTGAGGAAATGGTCACTGCAGAGACAGTCACTGTGACGAACAGACCGATATACAGTCTTCCAGATGATGGTATGTTGTTCCCGGGTCAAAGGTCCATTAAAGATGCGGCGTCTAGAAACCACGCTCTTGAACAAGCTTCACTGACCTTTAAACCCAGATCTAGGACAAAGTGCGGTCAGAAACGTCTCCACGATCCACAGAGCACCCCTCTCTCCAGGCGATTCCCCCATTCCCAGAGGAACCACCCCAGGCGGCAGGCCCCCAACGCGACGCGAAGGAACCTACAGAGAACGCGCATACAGAGCCGACAGACTGAGAAACCTAATACCAACCGTTTGGCCGAGATCCACACCCTCACCCTCATCATCCCGGCCCGCTAGTCCCCAGCTCCACACACTCCCCGTCCTCCCCCACGCAAAAGAGTATCCCTACGTACACAAGAGGGAAGTCGGGCAACACATCGCCGCGATGCAAGCCCGGGAACCCAGCCCCATACTCAACCTCCAGAAGGAAGCTCAAAGGCCACGTACCGCGGGTGGAAATACGAGACGCGTAGATTACTCACAGGACTTCTCAGAGACAGTGTTTTACAGCCAGGGTCATATACCTTTGCGGCCTCGACCCCAGATAACGCCTGTTCAGCTAGTCGATCCCACTCGGACGAATCGTCAGCGACTATCTCCTTTGAATCAAGCTACAAGAGGTCAATATCCATACACTCTCCGCAGGGACGTGAACTCCCCACTCACGCTTATTTTGCCGCCAGCGGCAAGGGTCATCGGTACCGCTGAAGTGATCCCCCTCCCTACAACAAATTCCGAGGCGCCGGAACAGAGCCTCGACGCACAACTGCAAAGCACCCGTGTATATCAAACACACTCCCGTACCCGCACGCCATTCAAGCGCCCACCCAGTAATCTCCGCAACGTCCAGAACGCAGACGAAATCAGCACGTTAAGCACTTCCTCCTCGGACTTCGGCGGCGGCACTATGCCGCCCTCGCCTGACGAAGTTGGCGGGAAACGGCTTGAGCTGCGCGGCGGATTCCCATGCGATGGACCGCCTCGGATGAGGGGTGGAGCTGGAGGGGAGGATGGCTTGGCGTTTAGGGGGTCTTGGAAGGGGAGTCGTGGGAAGGAAAGGGGGCGCAATAGGTGTTCTGGGAGCCCGATGTTGCATGTCGATAATAGTAGGTATGATGTACGCCCGCGACCGGTTGATCCCCGTCGTATTGATAGGGCTGCGAAGAAGGGTGGGAGGGTTCCGCTTCCTTCGCATCTTCGTCGGCACGATGTGCCTAGGTTGAGGGGAGAAGATGGACAAGTCAATATGTTCTCCACGATAGACGGCCATAGTCGTAGCACTGTATCTGCGCGTCGTCGTCCTTCAACTTCTGCAGCAAGGCCGAAGCAGTTCTCGCCTACTCCTCAGGTAATCCCCTATCTGCGAGGTGGCGGTGGACCCGGTTGGGATGATAAAGAGCGTCTTCCCGAAACACTTTGGTTCCTCGCCGGTGGACGCGGACGATCCGGCACAGTCGGTGGGTGGAAAAGGGGTAAGCCGAAGAAGAGAATGGGTGGACTTGTTGGTATGGCTATATATGGAGTCAAAGCGGGTACGCCGTATAAGAGTGAGAAGGAGGGTGGTGCGAAGCGGGGAATGGTGGCTGGGAATACGGCTTCCAGTCCAGCGCCTGCGTCATCACCGGCTCCAACACCAGAATCGATACGGGGATCTACATCTGCTTCTGCACCAGAGATAGTTGCTGAAATGTTTTCAGCCCCGGTAGTGAGTCGAGGGGCTGAGCCAACGCCGACGACGGGAGAAGCAGTGAGTTCAACACCAGAGCCAGTGACAACTGCAAAGCCAGTGACAACTGCAGAGCCTGTAATAGAGCCGTCCGCTTCTCCAGCACCAGGCAATCCTATCAATGCGTCAAACTCGCCATCTCAAAGCACGACACAACCGCTAGCTGACAATACTGTGCCCACCTCCAACACCGAGCCGCCGAATGCCATATCTCCTCAAAAGCCTAGCGGAGACCCAGAGTCCCCAACCCCAGACGCACCAGCACAGTCTGGAGGAGAAGGTGCACCACGAGAACCCTTTCCAAGTGGCCCTCCAACCACTGCTCCAATCCCAAGCCCAAGTCCAAGTAACACCAATGCGCAAGATGTTGCCAAAGATGCGACTCTCAACAACACGCCTCCGGACTACAGCAGCGGTGGGGGTCAAAACCAAGACTCTTCAGCTACAACTAGCTCACCAAAGGGCACCACGAGCGGAACCACAGAGCCTACTAACACCACCGAGGAAGACACCGTAAATGATCAAAGTACCGGTACCCCACCAGAAGCTTCCACCACGCAGCAAGATACCACCACCAAAACCGCTCCAGATCCCAGCCAAATCCACACCGCCCAGAATCATAATGGCACGGCGTCGGGTTCAGCTATCCAACCCTCGGACATTCCTGCGTCGGACCAAACAGCAACGCAAGATCCGAATGAAAGTGTCACGGAGGACAACTCCGCAGCAGTACCAGATCCTGAAGCCAGTGGAGATGGAGGTAATGATGAGACGACTCAAGATGAACAGGTAGTGGGTTCGAATTCGAATCCGAATCCGAATGCGGGGAGGAAGAGGATTAGGGTTGGGAAGAGAATTGTGTTTGCTGATGAAGTGGGTAAGTAAGTGATGAGCGAACATGTATGATTGCTGTGTGTGTGATACTGAGATTGAAGGGTTTGGGGGGCATGATATCGTTGTCGATGTACGTAGGATATGAGATTGAGAAATGAGGTTGACGTACAGAGCTGTGGACGGAAGTTTGGATATCTTTTGCCGAGTTTAAAGCAGAGAGACTGACACATAATGCGGGACTAGGTAGCTGAATCGATTTGTTGTAGACAGACTGTGCCTTTGTATTGGTTTATGTTGGGTATCATTTCTTCCTTACTTTTTTCTGTCCTCTTGTCCTTGATCGACAGTCCTCACTCATCCCTTGACGCGCACTATCTAGTGTCAAGCTTACTTAACAGCTTGAAAACCTCTCCTATATCCCCCCCTCCCTCTCTTCCATATACTGATCCCTCCCCCATCCCTCCTTCAAAACGGCTTAGCAACCTTCCTCCCCTCCCGAACCCCCGTCCGAACATCCACAACCTCCTTCCAACTAACCGGCACCATAACCCCTCCATCCCCACCTTCCCTCCCCACCGCCAAAACAACCCCCCACTCATTCCTCGCCGTGCTCAGATAATAATTACTCTGGTCCCCCAGACTAATCACCTGCGCGCGCACCAAGTCCCCCACGCGGAAGCTCTCTTCCATCTTCACTTTATCCTTCTCCGTGGCGCGGATGTCTTCGCGGCGGATGATGGAGGAGAACGGCTCGCGGCACACGGTGTCGGAAACGACGAGGATTTCGGCATTGGCGAAGCGGGGTGTTAGCCGTGTTATGCGCGCTAGGACTATGGATTCGACTTCCGGGAGGATCGTGGTGGGGATGGAGGAGGGTGAGGGGGATGGTGGGGTGGCGGATCGGGATATGGAGAGGAGGGGTAGGAGTTTTGGCTTTGAGTTTGTGGTGCTGGTGCTGGTGGTCGTGTTTGTGGAAGGTGGTGCGCGTGGCGTGGAGGAGGCTACGGGCCCGGCTATTGAGGCGTAGATCTGGGAGTCGTGGATGTGTGTTCCGGGGCCGGGGAGGTATTTCGATGAGGGGCCGAGGAGGGTGCCTGGGACGGCTATTGAGGGTAGGGACATCGTGGGCTCGAGATGGGTGAGTGTGGCGGGGGTAAGGTGTTGCGCGTTATGCGTAAGACGTTTAGTTATCGCGCTCGGAGCAATTCCACTTAAGAAATTGAGAGATTTTGGGCTAGAGGAGGTTTAAACTGTAGGAAGTGGAGGATCGCAGTTGTGTGCCGATATGGTCGTCGATTGTTTTTGACGATCAAAAGTTAGCTCGGCTAATCCTGCGTTACGTCACTAGGTCCGTGTAAACCTTCCCCAAAACAATGCACATAGAGGCGTCGTCTGAAAGCATTCGATATTCCATTTCTTGCTCCATGGGTTCGATAAGACACTACACTATACTTGCTACAAGATTGTCATTCTCCATCCACGTGCCGCAATAGCAGTGGAATGACCATAGAAGCATTCCTGTACTTCTACACTTGGTTGGGTGGACATGAAGTTGCCCCCAAGCAAGAACGCCGAATGCAAAACCAATCCTAGATTGCTCCAGTCGCCAATTCATGCAAGTTTCCTCTCAGATATTCGTGAAAGCCGTTTCTCGTTGCGTGCCGAGACATTGCGCGTAAAACCTCCCAGAGGCATGTCAGGGTTGTAAAGACGCTATCAAAGCGATGCTGCGCCTAAACGGCTTGATAGAGGAGGAGGGGCTCTCCGATGTTTTCTATCTCGGGTATCGTGCACTTGAGGTCGAAGGCCTTGGAGAGCACGATTTTGAAGATCTGCACTACGTCAGTGGGATTCTATGAGTGCGAGGCTTCTTATGCTCACCTTCTGCACGTTGATGCTGTGGCTAGTACTACTAAAGATGAGACTCGCCTTCATCGCCTTGGCGAATCGCTTTGCCTGTGCCATTGTTAGTCTCTCCAGCAATGTTAGATTTTGCGGAACATACCTGATTGGAGATCTCCTCTTGCTCCTCGCGCGGAAAGTTGACAAAGTGATCGTACTTGGTGCCGACTAGGAAAGGAATCGCAGTCTTGTTGAAGCCGCGACCCTGGCGGTACCATTCCTTGATCGAGTTCAGTGTGCTCTTACGCGTCAGGTCGAACATGAACAGGATGGCGACAGCGTCATTGCAGACTAGCGGCAGCATATTGACGAACTCGCGCTGACCACCTAGATCCCATATTGAGAAGGTGATTTCCGTGTTCCGGATCGAGATAGTCTTCTCCATGAAGTTGACACCTTGGTAGGTCAGCAGCTATCCGCCATCTTTCAACAGTAAACAAACATACCCAACGTCTGAATGTAGTCCTCATCCCAGCTGCCCTCAACGTACTTGACCATGAGGCTAGTCTTTCCAATCTGCGCATCACCAACCATGCCGACCTTGATCACCACACTCGCGTTCTTGACGGCAGCCTCCTGCTGCTGCTGTGCTCGCTGACCCTGATCCGAGTACCTTGCACCGCCTTCAGAGTTCGGATACCGGTGACCCATGGACGAGTTCGACCGCGAATTGGACTGGGGCATCTGCGTCTCCTTGCCGCCATTGTAGTAGCCCTGCCGCGGCGGCGTGTCTGCGTCCGACGGGGTATTGAAGCGCGAACCGTAGTTGCCGTCGCTCGCGTGGCCGTAGTGGTGGTAGGCGGTGTCGGAGTAGGAGGTCTGCGGTCGGTGCTCGCTGGTGTAGCCGTTCTGGCTGCTGCTGAAGTCGGGCATCGGGTTGACGGTCGCGGCGGTGATGGTGGTATTCATGCTGTCGTCCACCTCGACGGGCAGCTCAGTGTGCTTTTGCGCCTCCATGCCGTCTTGGGGCACTTGGGGCACATTCTCCTGCTGTGGCAGCGGCTCCGGGTCCATTGCAGACTATGGCCTGTCTGTTCAATGTTCGTGGTGTTCGCGTCTTGACTCGGCTCTCAGGTCGTGGTGGTTGAGCGAATAGGAGGGGATGAAAAGCCGTAGGCGCTGAGCGCAAGCCCCTCCACTGACGTGGTTCAAGTGTCAGCTATGGACGCGTCAGGACATGTAGGCGAGGGCGCAGTGTATGTGCAGAGGTTGAGAGCAGCGAGTGTCGAAGTTGGTGGATACCGGTAAATGGTGTTGTCTGCTTGGGCTGTCAGTACCTTTGTATTGAATGCACTGTTTGCTGCAGGGGTCAGCTGGAGCTGGAGCCGGAGCCTGTCGCGAATCGAGAATCGAGGGGCGCGCGCGACGAACGTCAAGCAAGCAAGCAAAGCGACGGCATTGGCGGGCAAAATGCGCGCTAGTGCCGCCGCCAAAAAGTTTGGAAATGCACTTTCACCTCCCCGCATCGCCGAAATTGCGAACTTCTCCCCCGCGCACACACATCACACTCCCGCCATGGCGAAAAGACCGGCAGAGACGGACGAGAACGAGCTGGAGGCGGTCAAAAATGGCGAGCGGCCCATGGAAATTGACGACGACGAGAAGGGAGAGTTTGAGGATGAGTACGAGGACGAGTTCGAGAGCGAGGATGACATCTTCGAGGCCGGCGTAGATGGACGGCCGGACGCGGAGAGGGAGGCGGAAGAGCAAGAAAGTGTGTAATCTCCATCTCAAAGGAAGAAGAAAGACGCATATTAATATGGGCAGATGCCATGGATGTTGACCAAGGCACCTTCATACCCGGCCGACACAAGCTCTCCGCCGGCGAGACCCTCGCACCCGACCTATCCACATACGAGATGCTCCATACATTAGAAGCCCCCTGGCCATGTCTTTCCTGCGACATCGTGCCAGACAACCTCGGTTCTGACCGAAAGACCTACCCCGCAACCGTCTACGCAGTGGCAGGCACACAGGCGGCGCGAGGAAGGGACAAGGAGAATCAGATTATGGTCATGAAGATGAGCAGTCTGTCGAGAATGGAGCGAGACGAGGAGGATGAGGAGGAAGACTCCGACGACGAAGGCTCAGATCCTATCCTCGAGACCAAATCAATACCCATGACCAGCTGCACCAACCGGATACGCGCACACCAGCTGCCTCAAACCACGTCTGCGAAGCCGGCCACTACCCTCACAGCAGCAATGACCGAATCAGGGCAGGTCCTAATTCACGACATTACCCCTCACCTCACAACTTTCGACACTCCCGGAACCACCATCACACCCACACAGAACAAGCCCGTTTCTACAATACGAGCACACAAGGCGAACGAGGGATATGCGTTGGACTGGTCTCCTACCATTCCAGAAGGAAAGCTCCTCACCGGCGACATTGCGGGAAACATTTTTGCAACAACGCGGACGCAGGGTGGAGGCTGGGTGACAGACACAACACCTTTCACCGGACATCAAGGCAGCGTAGAAGAGATCCAGTGGTCACCGACCGAGAGGACTGTATTCTCCTCTGCTTCGAGCGATGGCACAGTCAAGATCTGGGACGCGCGGTCGAAGTCACGGAAACCAGCTGTCAGTGTCCAGGTCTCGAAATCAGACGTCAACGTCCTTTCATGGTCCCACCAAACTTCACATCTCCTTGCCACTGGGGCCGATGACGGCGAGTGGGCTGTCTGGGATCTCCGACAGTGGAAACCGCAGACCGCAATGGGTAGCGAAAAGAAGCCGTCGCCTGTTGCATCGTATACCTTCCATAAAGAGCAGATTACAGCGGTCGAATGGCATCCGACGGACGACAGTATCGTGTTGGTGTGCGCCGGTGATAACACTCTCACGCTATGGGATCTCGCAGTCGAGTTGGACGACGAAGAGAGCAGAGACACAGGAGGTGTGCAAGACGTCCCGCCGCAATTGCTGTTTGTGCACTACATGGAGCAAGTCAAGGAGGCGCACTGGCATCCGCAGATCCCAGGTGCAGTCATGGCGACGGGCGGCAGTGGGTTCGGGTAAGTCCTTTTTCTCCACAATGACCGCAGTAAACACTTGCTAACAACCAAACAGTGTTTTCAAAACGATCAGTGTATAGATGTAATTGTCAGCACTGTGAGCTGCACAGCTGCACTCGTGCCGTCCAAACATTTCTTCGACTTCTCCGTGAGATTTCATGATTTCTTACAACTTTATGCCATGACCTCGAGCATGCCTGACAAAGAAGTTAGGAGCAAGATATAATGCTGTTAACAGGCTAATAATATATTCACGATACCCAACCAGGAGAGTTAGATACCAAAAGCAGCACATATCGCGTGCAGTAGAACAAGTTCTGCAGATCTCAACATTATCGCACACATTCCACGCGTCTCATAATCTCTTTGTCTCACGTAGCCACATTTCCCCCATATCGCTCGCTAGCGTTTGCATCCGGCACGACAACTCCTCTAACAAACAAAGAAGCACCACGACACGCATCTATTCCCCACAAACTTTGAGACAACGCCTACCCCGCAATGTCCGATACCAAGCGCTGCCACCACCACCCACTCAAGCTCATACACATTGCCTAACTTGTTTCCGCGCGTTTCACACCCTCACGATCAGTATCGATCAACCGCCACCGGGATACCCAGCACAGCAACAAACCATGACCTCGTCATCTCGCTCAAATCCATCACCGCCGTCAGACCCACGTCCCACAAAAAGCGAAACCACCACCCCAGTCCCCATCGACGCTTTCTCCTACCCATCTTCCCACGCCAAAGCCTCGCCCTTGGACATCGATTTATCAAACATGTACAACCCCACATCCTGTCTCCGCACACCGCTATCCCTCCCCCCATTCCCGCACTCGAAATGGCACGTCAAACCTTCGGGGGAGGTGTGCGAAGTCGCCAGCCCGATACAGTTGGAGCACAGCATGTGGGAGTATGATCCAGTCACGGGATACATTGGGGATTGTAAAGACGGCGGGGGGTGGGGACGGTGGAATGGTTATGTGAAGTATGCGGAGAGTGGGGAGCGGAGTAGTATTTTGAGGGAGAGGGTGAAGAGGGGGAAGGATGGTGATGAGGGAGGCGGAGAGGAGGGGAAGAGGATTAGGGTTGTGTAGGGTTGGGTTGGGTGGTATGGGGAGCGTGGTGGTATGGGGAGCGTGGTGGTATGGGGAGCGTGGTGGTATGGGGAGCGTGGTGGTATGGGGAGCGTGGTGGTATGGGGAGCGTGGTGGTATGGGGAGCGTGGTGGTATGGGGATGAAGGGGTGAGGGAGTATGTGTGGATGGGTATGTTGTCTTTAACTTTTGGGTGTTCTTTTCCTACTGCAGTCTCATGACACCGTACAGACAAGTGTCAAGACCCTAGCAACACTTCCTTGTCCTTCAAAATCCAGCAGTGTCGGTTCTTTTTCGTCGATTCTTTCTGAATGATCATGGCGGGTTGCATGCTCCCGGTGTCTCTCAATGACTGCTGCCCATAACGGGGTGCTTTAGCATAGGTCTGTGAAGGCTTAGGGAAAGGGAACCATAGACCCCTCAGAGGAGATAAGAGACGGAGATATGACGATTGTGGGGAAGGCCGTGAGCAAGATTGTCCGACTAAGATTGAAACGCTGAATGAATTCAATGCCTCGTGTTAATTGTGGATTCACCCTTGGGATCTTTTATATCAGTTGGAGGTGTAATACCTACAGGATGCTAATCGATCGCAGTGTTCCAGAAGTTAAGCATTCTCATCCCCGTGTACAATACTTATGGTCTGGTGTAATTTGCGTGTTATAACTGTTAGGCTTGTGGCTATGCAGAGAGTAAAAATAAGAGGCGATTTCGAGGACCTCGTGCGAGACTCGGTCCATACCGTACCCAGCGATTTATGACATTCTGGTGATCATTGATTGGACGAAGTTGGGGAGACGGTCTTCCCATTAGTGGCTGAAGTCAACAAGACATCTGGACTTTTTATTTCCGTCTCATAACTCCGGTAAATCCATTTCAGCTCAACGTGCTACCATCTTACGGTGACAGTTCGGATATACTTAACATAAACCTTCGCCACTAAGAGGGAAAAGTATCGAAATTCAGATCACAGCAACCCTATTCTAGCCAAAGGTTCTTCGCTACATGACATTTTGTTCGACCCAAATGGCCGATCCAGTCACACTCACGGCACTTAGTCCACGCGAAGCCGTCGCGGATGCTCTCCACCACTGCGTCTTCGGTATCGACAGCAACAATCGGGACCTCTTCGAGTCAGCATGCTTGAAGACCGAGAGCATGACTTTTGTCGCCGGTCCAACTACTATCGAGGGCTGGACCGCGATCAACGAAGCCTGTCTTAAGCTCTTCGACCTGGCCACGTCGCATGTCACTAGCAATATCCGCGTTGAACTCAGGGACAGTGCGGACACAGCATACATGACCGCCAACGCGCTCTCGTATCACGTTCGGCCGGACGATGCGCTCAAGCCCGAGGACACATCGTACACGGCGTCGTCGTTGTACTTTATAGATCTTGTCAAGGATAGCAACGACGGCTTGTGGAAGATCAAGAAGTGAGTTATAAAGATTCTGTGGACTACGGGGGATAGAGCGGTTCTCCATGGATGAATTTCGGTATGTTATCATTCAACATGATGTTATACCTGCCGTTAGTTGAAGATCTAACCAAGAATAGTACGAGCTGTGAGCGTGAGACCTATCGATGGTACATGAGAATTGATGAGCTACAAACTCTTTGGCGGTCAAAAATACCTTGATGTATATTCATTTAGTTTAATGGCTCCAGGCTCTCAAGAGCTGGCAATCCAGGAGTTTCTCCGTATGGACCACATGCAGGAGAACGATTTTACGTGATGTGCTTAGAACCTTGGAAGGAATACCTACGCTATACCTAATCAAACAAAGCTCCAGCTTCTTGGCTATCACGTGGCATGGTCCTTCCCGGGCGGTGCCATCACACGATGTTCTTCGTTGCTGCGTGAAGATCCGTCCCACCACGCATCATCGATCTCTTACCTTTGTCAAAAACGATGCCAATACCTACAGTCGGTTTTCCTTGAAGTCCGGCACATAGATTCTGTCAATACGAAGAAATAGCAGCACGCAAGTACGATTTTCTGGGCGATCCGCTTGGCCGGTCAAGACGATGTATCAACAAACGATCCCTCCGAGGCCACGCAATCGCTCATCAATGCAGGAACTCACGGAGAAATGGCAAACCCGCTTCTTGTGAACCCTGCCGCATCAACGGTAAGCCTTGTCACGTGATATCAGTGAATTCGCTCCAGGTCACTTCTCGCTTTTACTGAATGCCCATTTATCAACATTCTTGTGGAAGTCCTTATTTTCTGCGGTTCAAGGCTAACGTTACCCAGTATTGTTCCCCCTTTACAAAGGATTCAAGGATATCGCTGACCTATACCTTCACCTTGTGTAGAAGACGAGATGTGACCATACGTAAGTTCACTTTCAGCCTTTGCCGTAAATCAAGATTACAGAAGGGGCCCATTAAACCTCGTCTATATGGAGGGTAAAGTCGAACAGCAAGATATGGCTTTAAAAACATTACACAAGAACTAACCCGGGTCTTCTGCGGCCAGCTATCCGGTATGCGATCGATGCGTTCAACGCGGTATAGCAGACAAATGTACATACCATCCAGCTCCTCTCACCAAACCACGCACCACCGACAATAGAAGCACAAAAGATCCTTCGAGCTCACGCCCAGTTAAGAGGAAGTACGTCTCTCCTCCCCCTCAACAAACGCAACGCTAACCCCTGCAGACGAGTCTCTGCACCTGTTCCCGACAGCTTTACAACCGATCCACTCTCGCAAAACGCAAAGTTCACCGATGCCGTCGCTGTCGAAACCTACAGACCTGGCTACCTTGGTCCAACAAGCTTCATAGCTTCGCTCCCGAAAGACGAGTCATCACCTGTTTTCAACGACAGAGAGGCTTCAGTAGACTCTGAGACTGACATTGAGATGGCGCATCAACATCCGCTAACTAAGCAAATGCGCATGCAGATGACGTCCGATATCCTGAAGACCTTTCGATACTATTCTACGATCAAGGAGCTCATTACCTGGCACAGCATACATTGCGAAGCTGGGACCATCCCACTTCCATTCGATGTTGCTTTGGTCAACGAGCTTCAGCCTGTGGTCAATCGGTACAATCTAGCTCACTCCGTCCCAGATCCTCGGCTAGTCACTTTGATCCTGGAGAATAGCAGCAAGCCTCTGGCGATCTCAGGGTCGTTGAAGGCTCGCGATTTCCACAGAATTTGCTCCGGGGACAATCTAAGACTTGAGACGATTGGGTTCCTTCTAGCTACGGCAGGGCAAGCGCTTTCTTTTGGTGCATGCTCACATTTGATTAACGAGCATAACCATCCGGGTCTACGGGCGAAACTCGTTGATGAGTTATTGCGTGCGAGTGCAAGTTCCCCAACTACCAAGAGCAAGCCAGGTTCCGCTGACCCAACCTCAGACTAGCTCGGTCATTTTATGCTCTCTAATTAGTCCCGTTTCCGACTTACAAGTCTGGTTAATATTTGTGAACTATTACCTGACCATCATGGTCTGCGGTATCTCAGCTCCGCCATCATACCGTCGCATGGGCGAACTCAACACCCAAATCTACGCCCTCGGTATCCATAGGGAATCTAATTCCTCAAGCGTCCCTGCCTGGCTTCTCGAGACCCGCAGAAGAATCTTCTGCTCCTCATATATGCATGATAAGACCATTGCGACGTTCCTTGGTCGTCCTATCCGCATGAGTAAAAGACATACGGATATCAGGATGCCACTTGATATCTCGGACGATGAGCTTATGGCTGACGAGGAGACATTTAACAGTGCGGTTCAGGCACTGGATGAAAATGGTTGGAATACTAGGGGAAGGTATTTAAGGGCTTCGTGGGTTGTAAGTCTTCGCGGGAACTTCAATATGGAAAGGATGGATCAATGGCAGCTTACTCTTGTCATAGCGCATACGCTACGTTTCCAGCCAGCTCCTCGAAGAAATCCTAGACTTCGCTCTAGTCATGCTAGACGAAAACGTTGAAGAACAATTACTGTACGTTCCACCCCTTCTCCTCCTACCTAGCTCCCTAGCAAACTCTTTGGTGTCTCTCCACCCATCTAACCCACAACCCACAGCGACATATCCTCCCGCATCCACACCTCCTGGACCTCCTTCCCCACGCACTTCCACTACTCGCCCTCATGTTGGGACACCGGTCTCCAAACCTCCATCTGCCTCATGCTCGTCGTAGTCCACCAAACACACTGGTACAACGAATTCATAATCCGCAAGCTCCTCGCGCAGTCCAAACCCCAGCAAACTTTAACATCCAACCTCGCGCTCCTCCGCGTCTCCACCACGCTCCTCAGCAACACGCTCACGCTAGGCCGCCTGCACGACCGCAACTACGACGTCCACAAGGACTTTCTGCACCAGGTCATTCTCTTCGGTATCCCGAGCGCCAGCGTCCTGGCCAGCGCGCTGCAGGAACAACAGAGAACCGGGCAGGCATTCCCGCAGCCTGTCTCACGCGCGGAAATCATTCGTATGCTTAGTGTCTTGATCTCGCACCTGGAAGCGGCTGCGCATTTGGATTCTTCTAGCGCTCGTCCGGGCGAGGCGAATTATAATCTTTGTAGAAAGGCTTGTAGGGCTTTTACGAGGGTTATGGACCATGTGCTGGATCCGAAACCGAGGGAGGAGAGTGGCAGTGAGATTACGCCGTTGAGTGCGGACTTGGAGGGGGATTTGGGGCTGGACTTGGATGTTTTTGGGGCGTTTGAGGGGATAGATTTTTCAGGCGTGGGGGGTGGGTTGGGCGATGAGGGGGTCGATTGGGGGTTGATGGCTCAGTGGACGATGTAAGGGAACGGGGGCTGGGGGATTAGTAAGTAGTACTGGGAGTGAGAAGTTTTGGTGATCAAAAAGAATTTAACAAAAAAAGATCGACGACACACACCATCGGTCGGTCAAAAAATCGACCAAAAAGAATCGGCGACACCTCCGACCAGAAACCCCCTCAATTGAATGAAGTTGTTATCTGTACTTTGCCCAACGAAGCGGGGGACTTTCAACTCTCCACTACTAATTGAATTTCATATTATAGAGCAACGTAGAAATTAATTAGACTGAAGTGGGACTCGAACGCTACACTGTTTGCTACTATATCCGGCTGGGAGAATTTGTGGTGCCCTCTCCACAGTCGGCCGTGCTAGCGTTCTTTGGCTTGTTTATATTGGAAATAGTAGGGGATATTAAATATATATACTGTCGACGGTGAGTTTGGTAGCATAACAGTGGTTATTAGTGATAGAGTCAGTAAATGTACTTCCTGCAACATGGACACCTGTGTGAGAAGAGGAATGCAAGCTGTCCTTAGGCACATGGAATCCTCGTTTATGACTATTGTACCCAAAACGAGAGAGCAGCGAGTCTCGCTTCGTCAGAGGCTTCTCTGAGCGAACTGTCCATTAAGAGGTGAGAAAAATCGCCAAATCATGCATTTAGAAACTCACGTAAGTACTATTCGATTTGCTCGTCTTCCTATAAGCTTGTCGCGATTAATCCCAACTCCAACGCTCATCTATGAAGAACGCTGGATTTTCTTTACTGGCATTCACAAGTATGAAGCGAAACCTGTGGCAGCTGGACAAGATTGCTGAATACACGCGACCAGCCTCGACTGCGCATTGAGCTCCACTGTTTGCTTAGTGGCTGCCTTACGATTTCATCATACAAGCTGTTTTTGAGCCTCACTTTCAATATCAGATCAGATATACGGGCAAACTTGGCGACAAGGCGAACAAACATGAGTCAAGTCAGCACAGATCAGATCCGAGTCTTAGAAGTCTTACAATTAGAGAGCTATAACTCACGAGCAGCCCTCTTATTGCTAGCGCATGTCTGAAGAAAGAGACTCTCGCGTAGTTCAAGTAGTTGTAAGAGAATTCCCACTTCACCTCTTTTAAATGTTAGCGGGGCTTTACACAGTTTTCCTACCTACTTCTATCATAACCTTCACAAATGTTCTGTACACTCCTCTAGTACTGTCTTTTCCAACACTCTGAGATCGAGCCAACATGAAATGCCACATGTCTATCTAGTCTCTAAAATATACGATCTCGATGTGTCTGAACCACGGTGTCTTCGAGCACATACAAGACTGTCTCAGCACAGGACGCAACCACTAAAGATTTATAAGGACAATAAAAGCCCAACAACTAATTACAACATTCCAAACAAGTCAAAAATGCCACCATGAACTGAAAACTCTCGCACCCGCCTCGCCTGCACATTCCCCAGTCTTCTTGTCGCCGTCGATGCCCTACGAGATATACGCTACCACACCGGCTGCCTCCTAGGCTGCCTCAAGAAGCTCACTCGATGTTTCATCAAAGCCGTCACGTACACTGAAGGCCTGGATATCGAAGAGCTCGGCCGCCAGTTGAACACCGTGCGCTCCGTCACTGCGCGCTACCTACAAGATATAAGCCCGCCCGAATGTCCGAACGCCTGGCAATTCAACAACCTGATCGAGATCAAAGAGCTGATATCGTTCGTCCGGGCCATCGTGTTCGAAAACGCTGTCGAGAACCTGTACCGGCTAGCTGTTCCTACGGCGGAGGGAGACCTGGATAAAAGGATCGAGGATATTGAGACTGCGTATGGTGAACAAGTCCGTGACGCAGGTTTTGAGCACTTATACGCAGGTGATGCGGAACATAGAGGCATTATGTGTATTGAGTGCGGGTGGCTACGCGGTGAGTTGAGTCGGTACAACCTCGTTCCTTGTTATATTTTGGGCTCATTTGATATAGCGCATTTTTACGACGAAGAGGAATCTGCACAAGTATCTCCTTCCATACCTTCGGATTCACCACGCACTGCTGCGACTAGGTTCGTACAGTACGAACCTGACAACACGTCCATGACTACAAACCCATAGGAAGGATGGTGGAAGAGAGCGAGTACAGCCTTCCGTATACGGAACCAATGCTAGTACATGAGTGTGCTATTTGTCTTCAGCCGTTGGCTACGAGTGGGGATACGGGGAAGCTTGTCGTGGCGAGATGAGGGGCGAGACATGTTTACCATCGAGAGTGTCTCTTTGGTTGGGTGAATGAGTCTGCGAAGGAGAGAGGTATTACATGTCCGCAGGATAGGGAGAGGATCTATGAGCCGAGGAACCGGCGACATCTTGGGGAGGCGGCTGTGGTATACTAATACTTGAGACCAGGATCCTTCATCGTCCACTCTTGATGCTCTCTTACCCCAGCGCAAGCTCAATTGCGATGCGGTCAGAGCAAACGGTCTGTGAAGTTGTCCAACTCTTCCCTATTTATGCAGCATGGTTCACTTTTCTTCATTATTTACCCTCCTCTTCGTTTAGTTCAAAATAGAATGCCCAATGGTTTCTGCAGCCTGGGTTAAAAGCCCCTTTACAATCCATGTTCGTACAACGGCTTCCGCTGTTCATGTACTCGTCGATAGACAGAAGATGCTTGCACTGTCCGCAGAGCACAGCCTTCTCTTCTCTTTCGTTTCTTGGCCACACTCTGCCTGTATGCGTCTCCAAAGCGTTGTGGCAGCTGATACAAGCGTAGAATTTCCTGCAACAGGCGTGCTTAATAGTCACGATGTCGAGGGGAGAGGACCAATGGGCACATTGAGAAAATGTGTTTACTGACAGTCCGTAAACGGTTGGAGTGTTCGGTGAAGGGTCTGAGGCTGAGGGCGAATCACATGATTTGGCCATGTCAATATTGTTGCGCGGAGCAATGTGCCAAATACTGGATATATGGGATGATGAAGATATCGGTGTGGTTGTGAGGTGTACAAAGGGAGAGAGGCGGAAGGATTGCCGGTGAAGTTCCACTACACGCTAACTGCTTTAGACCACTATCGCGCCAGATGGGGAATCCCTACTGCTTTTATGAATAAAGTTAGCTGCTACTCCAGACCTGGTAGTTCTTATGGAGCTTGTGATGTAATAAGTGAAGCTTACTGCCAAAGTTTTCAAGATAATCGGGTCTTTGTCGCATCATGCATGAGCAGCGATGCGCAAACCGGCCTCAAAATGAGCATAACCACTTAGCATCAATGCCTAGCGAGAAAAAGAGGACCTGAATACCCTCGCCGGTCTCTCTTTCTCCATTTCCTATCGGCATGAGGAAAAATCAAGCGTTCCGAAGCTGCCCGAAAGCTCCGAACTCTACTGTTTGGAACTACCCCTCCCCCGCCATGGCGTGTTCAACAGAACTCACCACTACGACATCAACATCAACATCAACATCAACATCAATCACAACCTCTCTACCACGCACATTAATCAATTGTATCTTCTCTTTCTAAAACTCAACAGCCGCCAAAATGGGTCGTCAATTTTTCGTCGGAGGAAACTTCAAGATGTATGTAAGCTGCCTGCCACAGCTGCTGCTGTTCATTTTCAAGAGATGCCCCATGAGTACCGTCTGTGAGTTAAGTTTGCTGACATAACTAGGAACGGAAACATAGACACGGTGAAGTCTATAATCTCAAACATCAATAACGCCAAGCTGGATCCCAACACGGAGGTCGTCATCGCCCCGCCCTCCCTCTACCTCCTCCTCGCCCGTGAGCACCTCCGCAAGGGCCTCGAAGTCGCTGCCCAGAATGTCTTCGACAAGCCCAATGGCGCCTTCACTGGCGAGATCTCAGTGGACCAGCTGAAGCAGAGCGGCATCACCTGGACCATCTTGGGACACTCGGAGCGGAGGGTCATTCTGCAGGAGGACGACCAATTCGTTGCGAACAAGACTAAGGCGGCGGTCGATGGCGGGCTCGGTGTCATTCTGTGCTGTGGTGAGAGCTTAGAGCAGCGCGAGGCGGGCAAGACCATTGAGGTTGTGACGACACAGCTCAAGGCTGTCGCGGACAAGGTGAAGGACTGGAGCAAGATTGTCATCGCTTATGAGCCCATCTGGTGAGTTTGAAGGCAGTCTTTCGTTGACAATTGTCTGACAATGCATAGGGCCATTGGCACCGGTAAGGTTGCGACCACTGAACAGGCACAGGAAGTTCACGCCGCCATCCGTGAGTGGCTCAAGAAGGAAGTCTCGCCTGGGGCTGCAGAGAAGACTCGCATCTTGTACGGGGGCAGTGTGACGGAGAAGAACAGCCCCGAGCTGGCGAAGCAGGCTGACATCGATGGCTTCTTGGTTGGCGGAGCTTCTCTCAAGCCTGCCTTTATCGACATCATCAACTCGAACCAGGCATGAATGCATGGCGGTAATGCTCGACTATGACCCCGAGATAGGACAGGATGAAAAAAGGTGCCGTTAGTCAATTGATGATATGAA
Organism: Byssothecium circinans; assembly: GCA_010015675.1. Lineage (NCBI taxonomy): Eukaryota > Fungi > Ascomycota > Dothideomycetes > Pleosporales > Massarinaceae > Byssothecium > Byssothecium circinans. Next base: position 916,386 of record ML976988.1, read on the forward strand.
AGGGTGGAGTTACCAGTATGGCTAGCGATAGACAAATCCATAACGTTGTTCAAATGAGCCAAACACTATTTTGACATCACGTATTTTACAGTGTTGCACAGTTCTTTACATGCCCAACCTAGATAGATGCGCCGTCCCATGCGATTATCTGAGCCAGCCCCTCTAGAGATTCCGAAATGTGAGAATCTCTAATGCTGAATTGCTGCTTCCCATCTGTAACACGGCCCATCTTATATCTTCATCTTCGCCCCATGAAAAGGACTCCAGATGCCTCTCACGCTCTCGTTGATACTCGTCACTGGCTTGTTGACCCTCTGGTTCTTCTCTCCGCTTGCATCCCGCAACAACTCGGCCTTCTCCCTTATAAGCTCGTTCGTCATGTTCCGTACGCAGATGGATCGCTGGTTGCCGTTGATGTAGTGTGCTCGTATTACCGGGTGTCGTCTCGGCCGTGGGGAGATGGAGATCTCAACTGAAGGGTTTCGTTTCGCGAAGGCGGGGAGAGAGGACTTGATGAATGCATTCATGCCGCGTGAGGATCCCCACCAGTCGCAGTAGTGGAATTCGAGCTTCTTGCACTGGAGGATGAAGGCGCCGACGCCATTCTACGTAGATTAGCATCTGGAAAGCACCGTTAACAACACAATAACTATTCACCTGAGGCTTTGCGACCGTCCGAATGGCTGATAGCGGCATGATGAAAGCGCAATGGTTGTGGTTTGGCTGCTTTCAAGGCGATGTCCGAACTTTTCGCGAGGAGCCGGCTGCACGTGTTAGGCAGCGCCCGGGCGCCAAGACGCGTACCTTCCCCTTGTGCAAACCCTCGAGTATTAAACCCGTCTCACTCCATCGCTCTCCCTCCCACCACAACACCATTTGCATCGCAACTAGACGTGCAGTCTAGCCCGACAGTCAACATGACCGACAAACTCCCGCCGATGCTTCTGCAGCTCTTCGCTCCGCGGCCCCCGCTGCGCTGGCTGGAGCCCATCGACTTCGCGCCGGAGAAGCGACAGAGCGCCAACATCGGCGGCATAGGCCAGTACATGCAGGCACTGCGCGACTACAAGGACAACGATGGCTATGTGCCAAGCGACAGCTGGCTCCAGAAGCGCGACCGCAAGATCCTCGAGAGGAAGGCAAGGCAGGAGCAGCTTCCTAACGAGGCTGCTACCAAATGTACTACATCACTGCTGCGCCTAAATGCGCAATTCCTCTTACGGTTTGTATCCAAGCTAACACACCTCTAGATAAACCGAAGGAGGATCCCAAGATCGTGGGCGATGCCTACAAGACGCTCTTCGTCTCGCGACTCTCATACGAAGTCACTGAAGATGACCTTGAGCGCGAATTCGGCCGCTATGGTCCTATCGAGCGTATCCGGATCGTCGAAGACGTGGATGCCGATCCTGATGCTCCGCTCAAGAAACGCAAGCGTGGATACGCCTTCATCGTCTACGAGCGCGAGAAAGACATGAAGGCCGCCTACAAGGACACAAATGGCATAAGCATCAAGGGTCGCAAGGTCTTTGTCGACGTAGAGCGCGGCCGTACCGTCGCTGGATGGCGCCCGCGTCGCTTCGGCGGTGGACTTGGTGGCCGTCACTATACGAAAGAGGGTGCTCGCGCTGGACCCTCCGCTGGATATGGTCCCCCGGCCGGTCCCGGTGGCTTCGGTAATCGAGGTGGGGGATTTGGCGGCCGTGCAGGCGGTTTCGGAGGCCGCGGCGGCTTTGGAGGTGATCGACCAGGCTCCTTTGGAGGAGGAGGGCGTGGTGGTTTTGGAGGAGGTGGTCGAGGAGGAGGCGGAGGCTACGGAGGCCGCTCAGGTATTGGTTACCAGTCAGGTGGTAACTATGCACCTCCCGATGGCGCGCCGTCTGGACCACGTGGAGGTGGACGTGGCGGCTTTGGAGGAGGTGGCGGAGGTCGGTATGGAGAAGATCGATATGGAAGCAGCCGAGGTTCAAGCGGTGCGAACAATGAGCCTTTGGGCAGCCGAGACCGAGCTCGAGACCGCGATCGCGACAGTGGGTATGGCGGCCGCGATGATTCGGGCTCACGAAAGCGTGGCTACGAAGGCGACAGCTACGACGATCCACGCCAGCGTCGGAGGTACTGAGCTTCGTCGACTCAGTACCCTCGTTAGGGTTTGTCAAGGTTACCTCTTTAATCTTCGCCTGATTGTCTAACCCTACCGCAACAACAATGAGGGTAAGAACAGCAGCCACTCCATGGAACACGCACAGCAATTTTTGCATTTCCGGAAGGGTAAGCACACTTGCTGCAGCTTTGTCAGGCTGGCCTCATTTACCTTCGACTTCACACCTCACACGGCATTTTCTACGATACCCATGTACATCAACCCTCATTCACTTTCCGGAACTACAAGGTATGGCTATTCCCTGGCTCGTCACCGGGAAGCCTCTTGTCTTAGCATGCAAACCGTGTCTCGTCAGCACGTACCAACATGCATGAGTTGATGGGGTCACGGCTTTGGGAAGGGTAGGGCAAAAGGTGATTTCCTTCTTGTCCGCAGTCATGTCTCTGGCACTTTCGGCAACTTTTTTTCAGCCCCTTTTTCGGCACATGTTCCTTTTCTTTCCTCCCGGTTGTTGGTAGGTATGTAAGTTATTAGTTGCACTGCATTGCAGTCTGGATATTTTTCAAGGTAGGATCAAAAAGGTAAGGGAGCTAGTTCCTCGCTTTTATTGGTCTTGCCCGTAACGATCGATGCCTCCTCTACTCTACCTAGGTAAAATCATAATTTTCTTTCTCTTTCGGTTGCAAAATGCACGTTGCCAGGTAAACTTGAACTTGGATGAGATGCAGCTGCGCTTGTTTTAATGTATGACGGGCGGCGTGCTGTGTATGTGTATGTATTCTAAAGGGCTGGGGAGGACGGTAGTGCGTGTGCTGTGACTGTATGTATGTACTGTGTGCATTTAAGTTTCTAAAAGTGTTTTCTTTTCTGTACATGTATACCTAGTCCAAACTACCACTTAACACCACGACTGAGACTTGTTGACTATAATCAAGTGCAGTGCATTCCCAATCAGTCAATACGTCCGCACCAAGACTGTAAGGCCGTAAAGTCCAAGACCAAGAAAAGCAGGGAGAAACAGAGAAAAGCCTCAAAGATGCCTATACCCGGAAAACGCCGGCATACCCCTAGAGTCATAATGCCTAGTCCTATTATCCCACTCATCCACCTCCCTCTCCCTTCCTCTCGCCAACGAGCCCCGCCTCACCGGCGCACCCGGTCGTCGTCTCTCATCCGGGTAAGGCAGCGCACCGGACATTTCATGCATGTAGAAAGGATCATGCTCGCGCTCGTCGTTGTAGCGCTGCTGTGCGTACCGCGGGTCGGCGGTGGCGTAGGAGCTTGAGCGCTGGAACGGGTAGTGGGATGGCGTGAAGGGGTTATGGTTATGGGTGTGATTGTGGCTGTCGATTTGCGTAGTGTGGCGACGATGGGAAGGGAATGAGGGGCGCTTGATGTGGTCGTCGTAGGGGTCTCTGACGCGCTGGTGGTGGTGAGGGTGGTGGTGGGGGTAGTCGTTGTAGCGCAGTGTCTTTGAGGTGTGTCGGTCACGCTCGAAGTCTGGGTAGGGAAGAGGCGGTGGTAGGGGAGCGCGGGTATGCATTCGTGAGTGTGGTTCCGAGAAGACGCTGTCGCCGGCTGAAGAGTAGATGGAGGAGTTGTTTTCGATGAAGGAAGAACCTCCCGTGCTGCTGCCTCCGATGGAAGAGTTGCGGGACATGGGCTGGCCCGAGTACAACTTTTCTTGCTTTTTGTACGAGATGGGGAAGCCGGTGGGGGAAATGGAGTGGCTTGAGCGTCGGTGTTCGCGGTGCAGGTGGTCGCGAGCCAGCTGGTCCATACGCTCATGCTCGCGCTCTTTGTCGTTGTCGTTGTCGATGCGGATGTTGAAGATGTTTTGGTGTGGTAGAGCGCCAGCTAGGGTGGTGTCCTTTGGTGAAGAACTGTACTTGCCGATCGGTGGGCGCTCGATATCTGTTCTTCCGCGTGCGTGGGATCTTTTCTCCTTGTAGACTTTTGTGACACGGTCACAGTGGTCACGGTGATCGCGGCCATGGCTTCGGTTCCTGTAGTGCTGATGTTGGCTGCGGCTACGGCTACGGCTGTGACTGCGACCGCGACTGCGACTGAGTGATCGTGCTTTGTTGGACTTGCGGCCTCGGCTGCGTGAACGCTCTATCATACTATATGTTCCTCCTTCAACAGAGCGAGCACTGTACTGTGAGTCGCTACCTGAAAAGAAGTCGGACTCGGAGTCGCTCTCAGATTGGCCATGGAAGCTGTTGCGGAGGCTCTTCGAACTGGACCTGCGCTTTTTCGGTCCAGGATTGTTGACGATTTGGATGGATGGACCTTGCTGTTGTCTCTCTGGCTTGGCCTTTGAGAAATTGGCAGCGCCTGATAATGCTCCTTGCATTGGTTGTTGCTGCTTTTGACCGTTACCTCCATGTTGCTGTTGACCATGCTGGTGTTGGCCAGTTTGCGGGTGCTTTAGTGCTCCAGGCCCCGAGAATGGCGGTGGTACAACTCTCGGTTGTTGTTGGGGGTTATGTTGCTGTGGAACAATCTGAGGTTGTGCGTGCAGACCTGGAGGAGGACCTGGAGGGGGTGGCGGGGGTGGCGGAGGTGGCGGGTTGACTGTTAATGGTGGTCTCTGTTGCCCACCCATCGAAGGAGGAGGAGGATGGAATGGTGGGTCAGGGGCCATGTCAAAATCATCATCATCACCCATATCAATGATGCGACCATGCCCTTGAGACGGGTGTGGTCGGCCCAAGGGTCCAGGCAATGGTGGTGGATTTGCATGTCGATTGTGGTCCATGGGCGGTCCAGTGTGGTGGTGGTTTGGTAACCAGAGCCCATTAAGCCTCGAGTCGGCACCATGTGCCATGTGGTTGGGCCTCATGCCCGGAGGATCGGTCAGGTCGAACTGGCCTCGGGGAAGATCGGTCATCGGACGAGGCTCAGTCTTGAGCACAACCTCGACACGCCGGAGCTTCTTCCTTGGCTTGCTAGGCCATTCTTTGATTGTATCTTTGAAGACATCAATGCTGGCAATAGTCCATTGAATAGTTGGGTTGTACTCCCACAGCTTCTCGTTCTGCTCCTCGACAAGGTCGTTCACCGCTCTGCGCGCAGATACGGACTTGATGGTGTTGAGCATGTCTTTGATACTATTCTTCTGTCTTCTGAACTTTGCGATTTCATCTTGAAGATCCTGCAGAGGAAGGTATTGTTGTAACGGGACGGCGTCTTCCCAGGTGTCAGCATTCAGTGGCTTGTGAATGGTCCACGCGGACATTGTTGGATCCAGAAGAGGCAATTCAGAAGAATAGGGGCCCTTAAATGGTTGTGGAGAATGTGCGCCTTGGTGACCTGTTGGTCCACTCATGTGCCGATGGGAGGGAACTGGTCCCGGGAAGGGACCATGCTGCTGGCCTTGGGCCAGTGTGTTCACCATAGTGAAGCAATTGGATGTCAAGCGAGTCTTGAATTGTACTCAGTGAATGAGTGAAAAACGTATCTGGTTCAAAGGAGGGATACGATTGACATGACAGCGGTAAGCCAGATGCGAAAGAGCAGAGACAGACCGGAGCTTTCAGCAGAGCTATATAGACATTTCAATTCTTGTGGTCGGTCTCACTGCATGCCATGACTTGCTGTTGGGGGATGCGAGGGCACTCCGCTCTGAAACTACGGTACTGCTACGACTTGAGGAGCAACACTTCCCGCATGCATGCAGAGGCCATTGTTAGTCCCGAGAGGATGTGCGATAGGCTAAGAGCGCCATTGGTCCCCCAGGAAGGGCTCGCAAGCAAGCCCCGTGTATGCGTTGGTCGTGGATTCACCGGCCGCAGCCCCCCAGAAAGAAGGCAAACGGGTCATAGTCAGGGCAATGCACGGCACAACTGTGCAACAGATACACATCAGCTCTCCGGAGCTCACCGGACGATTCACGCCCCGCGAGCTGACGACGTCCGGCAGACAGGCTTTCAATGATAGCCTTGTCCTTCTTGCAGCCTGCTGGCGGTTGCTACCACACAGAGGCGTCTATCGTGCAAGGCGGGGCATCCATGGTTCGGTATGCATGTGGAAAAACACGATTAGCGGGGTGGTGATGGAGATTCGGTGGGCATGAATGGTCGAGGAGAGGTTGCACGCCTGCATTCCGCAAACTGGTGTTCACCCTACGACCTACGCTAGCGCGCTCGGACCATGCTATCTTCATGCTTCGCTCTTTCGTCATGCCATCAGTCCATCCCACCTCGAACATGAGGACAAGCAGCCGAAGAACAACGAGCCAGCGCAAGATGGTGGAATCTTGCGCCTGTTGTCCTGAAAGTCCTGCAAACATGGGGCGCGCCGTGCCACTCGTCCCACAGTCCCGCTATCGTCCTGGCCAGCTCATCGTCCTTCAGAGCAGCATTTGTCAACAGAGTCACGGCACCCACGCGCCCTCATGACTCTAACTACATGCGGCTGATTGGCAGCAAGCCACCTTGTTCTCAGCTTTGCTCCACTGGTTGTCCGTCTCTTCGTCATGCAAGTATCCGATATCCGAAACGGCGACTACGTCTGCACCAACTCGCCGTTGTGTCCAATATCAGGCCTCCATCACCGCCAATGACCATCCCATCGGTTGATGAGGACATGATCACACATTTCATGATACACCGGACGTCTTCTTACCCACCCATTGAATCGTGCATTGCAGCCTCAGCCTCATAGACCAAAGCAGGCCCTCATTCGACAACGGCTATAGGTTCGGATGAAAGGCTGCCTGTCATAGGCTCGATAGCTTTCGACTTCTATAACTGGAAAACTTTGCCGGCATGCGTCCTCGCGGTTAATATCATACACGGGCCGACGTCCACCGGACAGGGCAAGCCGCCCTCTCCACCATTCATGAGAAGCAACCGGCGTCAATTCGACTCACAAGTTTCCCACCCGCAATAGGCAGCCGCCTCCGACACCTGGCTGCGGATGTGGACGGCGCTTCGAGACAGCTGACGCTCATTACAGGGAGTTCGACTGTAGCTGCGTCCGCGGGTCATGGATCATCGTACGTCTGTAGGCAGGATTACAGTCACCATCGCTCGATATTTTCCTGCAGCATCGGAGCAATATTGTCGGCTTATATGAAAAGATGTTGAACATCCGCGATCAGGACATGGTACAATGCGCTCCAGCCATGAAGATCGTCAGATCTTAGCCATCATTCGTATGTGCAAATGAAAGCAACAGCGTAAGAAGGACACTATGCATTCCCTACAGCTCTGAGCTTGCACTATTCCGGCGATGCTACCTTGGAGCTCCAGGGATGATCCTACAACATGTCAAGCTTGTGGCAACATTACTTACAAGTGAAATAGAAAGGCATAACGTTATCTCGACTACATGAATGTCGACATTGGGGCCTATCATCTTGGGCCAATACTTTCTCTAAACCTAATTAGTGCTAAGATTTGAGTTCGAGGTCTTTCAGACAGCTGCCACCAGTGATATCAGAGACCACCACTACTTGAGCCTCATTACGTCCAACATTACAGCCACGCTAAAAACCGTCTCCAAACATACGGTCTTCGACTGTCACACAGCCGTCACCCACAATCTCAGCCGTGTGAAACCCTCGCACTGTTGCCGAAGCGCCAGCGCGAATACCCGTCTTTGTGTTATTCTATCTCGATCTTTGTCATACCGAGCCGTGCTCTGACTGTCTAAATCTTGCATACGAGATGCTTATACCCCACTCCCTATTCCTCCTGTCACAAGCGATTGCCTGCTTACGCCTTCACCGGATGGTTGCGATGATCACAGCCACATCCGGTGCTGTTGTATAATGAGCTGCGGCACACTGAGATGTTACTCAGTTGTTGCCGTGGATTAGGTGTTGTTATCGGCAGCTCTGGACTTTGAGAGTGCGGATTCTGCTCTCAGCCCCGACCTCTGTTCGCAGGCCATGGCGGGCGCCTACGTCGACGGTGTGAACGGAATTCCTGCTTTTCGCCGTTACTCGATCCTGCCATGTTGTGCCACGCTCAAAACAGTAGCATTGTGCGAGAATGCGAGAGAGGGAGAGAGAGCTGTGCGAGCTTGTCGCTGCTTTGACACTTTTGATGATGATGCCATCAATCCACGGCCGGACGACCAATGATGCTCCGATCGCAGAACCAGGACAACACTCTGAAATCTGCTCCGGCGTTACCTTGAAAAGTATTGCTAGGGTCCTTACAAGCGCACATACACTTAAAAAGTCAAGGAAGACCTGAGCAAAAAGACAATCCCGAACTTCCAAACATGTCCTCGCTTCCAACTCGTTCAAAAGTCGGGTAGCATCTCAGGGTGCACATGTATCCCACGAGCATCACTCAGCCACATGTCCGTCCTACCCTTCCTACCTTGCGACAACAAGACACAGCAAATACTCCACAGGTCAACATTCCCATTGCAAGCAACACCATCGATCCCTAAACGCTCACAAGATAACCTAACCATCATCACACGACAAATCTCCTACCGCAGACGCGATAACACTTCGCCACCTCGTTTACCTCAACATACCTCTCCTAATCGAACCATTAGGTTTAAACTAACCAAATACACAGCCTGACTCCCTGTTACAAACGCCGTTCCCATTCACGTTTCCTAACATGCATGCAGAATCACTGGTCCATGATGAGAGCGGGAGAGATCGAGACGGGTACCCGCATAAAGGCTCTAGGCCTTCAGCTCACACAAACCGTATAGCTGTGTTTTGTTTCTCTACACTCCACCCAGGAGATGCGAACGTCAAGTCTGCCTCGCAGTATCGCTGGGTAACGCAAACCCTCCATCCGTCAGTCGTTTCGTGGCGGAGTCTAGCTCAATGACAGGTGCGACTACGACGTCTTTACACTGCTCTTACATACGCTTGAGGAAGCGAGCTGGCTGTCGTTCAGGCGGCGGAGCTGTTGTACCAGTGTGGCTGTATCTAGACAGCGTGTACTACGTTATACGAAGCTTCGACAGAGAAGCGACCATTAACATTTACACATGTTCATAGGAGCTGTATGATGAATAACATGCTCTTCCGCTCCATGCACTTACTCGCCCCATGGGCTATCAGTCTGTGACTTAACCCATAGGGCGAGCAGACAGTTACTTCACAGACACTCACACATAATATAATACACGTTCACCATCTTTCATTTCCATTGCGCTTTCTACCCTGCATCCCAACCCATCCCATCCATCCATATACACAAATCCTCGCAGCCATCATCCCTGCATTAGATATTACCACTCGCTGTATCAAACGAAGATGAAGAAGAGGTAAAAAAAGGGATCTTGCCCTTCAGCCAAAGTCAAAGTCGAAGTCAAATCTAGCCTAAAAGCCGTCTTAGCCATGCCAAAAGCAAATACGACGAAGAAGAAGAGGAAAAAACCGGTGGTGAGTACAGCGAGGGTATGAAAGGTTGATGATGATCTTAATCGTACAAAATAAAGAAAATGAAAAATAAAAAAGGATCCAGAAACACCTCGAAAATGCTATCAAAGAAGATACGGATAGAGAAGGCTATGCGAGGCAATGGGGCGAGGTTCTAGAAGCCTTGGATGCGGGACTGAAAAGTTCCAAAGTCTCGGTAAACAAAGTAGGCAACCGGGCTCGGGGCAAAAAGGGCGACCTTCGTATTTCCCTAGTCCCTCTTGTCTCACCGAAGACATGAGGCAGCGACTCAGAAGCTCTTCTACCCACACCTTTGCCCTACTCTGGTCCCCGGGCCACGACTCTCGCGTCAGGTCCGGGAAAAAAATGGCGCGGAGACTTATTTGAACGCGAGGGCTTGCCTCACTTTTTGATTTCCTGTTGCCCGCTTGCCTCAGCGCCCTGTCACGTGCGATGGCTCAGCCGCGTCGCGCCAAGTTGACTGCGCTATTGCAGCGGGAACTGAACATCCTCGACACCCCTCTTGATGACATCCTCGAGCTTCCACCTGGGAGGTGTAACGATAGCGTCCTTTTCATGGGAGGGAATAAGTTCCGGATCCGCGCCACCAGCAACACCGCTGCTGAACTTGAGTTGGAGTAGGTCGCCGATTTCGTCACAGGCTGCGAGCATGCGGTCGAGATCGTCTTTGTTGTGGGCTGCTGATAAACAGAAACGTGCTCGTGACGAGACGAGAGGTGTAGCGGGGTATCCGACCACGACGACAGAGATCTTACGTTTCAGCATCTCGTGTGAGAAGGCGGGCATCTTAGCGGGGTTGTAAAGCATGACGGGGATGATAGGCGAATCGTCGTGGCCGTAGACAATGAAGCCTAGACGCTTGAGACCGAGTCGGAGATATCTTGAGTTGAAGATCAAACGTTGTAGACGTTCTTCACCTTGACCAGGGATGAGTTCGCCGCTGATGATGCGAAGTGCTGATGCGATCTGGACAAGGACTGGAGGAGTCGGGGTCTCTGCAAATAGCATAGCGGCGTTTTGCGTTTTCATCGCTCGGATAATGTGCTCATCAGCCGCGAGATATCCGCCGTTGGCGCCAAATGACTTGGTGAGAGTGCCCATCAAAATGTCGATTTCAGAGGGGTCAATGTCGAAAAAGTCGCACACACCACGTCCACGAGGGCCAACGGCACCAATTGAGTGGGCCTCGTCGATGAAGAGGTTGAACTTGTACTTCTGTTTGAGCTCGACAAGTGCTGGCAGATTGCACATGGTGCCTTCCATGGAGTAGAGACCCTCGACTGCGACCACGATCTTCTTCCAGGGACGATGGGTACGGGGCTGACCCTGGGAGATGGCTTCACGGAGTGTCTTCTCAAGTTCTCGCATATCGTTGTGTTTGAACGTCCTTATCATACAGCCACAAAGACGAGATCCAAATCGGATGGAGGAATGGTTCAGCTCATCAGAGAGCAGCAGGCATCCCTTTCCAAGGATGGTTGAGAAGACGGTGGCGTTCGTCACAAAACCCATAGAAAAGACCATTGCAGCGGGTTTCTCAACGAACCTAGCGATCAGATCCTCCACCTCAAGGGTCAATTCAGATGTTCCAGCGTCCGCGCGTGGACTAGCCATGGAAATTCCGTACTTGCGGATTGCTTGTTCCGCGGCATCGGCGCAAGGACCTTCTGATTGAGCAAATCCGAGGTAGTTGTAGGAGCTCATGTTGAGTGTCTCAGTGGTAGTGCCGGTGAGATTGAAGGTGTAGTTTCCATCATTGGAAGTGCGGTCCAAGAGCGTGATGTACCGTCCAGGCACACCAATGATGGGCCTTGAGAAGCAGTCGTTGAGCCTCATTTTCAATCTCCGAGTGTAGAAATTGTCGAAATCGCTGTTCAAGGGAGCATATCCATCCCTCTCCGCCAGATGGCTGTAGTGCGCCTTGCGGAAGCGCTTGCCGAAGAAATCTCGCACATGTCCAAATACGATTAGGATTAGGTAACTGATGTAGGTGGTGATAAGGAAGTAATACGGCGGCTCGTCCTCGATCGGGTCTCCAAACTCACCCTCGAACTTGCTAACATAGCGGTGGCTCTGCGAGTTCAGAGGACCAAATTGGGCATGCATCTTCGCGATTCGGCGCTCCTCGTCCATGTCCGGAGGTTGGAACAGGGTCTTTGGTTCGGTAGGCATCTTCTCGTTGGTTGCGCTCACGAGATTGATTGTGGGGAGAGGGCTGGGTGACGGTGACGGGGAGTCGAAGAGCACCTGCTGCTGAGCCACGAAAGCTTCCCGCAGAGCAGCAGCTTCACTCCGTGTTCGGGGCGAGTTGCCGCCGAACAGTGATGTGAACTTGTTTCCCTTTGTGAAAGAGGTGCGCCGCGGCTGCTCCTTCTTCTCGTTGAGGGCGTCGAGTGAGGGAGTGGAGGTGGGGGAGTTGGTCGCGAACGGGTTGATGCTGCGGGTCGGCATTGCAGGCAAGATGCGAGGGCTTTCCGGTGGAGATGGAGTGAATCGAACGGGGATTCAGTTTTTCTTGAGGGTCTTTAGGTTTGGTGCTCAAGAAGCAGGCGGTGAGGATCGGAAAGCGGGTCGCTGCAATGGACGGATGGCTGAACTTAGGCAGTTAGCATTGGATTTGAGAATTGAAGCCCGCCGTCGAATGCAATGCGGAGAAGGTGCGGAGAAATGCTGAAGCTGTGAGGGAATGTGGTGCGTGTCGTGGACTACGGGTGGGTGCAGTTTGGTGGTGCGTCGGTTCGGTAGCCGGGGACTGCCGGATAGGAAGCTGCGGAGGAAGAGGAGAGGCAGAGGGCTTGCAGCTGGGGATTGACCTACCTACTCCTACTTATGTGACAGGCTGCTTGAATGCAACGTGCTCAGGCGTGCAGGCAGGCGTGCGCGTTGTCGTCGCAATTGAGGCGTAGGCGTGTTGCTCGTTGTCCGTGGCGCAGAGAGAGGGCTGCGAACGTTGCCAAGCGCCAGCGGTAACCTTGACGTCGAGATGCTGGGTGCAGATGCAGGTGCAGGTGCAGTTGCAGTTGTCGCGAAGAATAGAAGAGCAGCAGCAACAGAAGCTCTCGTCGGGTAGGGGGCAGCTCTCTTTTTACCTGAGAGCCAAAATTGCGATGGTTGGGCTGGGTAACCTAAATAAAATTGCACAAAGTCCAAAATGGTCGAGTCGCCACTTCCACTTCACTAGCAATCCCGACCGAGCGCCAGGGGCTAGCCGTTCCTGCAGTTTGCAGGCGCATTCGCTCGGCCACTCGCCGATCGTTGCTCCGATGCCCCGACCCCCCGACGAGAGCTTCACTGCCCAGTGCCCACATGTGCAGGGACGAATTGCCCATCTCGCCCTTGATCAGTCTTCACTCTGCCCTTCAAGGCTTCAACGGCCTCTGCGTGTTTCTCCTCGCACCGAACCCACATCTGACACCTTGGCATAAGCTCCATTCATAACTCCAAACCGCATGTTCCCCTGATTCCCGACATCGATGATCGAACCCAACTATGGTCACACGATATGATTTACTAGCCGTTTCGAATTCGTCCGGACTGCGCATTCTCGTCCATCTGATATCGAGCCGCTGGTTTTCTGAATCCTGCGTACCTTCGTATGGTGTACGGACCAAAATCTCATAGCCACAGCTGCAAGAACTCCAGAACCGCGTACCCCTCTGCGAGTGTAGCACATATTCGAGTTCCGACTCCATCACATCTAACCCCCTTTCACTTCTTCCCCCTCTGTCCTAGTCAACTTTCATATTACTCATCTTCACACCCACCGTATTCACGCATCTCGATCCCAGACCCATCCTTAATCCGCACGCACACTAACAATCCACTAGCAACACGCTTGCACCATGGTCCATCCCTCACCTCTAGCTCCAACCTGAAATTATGCGCTGACATCAATAATAACATCGATGACGCCCTCTCCTCAAGTCAGGTATCGGGGATATCCCATCTTCTTCCCAAGCCACGAGGTCCCCCGGATCAATAATGTTCAAACAACTGTCAAATAATGTGGTACACCGGTGTACGCGCCCATTGAGCTACACGCATCGACACAGGACTATGAATAAGGCAGCTTCACATAAACGACGCTTCGTCAAACGTCTCTGGTTTGAACGCGAAATGGTGACCGCAAGAGTGCTTCAAGATCCGCTTTTCCTAACTGCAGTCAAGCGAAAAACAATCACGACACTGGCAAAGTAGCCACGAACCCCAACGAGCTATGATTATTTTAAGTGGTGATGAACTCTCTGTTTGAAGATGTAGGTAACCCGATAACCCAGTAAAAAAGACCTATGAAGCTTCCAGTCCGCCCAGCGGTCCTATCGTTGCATGATTGATTCAACTCCCCAAAATATTCTCCCCATCTGCTCCTACCCTTCTCGCCCCCGATAGAAACAAAGGAAAACAAAAAGAAGATTTGATAAAAAGAAGAATAATCCGCACACATGAATGACAAGAGGAAAATATGTTTGCCAACACAAAGGAAAAGAAAATGTGACCTTGTAAAAAGGTCGACGGTAAACACGTAAAAAGCCCCACAAAAAGAAGCTTGCTCCGCACAATCCTCCCATCACCTTCGCGACAGTCGCCTGATGGTCCTCTTTCACAAGGATCGAGGTGATACCGCAGCGTCGACCAGTCGGCCTCTGTGGATAGAAGAGGCCCCCGCCGATCCAAACCGTGCAACGCCGTAGAATCCCGCTCCTTTATGGTGGTCGTTCAATTTGCGTTACGCGGTGGGTTGGGTAATAGACGAATTAGCTACTAGAGTCGGGAACAAAAAGAACCGAAGAAATAATTGGGTGTTGAGGATGCAGTATGTCGAATGGGTATCAGCCCAGTATGTAATGAAAAGTCGTGTGACGTTTCGTATAGAGATAAGCGCACGTACGGTAAAATCTAAGATCCTCCTTCGAGGTCCAGCTTGCGCACAGTGGCGTATCTCGTCCGGATCAACAACGGGTATATGGATAACGACGGAAGACAGAGGAAGGACAACAGAACCGAGAAGCCTCACATGTGGTGATTCTCTGGTGAGAGGCTGGCAGGATCTAACGACCCGAAAGATACCAGGTTCTGCATGTCCATGTCATCAACGTGCTCCTCCATCAGTGGCGAACGAAAGGGGAGGTTCAAATTTTGCTTGGCGTACATGTCCGTCATCTGCAGCGCTTCGTCCGACATACCATGGTCTTGCGACATCGGGTAGACGTCTGCAGACCCGGCGCGGCCAAAGGAGCTAAGCGGCGGAGACTGGTTGGCAATGATCGGGTCGGGGTGACCGACAGGTGGCATTGGCGATGTTGCAGAAGCCGAGTGAGATGGCGGCCCCATAGGCGTGTGGATGTACGGAGGAATGTTGTAATGCTGTCCGAAATTTGATGCCGGCACATTGTCAGTAGGAGGCCCCGAAGTGAAGAAGGCTGGTGTCCCAAACTCAGAAGGCGAATTTGCCGTCGTTGCTGACATCGGATATTGTCGGTACTCCATGCCGTATCCTGCTGAAGTGTCGATGCTGAGATGAGGTCCAATCGGTCCAGATGCACTCTGTGGAACAGGTGCATAGATTTCAGGATTCGGTGAGTAAGGTGAATGCTCTGGCTGGATCAGAAAGGATGGCATAGGATTCCGTAGAAGCGAGAAGTCGACTGCGACGGGGACGGAGCGACTTCGCTGGCGCTTGTGACCACGCGCGTGAAGACCTCCTGGAGCAAATGGCGAGTCGTGGAAACCAACACCCATGTGAGGATGAACTAGATGGTTGGG
Source organism: Byssothecium circinans (assembly GCA_010015675.1). Taxonomy (NCBI): domain Eukaryota; kingdom Fungi; phylum Ascomycota; class Dothideomycetes; order Pleosporales; family Massarinaceae; genus Byssothecium; species Byssothecium circinans. The sequence continues at coordinate 931,640 of ML976988.1, forward strand.
CTGGGATGCTGGGCGGTGGCCAATGGGCGACACTGGCGCTGAAGCGGCTAGGGCATTGTGGTCGTAGATGTTGTGCCGGTTTTGGAATGATTCCAATGAGACGAGCTTCGCAAGCTGTCCGCTCAGCACCTTCGGGTGACCGCCCAGATGATGCACCATTATCTGAGACGCCTGCTGCTCCTCTGTGAAGTCCCCGCACTGGAAGAATCCTCCTGATCCGGAAGAGTCCATGAAGAAGTTCGGCGGGCGGTTTAGTTCGACGATCAAACCTCCAGGGCGTTGCGAAGCGCCTTCGGCGTTTCCGTTCATATCTCCATTCTCCAACGTGATGTTTTTGATGTACGAGAAGGGGTACTCGATCTTATAGCCTGCTGAGTCATTGTTGATGTAGTAAGTAACGCAGCCCTTCTCCGGTGAGTAGAAGATCACCAGATCCATAGCACTCTGGCCAACACGTCGCCAAGTGCCAATGCTCAGTGAACGACATGCGAAGTGGTGAATGACTAAAGCGGGTTAGATGTGATCTATAATAATTCAAAAGGCTTCCATTGGGGCGCAACTCACCAACTTTAGAGGAGCTGGTGTCCGTGTTGAGGAGCATGCCGCTGCCGTACGCCGCCATTGATCCGCCAGCGCGGCCAAGGAAGCTCGTTCCCATCGACTTGCCAGACTCCATGGCCTGAAGCGCCAGATAGCGTCGCATCGACTCTGGGATGTCGTTGCAGTCGTCTCCATTTTCGATGCTCTTCTTAGCAATGTTCTTTATCTTTGCGCGCCTGTTGGATTGTTAATGAAGGCATCCGAAACCGTTCAGCCTCGGTTCTTACCTGTTCTGGAACCAGATTTGCACCGATCGCTCAGTCATGTTAATCTCCGAGGCGATCCTCTCTCGCGTCGCAGCCGTGGGAGTGGGGTTCTTATTGAATTCAACCTCGAGTGTCACAAGCTGGTCTTGCGTGGCCCTCTGGCGCTTCTGGTTCTTCTGCTGCTGGGTGAGGGTGCTTTTGCGCGGCGGCCGTCGCGGGGCCGAGCCATGTGTGGGAGTGCCAGCGTTCGCGACGGGCGAGGGCGTGCCGTCAGGCATGGTTTCCTCGGGTGTCTGCATGGTGCACGTGGCTATCGGCTGGTGTGGGAATAGGCGGATGGGGAAGGGGGAGTATCGGCTGGTGGACCGTCTATCAATTGTCGTAAAGTATCGTGAAGTAATAGTATTGGGGTATCCGAAAAGAGGAGCCGGGGGGAGGAGAGCGTGTGTTCGGCGTGAGACTCGGGCTCGCGTCCAGGCGCACGTATGAGGATGGTAGGGCGTAAAGGCTGCTGTCCGAGGAGCAGAATTCGAAATACGATCGGCCACGGGCGATGCTAAAGGCGGGGAAGAGGTGAATCGGTATGATATGGGATCCTAAGGAGTGGACGGCGAAGCCTAAGGGGAGTAGGTGAAAAGAATGTGTGCAAAGGCTGAAAGGAGTGGCAGCTCTTCGCAGAAGCGACAAGAAAGAGAAAGTCACGAAGATCGCACCGACCGAGCGAGGTGACGATGCGAAATCCGAATTGAGGAGATCAGGCGGGTTAAAGTGAGTGACGGTGAGGGAAAGGGGAGATTACATGAAGGAAGGGGCTTTCAAGCAGGCGTGTAGGGGGAAGGCGCGCTAGCAGCGGCGGCGGCAGGCGGAGGCCCTTGCTCACCGTAGTGCGAGAGTCGCGACACCATTTTTGGCCACGCCGGGGACCGTTTGACCTTTCGGCGCCAGAGTCGAGCAGCTCAAGGCGCATTCCGACGCCAGAGTCTGCACTATTTCTCTTCTTCGTCCAGACGAGCACGACTGCGAAAGAGCGCTGCATGTCATGATGGCTTCACGCTGTGCTTTGCGTCGTGTGAGCCGCCCACACTGCCAGGGGGTCGGCCGACCTGGCCTGACGAGACTGGCGGGAGGCACGCCGGTCGTCGGACTGCCTCGCTGTGGTGTGGCCCTGGGTGTGGGTGACAGGGTGATGGCCATGATGCCGTGCCAAAGCCCCATCCCAAGACTCAGGAGACTTTTCCAGCCGCTCCTCGCCCGCAAACGGTACCCAGCACCCGCTGGCTGGGCGAGGGCGCCATGTCCAATCGCTGGAGACGTCCTCCGCGCACGTCCGCGTGTTCCTGGCGCATAAAGGCTCGTCGATGTTCGAGAAGGCGCTTGTGGCAGCCTACGTAAGTACATGTCGTCAATGGCAAAACCCGAACAGTGAAGTCTGCTCTTCTTGCCAGGTCGGAGGTGCCGACCGCAAGAGCTTCTGGACGAGCGTGGACATGACATGTAGCCGGGAGCCAGCGGTTTGACAGTGAAGTTGACGCCGAAGCCATATGTGAGACTGAACTCGAGGGAACCATGAGCGGAATGACGGCGCTGCGCGTCTCGTGCAAGGAAACACTCTGGAGTCTGCGCGTGCCGCTGTCCGACGAGCGATTCATCTGGAAAGTCAAACACCACTCGCCTCGGCTGTCGCAATTCTGCGACTGCTTCGTCGATGGACCGACGCTTTGTCCGTTGCTTACCTCTGCTCTGTGGCGGTTATCGCTATCGTGAGCACTGTGCAGTGCCCGACGCCCCTCGTTGCTGATCGCTCGGTTGTCCTGAGACGAGACGAGAGCTCAGGCCACGAGGCGCGTTGCTTCAACCCAATTGACGCCCAGGTCCAACATATTTAGACGCACGCTGGAGCTGCAAAAAGTCTCTCACCACCAGAGAAATCTATGATTCAACCGAGATGCCAGGCGGATATACCGGCAGAACCTATCCGACGTCCTAGTCGCCCTATCGGCTGTCAACGTGTTGAACCAACCCCCATGCCTCGAGTGGAGGGAGCGAATGTGGGCCTATCGCAAGGCTCCCTGGCACCCCAGGCTGTTGGCAAGCGAAAGCCAACAACCCAGAACCCAGACAGTGCCAAGCCACAGACGTGCCCGGTTCCTGAATCCTAGCTGCGATTCATCATTCCTGTGTTCCAACTGCGTTGGCTCCTAGATAACTCTATATTGACCTGTTGACGTTCGCACTAGAGAACACTCTTCTTATCTCCGGAGGACCACTCACATTCGCACCGCAAACCGCCCCCAAGCCCACGGATATCCTGCACCCCGCCAAACTGTTTCAGCATAAAACTGTTCGAAACACTAACCGCAAGCGTAGCTCACCGCTTGATGAAGTAAGCCAGGATCCTATGTCTTTCACAAGACACATGGAATCGCAAACACGCGATTGTTTCTGTCTCCATAGCATACGAAAGCATTTCCCACTGCGGCCATTCCCGTGACATGGACTTCAAGCCACGTTTCGAGAGGGCCTCGGAAATGCTCGAGGTGTTTATGCAGCTAGAACGCTGCAAAGTGCCGAGGCCGGCCAGAGCCTGCTGTGCACTCTGCAACAGGGGCAGGCAACCACAACGGCCTTCGTTTTCGTTCAAGAAGAGTACTGCAGCTCGATACCAACTGCCCGGAACACTTGCTCTCTCTTCTTCAAATCAAGGCTGGCGCCAAGGGTGAACAACAGCTCTTTGATGCGGCCCTCCCACAGCACTCCGATGCGCCAGTTGTGGTCCACGCGGGCTTTCAAAATACCAGAGACATCGTCGTCGGGCGCAGTCGATGGCCGCCCCCAGTCTGGGCGAAGCTTTTTGACAGCCCAGTCGGTTTCTGTGTTGCGGCGGCGTCGCCACAATTCGCAACCGAGCTGCAGCTCACTTTCATAGGAGTAGAAGTTGAAATCGAACCGGGAACAGAGGGCCATGTTGGGGCCGGCCTTGACAGCATAGGTGGAGGAAAGATTTCCCATCAAAGGATTCAACGTAAGCGTCATGGTATACGGGAAGCCTGTGTGGTTGGGCAGGGTCGTAAAACGTAAGCCGGTGCTTATGCCACCACTCTTGTTCAATAGTCCATAGTAGAGTTCCGCACCAGCACTGAAGCGGCCGTGCACGACTTCGGCTACTTGTTGGGCTGTTATCGGCTCTGTGGGAGTGACTCTGGGATCGGCACCAAAATTGTACAGGCCTCGTATTCCCATTAGAGCCGAATCGGTACTGTACATGTACTCTGTGCTATATTTGCCCGTGTCATTTTGCAGCAGTGTGAGGATAGTACCGCCATTGTTGAGATTCGAGTCGCTGACAGCAGACACTCGCAGCTGCCGGGTTGGCGTTAGACGACGTAGGTAGAGCGCCTCTAGCCTGGATTGAGGGAGGAATATGCGGCCGTAGAGCAATGTATCTGTGTTACATGAACATATAGCCAGCACGTTGAGCATCAACGAGCGTACCTCTTCGATCTATGCGCTTGCCGCTGTGCCAAACCTCCCACCACCAGTCTTCGTCCGGCCTCCGCAGCTCTTGCAAATGCCTGTAACCCCTTACAACATGGTGTAAGTCGAGATCTGAGCTCTTGAACTTCCTCCGCAGCGGGAGCGACGAGTAAAGGTAAGACACCGAGCCATCGACAACACCCACATTCCCGAGCGTGTACGAAGTCGCAAAGTTTGGGGCCGCGAGGGAGGAGATTTGGAGTCTGAGACCTTTTGGGGTCTGGAAGTCGAGCAATGCTATGATGAAGTTCAGTGGTGGCCTTGAGATGGAATGGAAAGAAAGTGAGACCGACCTCGCGCCGTGGCGTTGAGCGCGCCATAGGAATTGTCAAGGTTCCAATGCGAAGCCTCATAAAATGCATTCTGCACATTCTCCATAAAATCTAGCATTTTGTTGCGCGCGCCGTAACATGGTGCGCTTGTTGTGTGTGCTATAAGTAGTTAAGATGTTCCGCGAGAGAGCTCTCGAAGCTTGCGGTCGGCTAGCCGTTCGCCAAGCTACCAAAAATCCCCGCCGCATCCACTTCGAACTTTTTTTTTAGCCTGCGATCACGACTGAGACCTATTGAGTGGAATCAAGTGCAGTGCTCACCACAACCGTCAATATGCCCAAATCGAAGCGCGCAAAGGTCGTACACCTGTCCAAGACGGACAAGAAGGGCAAGGAGCTGTCGCAAAAGCTCTTCGCCGATGTTCAGGAAGCCGCCGACAACTACCAGTACATTTTTGTGTTCGCGGTAGAGAACATGCGGAATTCGTACCTCAAGGGAGTTCGCGCCGAATTTTCAGACTGCCGGTAGGCTACTGTACTTTTCAATCCCATGTTTCCAGCTGATACATTTTGCAGAATGTTCTTCGGCAAAACCAAAGTCATGGCGAAAGCGCTCGGCCAGACGGACGCAGACGAACACCTCAAAAACCTCTCGCGCCTCTCAAAACACCTCGTGGGCAATGTTGGCCTGTTCTTCACGAACCGCGAACCCCAGGATATCATCGAATACTTCTCGGCTTATTCGCAAACCGACTTTGCGCGCGCCGGCATCACCGCTACGCAGACCTTCACAATCCCCGCCGGCGTGGTATACTCAAGAGGAGGAGAAGTAGCGGCTGAGGACGACATACCGCTGCCGCACAGCGAAGAGATTACAATCAGAAAGTGGGGCATGCCAACGAGGTTAGACAAGGGCAAAGTCATCTTAGATGCGCCATATACAGTGTGCAAAGAGGGACAAACGTTGAATAGCCACCAGACGGCGTTGTTGAAGCACTTTGGCGTTGCCATGGCTGAGTTCAAGATTGAGATGAGGGCGTACTATTCGGCGGCGAAAGAGGAGGTTGTGGAAGTTGGTGCGATGGAGGAGTAGAATGTAGTCGAAGACCAATCTTCAGCATCTCGATGGCGTTACGACAGGCGTTATGGTCAGGTATGGGCAAAAACTGGAAAGTACGACGATGTCTATGGCACGACTGAATATACCCTTTCACGTCCCTTCATCCAACCTCTCATTGCCTTCTTTCGTCGTAATGCACTTGGCTTCCAGGACTGTCGCCTACACACTAGAAGATGCCAAGCTAAAGCTGGTTTATTGTAAGAAAGCAGTTCTTGAGACAATCATCGTTCAAAAAGGAGACGTTGCTGTCCCTAAGTATATGTTGGTTTCCATTCTAATCACGTTCAGTAAGTTCCACAGGAGAGCAGAGGAGTAACTCAAAAATGAAGACTCAGCACAGTGCATTCAGTAATCTAATCGGCATGTACAAAGATGCAAGCGACGGCTTCCAATCGAACACCCTTGTATGACGAGAAAGCGGAAAAGAGCGAGCTGCATGTATATATCACACGTCCAGGAATTTCATAAAAGCCTCCACCTATATTGAAAACCCCAAAGCCCGTCTATCCCTTCCAAATCATTCCTATACCCCTTCCCCACAGTCTCACCTCCCCCAAAAACGACCGCCCCTCCAGAAATAGTCAGCCCTCGAACGCGTTACTTTCTTTAGTTCTGTTGGTTGTTGTACCCACCTCCCCATCCCCCATGACTCTTCTCTCTCAATAGAATGGGGGGGATGAAGCCAACAGTGCTGTACAATAGAGATACCACATACAACACGCACACAACATCCTCTGACTTCATACCACCACATTCCCGGGAAACAAACCCTACCTACCTCCTCGCTCACCCGGACTCCCGCGAATCTCAACGCTATCGTTAAGAAGGTACGGAACGAGGATCTGGAGCTAAGAGAGCGCTTTTCGCTTTTCGCTTCTCAGATATGCATGAGCAAGCGACCTCATAGGCTACAACGACATGGTGAGGATTCATACGTTGGAGATTGAGGCGATGTGTGGACTGATGTGCGGCGAGACTTTTGAATAATTTCAGGGAAGGAGGTTGTTCGGGACGTTGGGAGGTAGGAGAAGGTGAATGGAGGAGAGTTGATATGGAATGGTAGAGAGTGGAGAAGAGGAGTGGATGTGGGATCTGAAGGAGGTGAACGATAAGTTTGCATACGCGATTACGTCTTGAAGTTGGACTATCGATTGGTGGTTACATACATGTCGTTGGTACCTCAACGCTGCGTACTTAAACAGTTACACATTCGGTGTCTTCGCAAATGCCAATCATCCAGGAAATGCCCACCCATCCTCCTACGAATACCTAAGAAAATCCCGTGCGATTGCCGTATATCCCATCTTCCCTAACTTCTCGATATTGATGCCGCCCCGCAAGCTTCTAATATCCACACATACCTACAATAAACATAACCATACAAAACCATAACAACACATCCTGTCCCATACCCATTCCTCCTACACTTAAACCACACAAGCCACCTCCTCCCACCCCACCGTCCACTTGACACTCCCCATAACCGCCACCAGCACCAAAACCCCCACCCAAACACTCGCCCCCGCATAAACAACCCCACAGCGTCTTTTCAGCCCCTCGAGTTCCAAAACCCACGTACTAACCGTCGTCAACGCGCCACAGAACCCATCCATGAGTCCCTGCAGCACCTGACACACGACTCTCCCGCCACCAACACCAGAGGAACCGAGAGCGACGTGCTGCAGATCATACGCCATGCCCAAGACGGCGGTGCCGAAAATGTTAACTGCGAAAGTGCCGAGGGGAAACGAGGGGATCAGCGGGTTGAATAAGAGGGAGATGTAGAAGCGGAGAATACAGCCAACTGATGCGAATACGCAGGCGAAAATGGCTTGACCGCGCCATGTCTCATTGCTCCAAGGTCCGCGACTCGAAGGGCCATGAGGACCGTCCGGCGGCCATATAGCCATGAACACTGCGCCCAGCCAAGACCCCCAAGCCAGAAAAACAACGATGGGATCGAGGATGCGGCGCGTGAAGCGGAAGGGGAGAGTGGGCGTGAAGGCATCGAGGAGAACGGCGATGTGGGCGCCGAGTTTTAGGGCGGCGTGGCAGGTCCCTAGTGTGAGTATTATAACGGCCAGACCGGCCATGAAAGAGTATCCATCGTTTCGTTGGAGCGTCGCGCTCGAATTAATAGAGGTGCCGGGATGGTAGACAGGCGCGGGGAGATCGTTTATAAAAGCAAGGAAAGTGTCGCGCATGAAGGTTGAGAAACTGGTAAAGGAACCGCAGAAACCTGTCGCTAGGCCGATGTAAAGGGGTATCGTTTTCTTAGTCTTGTTGTGGGAAGCTTTCCCTGCCGGATTTATAGCTTCGGGGGCTTTTTCCTCGTCGTTTTGTGGTGATCGTGGTGCCCGCGGTGGTGTGTAAAGAGAGTTTCCCCATTCCTGGCGGAATAGTCGTCGGTCTTCTGCTAGAAAGCCCAGGACGAATGTACCGGCTACATTGGCCCATAAGTTGGAGAAGGTGATGGGGGCGCCGGGGTAGAAGGTGAGCCATTGGAGGCCGAGTCGAGCGAGTGTGCCGAGTATGGAGAAGAAGATGAGGTAGGAGATAGCGTAGAGCTCAGTCAAGACCCCCGAATGCGCAGATTGCGCTGGTATACTTTGATTGTCTCCTATGTGCGGCAGCGCAGTGATGTCCAAAGTCGAACCTGGTGTCAATCTCCCCGTATTCACGCCCGTATGTTGCTGTGAGGGATAAAACGACCTCTTCGAGTGTTGCGTTTTCGAATTCCTCGAATCTGTTCGCTCCTCTTCCAACGTACTATGCTGGTACATTCGTCTCTCATTTGGATTCTTCACTGGCGACGGCGCGTCCACCTCGTTCAACTCTTCCCACGTATCCGGTTGAAGTATCTCTTCTATATTCCGGCCTCTCGAGCCCTTCCGTGGTGTGCTCCGAGAACTCCCATGGCCACTCCCGGTCCCACTTCTACCCCCCGAGCCCGGCCTCCTCTTCTTCTCCAGGCTCTGTCTCCTTGTTGGTACACGCGGGACGGTGGGTGCTGGTGAGGGACTGGACGGCGGAGAGTCATATTCATACGGTATATATGGTAATCCGCCCGTATCTTGTAGGATGTAGTCGTCGACATCTGTCAGTATCGGCGCAATCGGCGTACTCGTTCGTCGCGATTGTGGTCGGGATAGAGAACGCGATTGCGGGCGCGACGGGTTGCGGGCAGAATGCTCAGAGCGAGGGAGAGAAGAGCGCTGTTGATTGTAATGCGACTCGCGGCGGCTGGTCGATCCATCATCGCTGTCCACCATGATCTCGCCCGTTACGAATCGATCCATCCCTCAACCAACGTGCCTTCAGAAAGTGAATAGGCCCTCGCCACAACAACAGTGACGTCTGTGAGCAAAACTTTATGTCCAAAAGAAACCGGATAGCCCCGAAAAGTCAAGTCTGTCGGCGCCGAAGCTCAAACTCAGCTCAACTCAACTCATCGAAAACATCCCTTGCTCCCAGGCACTTCCATACCAGCCGCTCTACGCAGGCGGCGTGTGATGAATTTAAAGCACCCATGGTGTAACGATCATGCTAATATAAGGATGCGGTTCGTCTCATCACATTCACAATGATTCACATCAATGCCCCGGCCTGCTTGGATCTGCGCCAGGGGTCCCTTCGGGGACAATATTCAACAACGCTAAACCGCATATGCATCAACAACCGAGCAAACCACGACTATTGACAGCTCCAATTAGACAAAGCTAAACCTAATCCAGGTGCATCTTATCATATCACCTTGCATGCCCGTTGCATTGACAACCAGCCTCAAAATTGCACTGTTTCACCTTCCCTTCCCTCCCTTTGGACCCGGATAGAGAAAATCCCCTGCCAACTTTTTTCTTGTTGACGTGCGATATTAAACTCAAAATACATCGCACAATAATGGCGACGGCGACGGGACTACCGAAGAACGCACACGTATCGAGCCATCCATGTCTGCAGGCAAAGCTGTCGCTGTTGAGATCGGCCGAGACGAATCCCAGAGATGTGCAGTCGCTGGTCCATGATATCGCGCTCATGGTGGGCTACGAAGCGTTGGCTTCCGGACTCTCTGTAAAGGAGAACGGCACGGTATGTTTATATTCCCCCTTATATTTGTCCTCCATTATCATATGTGGGATGCAGAGCTCGTTCCCCACGTTGTTCATCCTTCATACCCCACCTTGTCTATACACCAACAATACCACCACATATACAAACACGACTACATGCCACCTATACCCTATAGCATGAACCGCCCACTAACAACCAACACAAGGGCAAATCCCCTCTAGGCTACACCTACACCAGCACAACAACCTCCCCCGCCCCGTCCTCCATATCCCTCGTCCCCATCCTCCGCTCCGGCCTCTCCATGGTCCCCGCGGTATCCTCTCTGCTCCCCCACCCAGTCCCAATCCACCACCTCGGGCTCTACCGCGAGAGATCCACCCTCCAGCCTGTAGAATACTACAATAACCTCCCGTACCATTCCTCCTCGAACACTTCGTCTGCTGGCCCCGCTGAACTCGCCATTATCGTCGATCCTATCATTGCGACGGGCGCTACGGCTTGTGCGGCTATTGATACCCTGAAAGACTGGGGTGTGAAGAGGATTATCGTGTGTGCCGTGTTGGCTACGGAGAGTGGGTTGAAAAGTGCGTGTGAGGAGTGGGCTGAGGGGGTGGAAGTTTGGGTTGGTGGGTGCGATAAGGAGGTTGATGAGAAGGGGATGATAAAGCCGGGGTTGGGAGATATAGGAGATCGGCTGTACCTGACAATCGGAAAGTGAGAAGGTAGTAATATGTACGTCCAGATATTTTATCGTGCCAAAGTCATGTACTAGGCGGAATATTCTCGCGGTGACAGGAAAGCGGGCACGCGATTAAAACAATTCGCCGCACACTAAAAGACTTCACCCTAAATTGTTCTACGCATAATAATACCATGGTACTTTTTAATCTCTTTCTACTTGTATGTAAAAGAGCATTCTAAGCTTTATACTTCTATGTTTTACTACATTTAAAAGTAGCGTAATTGACATATTATTGTAGGTTATATTTGGTGAGAGAGTATTAGGTGTGCGGGGAATTCTTTCAACCGCGTGGCGGGAAATAAGCGCACGGGTCATCTCACCAAAGCTGAGGTCCTTTTGCTGAGATTTGGGGAAGTGGCCCGTGCGCTTATTTCTCGCTTTCCCGCCGCCGCGAATGGTATTAGTCAGGCAAAGTCTGGATCTCGACTGTTGCACAAGATAAGCATGCCGCGTGTAACTTCGAATGCGACTGCGTCCTCAGGAGCGGGTTGAAAGGAGGCGGTTAGACGGATATCTAGGCCAAAAAGCTTGATATTGCTTAACCCCAGTAGATGGGTAAAAACCTCACCAATGAGCTTTGGAGTGGAAACAAGCCTCGGGCCGTGGCGATGCTTATCTCCCCCTCTCTTGCACCTCCCATCTACAACCTTCGCACTGCGACCTGGTGCCTGGCGCTCTATTAGAGTCTTGCTCAGCAACTCTACCAGGGAATGCCCGCAGCGCATACTGATTCGCGTACGACTGAATCAACGATGGCCTACAGCTCCGTCACCCCAAATCGACCAAATGCAAACGGAGCTCTTGCAACCGTGACAGCCTCATTCGCCGATTGTATATTGACAGAGGCCCCCGCCATCGGCATGGGCCCGTATCCAGGGATACCTGCCGGCAATCCACCGCGACATGGTTCTTGATTCGTCCTGGCAGTCAACGCCTACTCAATTTGAGTTGGCGAGTATAATCCCTACTTTCCCTCACACAAGTGACGAGGGTAGTCGCACCCTTTATAGAAGCCTCCACATACCCCAAGCCTACTCTTCTCACGACCTTCGTCAGCCCGCTCCCATCCCTATCAAGAAATGCGTTCCTTTGTTTCGCTTCTGGCTACGGCTGCTGTCCTCGCCAGCTGTTCCTTTGCGGCTCCATCTATCAAGCACGACAAGCGTTCCCTTGTCGAACGTGATGGCGTTACGTACAACGTGTTCGAGCATGCTGCTACTGGCGCAAAGCTGGAGTTTGTGAACAACTCGGGCATCTGCGAGACAACGCCAGGCGTCAAACAGTACTCTGGGTACCTGTCCGTGGGGACCAACATGAACATGTGGTTCTGGTAAGTTTCTTCTGTCTAAATGAATAATGGGAACTGATTGGAAAAAGGTTCTTTGAAGCGCGGCAGAACCCATCGACCGCTCCTCTTGCTGCCTGGTTCAATGGGGGCCCCGGCTGTTCGTCAATGATCGGATTGTTTCAAGAGAACGGTCCATGCAAGTTCAATGTTGGCTCTTCGAACACACCTGTCAACAACACCCACAGCTTCAACAATTATGCCAACATGATCTACATTGACCAGCCAATCGGCGTCGGGTTCTCTTATGGAACAGATACTGTGACCTCCACTGAGACGGCTGCTCCCTTCGTGTGGAAGCTCATCCAGGCCTTTTACTCTTCGTTTCCAGAGTATAAATCCCGTGATTTTGGCATTTTCACAGAATCGTACGGCGGACACTATGGCCCCGAGTTCGCCAAGTATATTCTCGATCAGAACCAGGGCTACGCTGGCGAGAAGATCAACATTGTCGCCCTTGGTATCAACAATGGTTGGTTCGACGCTCAGATCCAGGAAGCTTCGTACATCACCTATGCTTACAACAACACCTACAAGAAGATCCTGTCAGACAGCCAGTACATATCCATCACCAACACTTACAACAGCAGGTGCAAGCCGGCTCTCGATTCTTGTGCCTCAACGGGAACGAATACCGCATGCAAGAATGCCAACAGTATCTGTTACAGCTCAGTCGAAGGCGCTATCGCGTCAGCGGCAGACTTTGACGTGTATGATGTTCGTGCACCGAGCAACGATCCGGAGCCTCCAGCAAATTACGCCAAGTACTTGACCACTGCATCCGTAGTCAAGGTATGTATCGAGTCCTTGATGTCTCGTGGATCGCATGTACTAATCAAATCGGTAGGCCATTGGTGCTCAAAGCACGTATCAAGAATGCCCTGATGCACCATACAACAAGTTTACTACTACAGGCGACGGACCTCGATCTTTCCTGGACGAATTGAGTGAGGTCGTCTCTGCAGGCGTCAACACACTGATATGGGCAGGCGATGCCGATTGGATTTGTAACTGGTACGGTGTCTGGGACGTTGTTAATGCTGTTTCCTGGTCCGGAAAGGCTGCTTTCAACGCAAAGTCTGTGGCGCCGTACAAGGTCAACGGCAAGGAGGGTGGCACCTTCAAGACGGAAGGCAACCTGTCATTCCTTAGAGTGTACGCGGCTGGCCACGAGGTCATGTACTACCGTAAGTATCCTCCGGGTGTTGAATTATTTCGAATTTACGATACTAATATGTGGCAGAGCCCGAGTTGTCGCTCCAGGCATTTATCCAGACGATGAAGAAGGGACCGATCGCGTCGACATAGTGCAAACGATGCCATCCAGTTTCCTAGGCGTATTCCCAATATGAGAATAAACAATTGAAACGTTTTTGTCCTTCCATTCGTACGTGAATGTTTTTGAAGTCGAGAAACTGTATAATCCTTCAACGTAGTGTCTAGCGTGACTATGCTTCTTCGTGTTCGCTTTCCGGCTTAACATGGTATAAGGTCGGTAGGAGAGCGCACAAAGGAAGAGTTTCCTCCATGACCAAAGGTCTCTGCTGATCATATTGTTGTATAGATATCCGTCGTCTTCAAAGTTTGAACGCACTATTTATTATCAAGGAGATCTCCAAATTTTGGGTTGCACCGGATAATGGTGGAAATAGAAAGGCTGGGCATGCATGTCGAAACATTCCACCAGTCAAGGCTCGACCGTAGTGATTGGGAATCAGTGGGCCGATTTGAAGCCGTTATCTTGGATGCAAACATGAGATGTTGGTAGTCATAACGGGTCAACACGTCACCGAACGAGAAAAACCAATGGGCCCGCAGCCTCACCGGCTTGGTGGGCGGGCGGATAGGCGGATTAATAACGGGGTGCTCTTCGCCGCAGTTTGCCATAGTGGTGTTTCTTCCAAGGCGCGTGGGATGGAGGCTGGAGCAGACTGGGTGCCATGATCGTCACGTCGACAGCAGCGCACCCGCGCCCACCGGTTGTAGTGCAGTTTCGTCGTCGGCTCGGCTTTTGAACGGTTGTATCGCATACGCTTGGCTTGGGAGAAGGGGCCATTCAATGTTTGAGGGACAAGTCATGATGATGCATGCTTTCTAAGAAATAACGACCGACGACGGCTATGTCAGCTCTTTCAAAGCTTATTCAGGCGACAGTGAATGGATGCGGATGTCGGGCCTGCAGCTTCTCAGCCTTCTCTGCGCGGCCGGGCCACCCCACTATGCTTGCCTCATACATTGTAATCCCCACTAAAACTTACCTCTGCCATCATCTGGGCTACAAAACCTTCAGTCCACCCCGACACTCTTTGCCCACCTCTTTTCTCTCACGTCCTGCCCATCATGCCGTACGGAAAAGTCGACGAGCTCGCCATCAACACCATCCGAACCCTCGCGGTATGTCTCTCGTGCTCATCTGCCCCACCACCGTCACCAGCTGCCCCGCTATCGCCGCTTTCCTCAACAATCAACATGTGCCGTCGGCGCCAGCACACACGATTATCGCGATGAGCTCAATTGCTGATTCTTGTGCTTCTGCAGGTCGATGCCACGTTCGCGGCCAACTCTGGCCATCCGGGCGCCCCTATGGGCATGGCCCCCGTGGCCCACGTTCTCTTCAACAAGTTCATGACCTTCAACCCCAAGAACCCCGAATGGGTCAACCGCGACCGTTTTGTCCTCTCGTACGTTTGTATTCCTATACTTTTTTTTTATGCAAAGAGTGGCCCTCCCCAATGGCGCCCTTTTGCGTGGGCAGCCCGTTTGGAGTGGGATGGAGCAAGCCTGAAACCCTTCTCCGCGGGGTATAATGGATGTTGATGCATTTGCTTTTTTCCTACGCTCAGGCTTCATGCCATCTCTGGTGGCTTTAGCCGGCGAAACGAGCATCTCCGCGCGATTCCGCTATTTTGTGGTTTATTTTTTTGTCTGTACTCCAACGACGGAATCGCTGACTCCAACCCCAGCAACGGACACGGGTGCATGCTTCAGTATGCTCTACTCCACCTTTTTGGCTATGCATTGAGCATTGACGACTTGAAGTCTTTCCGTGTAAGTACCCATACCAGTGACAACAATGCCTCCGAGATCGGCTTCTAATCCTGATACAGCAAGTCGACAGCATCACACCCGGTCACCCCGAAGCTCACGACACTCCTGGTATCGAAGTCACCACAGGTCCTCTCGGTCAGGGTTTCGCCAACGCTGTCGGCCTTGCTATTGCGCAAGCGCACACTGCGGCCGTCTTCAACAAGCCCGGCTTCGACCTGATCAACAACTACACATACACCTTCTTCGGTGATGGCTGTGCTATGGAGGGTATTGCCAGCGAAGCTGCATCTACTGCTGGTCACTTGCAGCTCGGCAACTTGATCGCCATCTACGACGACAACAAGATCTCCATCGGTATGTTCTTCAACCAATCGGCAATTGAAAGATGCTAATACGGACGCTCAGATGGTGACACGAAGTGCGCCTTCACTGAGGATGTCTTGAAGCGATTTGAGGCCTACGGCTGGCACACTCTCCACGTCGAGAAGGGCGACTCTGATCTTGAGGGAATCGAGGCCGCTATCGCTAAGGCCAAGGAGGTCAAGGACAAGCCCACAGTCATCAAGCTGACCACTACCATTGGCTTTGGATCCAAGCTCCAGGGAACTGGCGGTGTCCACGGCAACCCCCTCAAGGCCGACGACATCAAGCAAGTCAAGGAGAAGTTTGGCTTCGACCCCGAGAAGACTTTCGTCGTGCCCCAGGAGGTCACCGAGCAGTACCACAAGCATGCTGCCGAAGGAGCTGCCGCTGAGCAGGAGTGGAACAAGCTGTTCGAAAAATACGGCAAAGAACACAAGGATCTCCACGCCGACTTGGCTCGACGACTGACCCGCAATCTTCCCGAAGGCTGGCAAAACAAGTTGCCTACATACAAGCCCACAGATCCCGCCATCGCTTCTCGAAAACTGTCCGAGAGCGTCTTGGAGGCCATCTACGAGACTGTTCCGGAACTGCTCTCTGGTTCCGCTGATTTAACTGGATCGAACAATACGCGCTGGAAGAAGGCCGTCGACTTCCAGCCCCCCAACCTTGGTATCGGTGACTGGTCTGGCCGGTATCTCAGGTATGGTGTGCGTGAGCACGCCATGGCTGCCATAATGAACGGTCTGTCCGCATATGGCACCCTCATCCCTGCTGGCGGAACCTTCCTCAACTTCGTATCATACGCTGCCGGTGCTGTGCGCCTGTCTTCGTTGTCTCACCAGCGCGTTATCTACGTTGCTACCCACGACTCCATCGGTCTTGGTGAGGATGGTCCTACACATCAGCCTATTGAGACTCTTGCTCACTTCCGTGCTCTGCCAAACATGATGGTCTGGCGTCCGGCTGATGGTAACGAGACCTCCGCTGCTTACTACATGGCTCTTACCTCAAAGTCGACTCCTTCGATCCTTGCCCTTACCCGTCAAAACTTGCCTCAACTTGAGGGTTCAACAATCGAGAAGGCTATCAAGGGCGGCTACGTCGCTCTTGAGGCTGAGAACGCCGATGTCACTCTTGTCTCCACCGGTTCAGAAGTTTCGCTCTGCTTGGAGGCTGTCAAGACGCTCAAGGACAAGGGCAAGACCGCTCGTGTTGTCTCGCTTCCTTGCGTTGAGGTCTTCGATGCCCAGGACAAGGACTACAGGCTCTCTATCATCCCCGATGGCATCCCCACTTTGAGCGTCGAGGTTATGTCAACGCTCGGCTGGGAGAAGTACTCGCACGAGCAATTCGGTCTGAACCGATTTGGTGCCTCCGGTCCTTATAAGGAGGTCTACAAGGTATGTTGACCGAACAACTAGGCGATTACGTATACTAACATGCGCAACAGAAATTCGAATTCACGCCTGAGGGTATCACCAAGCGTGCCCTGGCTACCATTGACTTCTACAAGGACGTCAAGCCCCTCCGCTCACCTCTCAACCGCGCCTTCACCCAGCTCATCTAAGTCATTGGCTAGATTTGGAACTAATTGTGATGAATGACGGGGACGACTGGTTGTACGGTGGCTATCTCGGAAGAGGTGGTCGATTAGCTAGCCCGTTCGCGTTTGAAAAGCAAATGCATGTATAGAATTCGATCTTTTGCTCCACCAGTTATGCCCTGGTAGCCAGAAGCTTGTCATGTGATGGAATTTTCAAGATTATATATGCATTTTGGTGGGTTATCATTATTCGTATCCAACGCGCATCTATGTGTCCGTTTTCGCCATTCCATATCGATCATCATGCGGGAATTCTTCGAAGACAGGAGTAATATTTACTCAAAGATACGATGAATCCTTAAGGTGGACTCAGAGCTCGTTGATACTACTCCCCCTTGTCATCTACGATGGGACATGCTAGGACTAGACATGGGCTTGACTAGACTTGTCAACAATCAACTCAACTCAATTTGACCATCAAAATTGAGTTGAGTTGCATTCAGAGGCCTTCAAGTTGAGTTGAGTTAATTGATAACGTAATCAGTGAGGTCTAAGTTGAGTTGAGTTGAGTTAAGTTCAAGACGTTTAAGTTG